>CP092876.1:71993726-72073672 GCA_030710605.1 Cordylochernes scorpioides
TCAAAAGGCCGAGAAGCGATGAAAAACTGTACAATTTGATCTTAGTCAAAAGGCGGAGAAGCGATGAAGGACTGTACAATTTGATATTAGTCAAAAGGCCGAGAAGCGATGATGAACTGTACAATTTGATCTTAGTCAAAAGGCCGAAAAGAGATGAATGACTGTACACTTTGATCTTAGCCACAAGGCCGAGAAGCGATGAAGAACTGTACAATTTGATCTTAGTCAAAAGGCCGAAAAGCGATGAAGGACGGTGCACTTTGATCCTAGCCACAAGGCCGAGAAGCGATGAAGGACTGTACACTTTGATCTTAGTTAGAAGACTGAGAAGCGATGAAGGCCTGTACACTTTGATCTTATTCAAAAGGCCGAGAAGCGATGAAGGACTGCACACTTTGATCTTAGTCAAAAGGCCGAGAAAAGCGATGAAGAACTGTACAATTTGATATTAGTCAAAAGGCCGAGAAGCGATAAAGAACTGTACACTTTGATCTTAGCCACAAGGCCGAGAAGCGATGAAGGACTGTACACTTTGATCTTAGCCACAAGGCCGAGAAGCGATGAAGGACTGTACATTTTGATCTTAGCCACAAGGCCGAGAAAAGCGATGAAGAAGTGTACACTTTGATCTTAGTCAAAAGGCCGAGAAGCGATGAAGAACTGTACAATTTGATTTTAGTCAAAAGGCCGAGAAGCGATGAAGAACTGTACAATTTGATCTTAGTCAAAAGGCCGAGAAAAGCGATGAAGAACTGTACAATTTGATCTTAGTCAAAAGGCCGAGAAGCGATGAAGAACTGTACAATTTGATCTTAGTCAAAAGGCCGAGAAGCGATGAAGGACTGTACACTTTGATCTTAGCCACAAGGCCGAGAAGCGATGAAGGACTGTACACTTTGATCTTAGTCAAAAGGCCGAGAAGCGATGAAGGACTGTATAATTTGATCTTAGTCAAAAGGCCGAGAAGCGATGAAGAACTGTACAATTTGATCTTAGTCAAAAGGCCGAAAAGAGATGAAGGACTGTACACTTTGATCTTAGCCACAAGGCCGAGAAGCGATGAAGAACTGTACAATTTGATCTTGGTCAAAAGGCCGAAAAGCGATGAAGGACGGTACACTTTGATCTTAGCCACAGGGCCGAGAAGCGATGAAGGACTGTACACTTTGATCTTAGTCAGAAGACTGAGAAGCGATGAAGGCCTGTACACTTTGATCTTAGTCAAAAGGCCGAGAAGCGATGAAGGACTGCACACTTTGATCTTAGTCAAAAGGCCGAGAAAAGCGATGAAGAACTGTACAATTTGATCTTAGTCAAAAGGCCGAGAAGCGATAAAGAACTGTACACTTTGATCTTAGCCACAAGGCCGAGAAGCGATGAAGGACTGTACACTTTGATCTTAGCCACAAGGCCGAGAAGCGATGAAGGACTGTACATTTTGATCTTAGCCACAAGGCCGAGAAAAGCGATGAAGTACTGTACAATTTGATCTTAGTCAAAAGGCCGAGAAGCGATAAAGAACTGTACACTTTGATCTTAGCCACAAGGCCGAGAAGCGATGAAGGCCTGTACACTTTGATCTTAGAAAACAAGGCCGAGAAGCAATGAAGGACTGTACACTTTGATCTTAGCCACAAGGCCGAGAAGCGATGAAGGACTGCACAATTTGATATTAGTCAAAAGGCCGAGAAGCGATGAAGAACTGTACAATTTGATCTTAGTCAAAAGGCCGAAAAGAGATGAAGGACTGTACACTTTGATCTTATCCACAAGGCCGAGAAGCGATGAAGAACTGTACAATTTGATCTTAGTCAAAAGGCCGAAAAGCGATGAAGGACGGTACACTTTGATCTTAGCCACAAGGCCGAGAAGCGATGAAGGACTGTACACTTTGATCTTAGTCAGAAGACTGAGAAGCGATGAAGGCCTGTACACTTTGATCTTAGTCAAAAGGCAGGAAGCGATGAAGGACTGCACACTTTGATCTTAGTCAAAAGGCCGAGAAAAGCGATGAAGAACTGTACAATTTGATCTTAGTCAAAAGGCCGAGAAGCGATAAAGAACTGTACACTTTGATCTTAGCCACAAGGCCGAGAAGCGATGAAGGACTGTACACTTTGATCTTAGCCACAAGGCCTAGAAGCGATGAAGACTGTACATTTTGATCTTAGCCACAAGGCCGAGAAAAGCGATGAAGAACTGTACAATTTGATCTTAGTCAAAAGGCCGAGAAGCGATAAAGAACTGTACACTTTGATCTTAGCCACAAGGCCGAGAAGCGATGAAGGCCTGTACACTTTGATCTTAGAAAACAAGGCCGAGAAGCGATGAAGGACTGTACACTTTGATCTTAGCCACAAGGCCGAGAAGCGATGAAGGACTGTACACTTTGATCTTAGCCACAAGGCCGAGAAGCGATGAAGAACTGTACACTTTGATCTTAGTCAAAAGGACGAGGAGCGATGAAGGACTGTACAATTTGATTTTAGTCAAAAGGCCGAGAAGCGATGAAGAACTGTACAATTTGATCTTAGTCAAAAGGCCGAGAAGCGATGAAGAACTGTACAATTTCATCTTAGTCAAAAGGCCGAGAAGCGATGAAGGCCTGTACACTTTGATCTTAGTCAAAAGGCCGAGAAGCGATGAAGGCCTGTACACTTTGATTTTAGCCACAAGGCCGAGAAGCGATGAAGAACTGTACAATTTGATCTTAGCCACAAGGCCGAGAAAAGCGATGAAGAACTGTACAATTTGATCTTAGTCACAAGGCCTAGAAGCGATGAAGAACTGTACAATTTGATCTTAGTCATAAGGCCGAAAAGAGATGAAGGACTGTACACTTTGATCTTAGCCACAAGGCCGAGAAGCGATGAAGAACTGTACAATTTGATTTTAGTCAAAAGGCCGAAAAGCGATGAAGGACGGTACACTTTGATCTTAGCCACAAGGCCGAGAAGCGATGAAGGACTGTACACTTTGATCTTAGTCAGAAGACTGAGAAGCGATGAAGGACTGTATAATTTGATCTTAGTCAAAAGGCCGAGAAGTGATGAAGAACTGTACAATTTCATCTTAGTCAAAAGGCCGAGAAGCGATGAAGGCCTGTACACTTTGATCTTAGTCAAAAGGCCGAGAAGCGATGAAGGCCTGTACACTTTGATTTTAGCCACAAGGCCGAGAAGCGATGATGAACTGTACACTTTGGTCTTAGCCACAAGGCGAGAAGCGATGAAGAACTGTACACTTTGATCTTAGTCAAAAGGCCGAGAAGCGATGAAGAACTGTACAATTTGATTTTAGTCAAAAGGCCGAGAAGCGATGAAGAACTGTAAAATTTGATCTTAGTCAAAAGGCCGAGAAACGATGAAGAACTGTACAATTTGATCTTAGTCAAAAGGCCGAGAAGCGATGAAGAACTGTACAATTTGATCTTAGTCAAAAGGCCGAGAAAAGCGATGAAGAACTGTACAATTTGATCTTAGTCAAAAGGCCGAGAAGCGATGAAGAACTGTACAATTTGATCTTAGTCAAAAGGCCGAGAAGCGATGAAGGACTGTACACTTTGATCTTAGCCACAAGACCGAGAAGCGATGAAGGACTGTACACTTTGACCTTAGTCAAAAGGCCGAGAAGCGATGAAGGACTGTATAATTTGATCTTAGTCAAAAGGCCGAGAAGCGATGAAAAACTGTACAATTTGATCTTAGTCAAAAGGCGGAGAAGCGATGAAGGACTGTACAATTTGATATTAGTCAAAAGGCCGAGAAGCGATGAAGAACTGTACAATTTGATCTTAGTCAAAAGGCCGAAAAGAGATGAATGACTGTACACTTTGATCTTAGCCACAAGGCCGAGAAGCGATGAAGAACTGTACAATTTGATCTTAGTCAAAAGGCCGAAAAGCGATGAAGGACGGTACACTTTTATCTTAGCCACAAGGCCGAGAAGCGATGAAGGACTGTACACTTTGATCTTAGTCAGAAGACTGAGAAGCGATGAAGGCCTGTACACTTTGATCTTAATCAAAAGGCCGAAAAGCGATGAAGGACTGCACACTTTGATCTTAGTCAAAAGGCCGAGAAAAGCGATGAAGAACTGTACAATTTGATCTTAGTCAAAAGGCCGAGAAGCGATAAAGAACTGTACACTTTGATCTTAGCCACAAGGCCGAGAAGCGATGAAGGACTGTACACTTTGATCTTAGCCACAAGGCCGAGAAGCGATGAAGGACTGTACATTTTGATCTTAGCCACAAGGCCGAGAAAAGCGATGAAGAACTGTACAATTTGATCTTAGTCAAAAGGCCGAGAAGCGATAAAGAACTGTACACTTTGATCTTAGCCACAAGGCCGAGAAGCGATGAAGGCCTGTACACTTTGATCTTAGAAAACAAGGCCGAGAAGCGATGAAGGACTGTACACTTTGATCTTAGCCACAAGGCCGAGAAGCGATGAAGGACTGTACACTTTGATCTTAGCCACAAGGCCGAGAAGCGATGAAGGACTGTACACTTTGATCTTAGTCAAAAGGACGAGGAGCGATGAAGGTCTGTACACTTTGATCTTAGCCACAAGGCCGAGAAGCGATGAAGGACTGTACACTTTGATCTTAGCCACAAGGCCGAGAAGCGATGAAGGACTGTACACTTTGATCTTAGTCAAAAGGACGAGGAGCGATGAAGGACTGTACAATTTGTTTTTAGTCAAAAGGCCGAGAAGCGATGAAGAACTGTACAATTTGATCTTAGTCAAAAGGCCGAGAAGCGATGAAGAACTGTACAATTTCATCTTAGTCAAAAGGCCGAGAAGCGATGAAGGCCTGTACACTTTGATCTTAGTCAAAAGGCCGAGAAGCGATGAAGGCCGGTACACTTTGATCTTAGCCACAATGCCGAGAAGCGATGAAGAACTGTACAATTTGATCTTAGTCACAAGGCCGTAAAGCGATGAAGAACTGTACAATTTGATCTTAGTCAAAAGGCCGAAAAGAGATGAAGGACTGTACACTTTGATCTTAGCCACAAGGCCGAGAAGCGATGAAGAACTGTACAATTTGATCTTAGTCAAAAGGCCGAAAAGCGATGAAGGACGGTACACTTTGATCTTAGCCACAAGGCCGAGAAGCGATGAAGGACTGTACACTTTGATCTTAGTCAGAAGACTGAGAAGCGATGAAGGCCTGTACACTTTGATCTTAGTCAAAAGGCCGAGAAGCGATGAAGGACTGCACACTTTGATCTTAGTCAAAAGGCCGAGAAAAGCGATGAAGAACTGTACAATTTGATCTTAGTCAAAAGGCCGAGAAGCGATAAAGAACTGTACACTTTGATCTTAGCCACAATGCCGAGAAGCGATGAAGGACTGTACACTTTGATCTTAGCCACAAGGCCGAGAAGCGATGAAGGACTGTACATTTTTATCTTAGCCACAAGGCCGAGAAAAGCGATGAAGAAGTGTACACTATGATCTTAGTCAAAAGGCCGAGAAGCGATGAAGAACTGTACAATTTGAATTTAGTCAAAAGGCCGAGAAGCGATGAAGAACTGTACAATTTGATCTTAGTCAAAAGGCCGAGAAAAGCGATGAAGAACTGTACAATTTGATCTTAGTCAAAAGGCCGAGAAGCGATGAAGAACTGTACAATTTGATCTTAGTCAAAAGGCCGAGAAGCGATGAAGGACTGTACACTTTGATCTTAGCCACAAGGCCGAGAAGTGATGAAGGACTGTACACTTTGATCTTAGTCAAAAGGCCGAGAAGCGATGAAGGACTGTATAATTTGATCTTAGTCAAAAGGCCGAGAAGCGATGAAGAACTGTACAATTTGATCTTAGTCAAAAGGCGGAGAAGCGATGAAGGACTGTACAATTTGATATTAGTCAAAAGGCCGAGAAGCGATGAAGAACTGTACAATTTGATCTTAGTCAAAAGGCCGAAAAGAGATGAAGGACTGTACACTTTGATCTTAGCCACAAGGCCGAGAAGCGATGAAGAACTGTACAATTTGAACTTAGTCAAAAGGCCGAAAACCGATGAAGGACGGTACACTTTGATCTTAGCCACAATGCCGAGAAGCGATGAAGGACTGTACACTTTGATCTTAGTCAGAAGACTGAGAAGCGATGAAGGCCTGTACAATTTGATCTTAGTCAAAAGGCCGAGAAGCGATGAAGGACTGCACACTTTGATCTTAGTCAAAAGGCCGAGAAAAGCGATGAAGAACTGTACAATTTGATCTTAGTCAAAAGGCCGAGAAGCGATAAAGAACTGTACACTTTGATCTTAGCCACAAGGCCGAGAAGCGATGAAGGACTGTACACTTTGATCTTAGCCACAAGGCCGAGAAGCGATGAAGGACTGTACATTTTGATCTTAGCCACAAGGCCGAGAAAAGCGATGAAGAACTGTACAATTTGATCTTAGTCAAAAGGCCGAGAAGCGTTAAAGAACTGTACACTTTGATCTTAGCCACAAGGCCGAGAAGCGATGAAGGCCTGTACACTTTGATCTTAGAAAACAAGGCCGAGAAGCGATGAAGGACTGTACACTTTGATCTCAGCCACAAGGCCGAGAAGCGATGAAGGACTGTACACTTTGATCTTAGCCACAAGGCCGAGAAGCGATGAAGGACTGTACACTTTGATCTTAGTCAAAAGGACGAGGAGCGATGAAGGACTGTACAATTTGATTTTAGTCAAAAGGCCGAGAAGCGATGTAGAACTGTACAATTTGATCTTAGTTAAAAGGCCGAGAAGCGATGAAGAACTGTACAATTTCATCTTAGTCAAAAGGCCGAGAAGCGATGAAGGCCTGTACACTTTGATCTTAGTCAAAAGGCCGAGAAGCGATGAAGGCCTGTACACTTTGATTTTAGCCACAAGGCCGAGAAGCGATGAAGAACTGTACAATTTGATCTTAGTCACAAGGCCTAGAAGCCATGAAGAACTGTACAATTTGATCTTAGTCATAATGCCGAAAAGAGATGAAGGACTGTACACTTTGATCTTAGCCACAAGGCCGAGAAGCGATGAAGAACTGTACAATTTGATTTTAGTCAAAAGGCCGAAAAGCGATGAAGGACGGTACACTTTGATCTTAGTCAGAAGACTGAGAAGCGATGAAGGCCTGTACACTTTGATCTTAGTCAAAAGGCCGAGAAGCGATGAAGGACTGCACACTTTGATCTTAGTCAAAAGGCCGAGAAAAGCGATGAAGAACTGTACAATTTGATCTTAGTCAAAAGGCCGAGAAACGATAAAGAACTGTACACTTTGATCTTAGCCACAAGGCCGAGAAGCGATGAAGGACTGTACACTTTGATCTTAGCCACAAGGCCGAGAAGCGATGAAGGACTGTACATTTTGATCTTAGCCACAAGGCCGAGAAAAGCGATGAAGAACTGTACAATTTGATCTTAGTCAAAAGGCCGAGAAGCGATAAAGAACTGTACACTTTGATCTTAGCCACAAGGCCGAGAAGCGATGAAGGCCTGTACACTTTGATCTTAGAAAACAAGGCCGAGAAGCGATGAAGGACTGTACACTTTGATCTTAGCCACAAGGCCGAGAAGCGATGAAGGACTTTACACTTTGATCTTAGCCACAAGGCCGAGAAGCGATGAAGGACTGTACACTTTGATCTTAGTCAAAAGGACGAGGAGCGATGAAGGACTGTACAATTTGATTTTAGTCAAAAGGCCGAGAAGCGATGAAGAACTGTACAATTTGATCTTAGTCAAAAGGCCGAGAAGCGATGAAGAACTGTACAATTTCATCTTAGTCAAAAGGCCGAGAAGCGATGAAGGCCTGTACACTTTGATCTTAGTCAAAAGGCCGAGAAGCGATGAAGGCCTGTACACTTTGATTTTAGCCACAAGGCCGAGAAGCGATGAAGAACTGTACAATTTGATCTTAGTCACAAGGCCGAGAAGCGATGAAGAACTGTACAATTTGATCTTAGTCAAAAGACCGAGAAGCGATGAAGAACTGTACAATTTGATCTTAGTCAAAAGGCCGAGAAGCGATGAAGGACTGTACAATTTGATCTTAGTCACAAGGCCGAGAAGCGACGAAGGACTGTAAACTCTGATCTTAGCCAAAAGGCCGAGAAGCGATGAAGGACTGTAAACTTTGATCTTAGTCAAAAGGCCGAGAAGCGATGAAGGACTGTAAACTTTGATCTTAGTCAAAAGGCCGAGAAGCGATGAAGGACTGTAAACTTTGATCTTAGTCAAAAGGCCGAGAAGCGATAAAGAACTGTACAATTTGATCTTAGCCACAAGGACCGAGAAGCGATGAAGGACTGTAAACTCTGATCTTAGCCAAAAGGCCGAGAAGCGATGAAGGACTGTAAACTTTGATCTTAGTCAAAAGGCCGAGAAGCGATGAAGGACTGTAAACTTTGATCTTAGTCAAAAGGCCGAGAAGCGATGAAGAACTGTACACTTTGATCCTAGCCAAAAGGCCGAGAAGCGATGAAGGGCTGTACACTTTGATCTTAGCTAAAAGGCCGAGAAGCGATGAAGAACTGTAGTGTAGTGTATAAATGTAGAATTGTTGATTTAGGACAGAACTGTGATGTAAAAATCCTTTTAAAAAACAGATGAGACCTTAGCTACCGACATCGAGCTGATAGCTCTTCAGTATCATAAACTTCATAGAAAAGATGAATCTATCAAAGGAATGGGTCATTACATCACATAACCAAGAAATTGAAGAATCATATTCATTCTGATGGATTAGCACCCCATCTGTTATAATAAATGTAAATTATTTTTGAAACGTATGTGATTCGTTTAAAATAAAAAATTATTTTTTTATTATATTTTTTCGCCGCTAGGAGGCCAAATTGGATGGACGCACGGTCGCCTCGCTCTGCAGCTAAGTATCAATTTTTAATTTTAATTCTATTATGATAACTTTTCCCTATCTTATATTTCTTACCGTAAGCACCGATTCTTATCTAATTGCAATTGTCAGTGTATTGCCAAAAGATTCGGCTGAGAAATTGGAAATCAAAATTCTTCGAAAATATTTTCATATTTGCTAACTGTTTGGATTGTATTTCTCTGGTAACTGGTAAAATAGAAATTAAGATAACAAAATGGATTCAGTTATAAAATCTATAAATTTAAAATTGGATGAAATATTTCAATACTTTAATAATAAATATTTAGTCAATCAATAAAACGTAACTAAAAATGACATATCCTTTTTATCAAAAATGATTACTCAGGCAAAGGAAGGAGTCTCTTCTCTTTCTGATATGAATAAAGACTCTACAATAGGAATAATAACGGAAGCTGTCAACTCAGCAATAGAAAATAAGGTTGAAAAAATATTGAGAGAAATTTCGGTACACAGACCCACATTTGCACAAGTAACAAAACAAGAAAATGTACAACAATTAATTGTCAAACATCAACAAACTCAAAACTTGGAATTTACGCTAATTGCAGCTCCAGCCAACAATGAATCTATATCTGATGTTTCTCAAGCTATTTCTAGAACCATAAAGAAAATAAGGGAAGACGGCGGGAATATTAAAATTAATAAAATTTTCAATACACGGAACGCAGTAGTGATAAAATCGCCATCGCGGGTAGAATTGAATGTTCTTCAGGAGGAATTGGGAAAATCGGATGAGTTAAAGGCAATAAGTAAGATTTATATTCCTGGGAAAAGAGATCCAACGGTTGTGGTCAAAAATGTTTCTAAAATAACGGACACAACAACATTTGTTAAGACAATCTGCAACATGAATCCAGAATTAAGGGGAATGGAGGACGAAATAAGGATGCTGTTTATAATGAAATCAAATACTGCAATACAAAACATAGTTTTAAGACTTTCACCAAAAGCATATCAAATAATTAAGAAAAATAACAATACTCTATACACTGATTTAGAACGTTGCCATATTCAAGATAAGATCTTAGTAAAACAATGTCAAAAATGCTATCAATACAATCCAAACCATAAGCTAAACGACTGCACAAATGAGAAAATCTGTAATATCTGTGGGGTCCATGGAACCCATTCCTGCTCGAATGTACTGAGTTGTCACAACTGTTCTAAACACCCAATTTACAGAAATAAACAAACAAATCACAGGGTTAATGGGACGGACTGTCCACTTTACAAAATACAAGTAGATAGAATTATAGATAGAACCCAATATTTTTATGATTTGGAAGTAGAATAGAACAGAAATAATCTCATATGAAATTTCATAAGCGTTTTGCATAAATGTCCATTATGAAAGAAGCAAAAAGTTTAACAATAGGAAAATTTAATTGTATACAACAGAATTTAAGGAAAAGTATAATTGCAACTACCGAACTCAGAAGCTCAATTAGAGACAATCCTCCAGATATTCTCCTTCTTCAAGAGCCATATGTTTTAAATAGAAAGGTCGTGTTCGATATGGACTCGCACATAGTACATTGTTCCTCAACAGAAAACACTTATTTCTAAACGAGGTAAAATCTTCCCAATTACATGCGTGGTAAGGACAAAATACTCAGGAGATAAGTTTCTTCATTAATTTATTAGGACATCAAGCTTTCGGGCACAGCGTGGCCCTTCTACAGGATCAATTGTATAAGAAAAATGATACACTATATACACGAAGAATAAATCTGCATATGTATTATTAGAAATTAGTTGTAAAATTTGAAATAATCGGTAATACTTAGGATTTTTGTTTAAAAAGAACATCGAGACATAAGCAAATTAATAAAATATGTTAAGAAGAATGATATACGAATATTACAAGGTATTAAGATAAAGGCGTAATAAGACAGAAAGGACGTTCCTACAATTCTACGGAAACTGTGATAAAATTATGAGTATTTATAAGGTAAAACAGTTTAAAAGGATATTAAAATAAATGAACAAAACAGGGAATTCATGGGGTACATCAATGGCTATTTATGTAATAAGCTTATATACGGCTCAGGTAAATCAATATGTCTGTTTATACTATTATACCTCAGAGATAGCAAGGCCTCGACAACCAATCTTTTGTGTTTATGTGGTATATTAGAATAATGTGATCTTGGATCAGTTGTGTTCAAACTATGTCCTGTCTGTGAAATGTGCTGGACAATAAGTGATTTCGGATCGTTATGTCTGATGTTTCTGTCGTGTTCCTGTATTCTGTCTTTAATGTAACGGCTAGTTTCACCTACATAAACACTGTCGCAATCGTTGCATTTTATAGAATAAACAGCATTGTTTCTTTGAACAGTGTTCCGAGGCGTGTTGTTTTTAGTGATAGGGTTCCTTAAGATAGTGCCTATACTAGGGGTGTTGGAAAAGTAAGTGCGGATGCCGAAGTTCTTTAGTTCTCTAGCTATTTTTATGCTTTGCAAGGAATATGGTATTGTGCAGATGGATTTATAGTTGTCATATATCTTGGTGCGGGATGGGTTATGGAAATGCCTTAATATAAAGTTTTTAGGATAACCAGAGGACATTAAATTTGAAATTATGTTATTTGTTTCCTTTTGCTTTGACTCCTCAGTGTAACAGTGGGTATATATTCTCTTGGACAAGGTTCTTACAGTATTGATTTTATGGCTTAATGGGCAGAAAGATGAGAAATTTATATACATTGGGTGAAAGGTGGGTTTATAATAGACCTCAGTATTATATCTATTGCGTGTTTTTGTTATGCGTATGTCCAAAAATGTCAAGGAGTCACATGTTTCAGTCTCGGAAGTAAAGTTTATGTCTTGATAGAAATTATTCAATGTGTTGAGTATATCATTAAAGGCGTTAATTTTGATTATAGCAGAGACGTCATCTATGTATCTAGACCAGATTAAAATGTCGTTAGGGAAGATATTAACTATACGTTTATCTATCTTGCGCATCACTATTTCTGAAAGGGGAGAGGATAATGGGCTACCCATAGGGGTGCCTTTGGTCTGTTTGTAGTAAGATTGGTTGAATTTGAAAATACTATGGCAAAGACTGATTTTGATAAGTGCAATGAGTTTGGAAATGATGTCTGTGGGGCAACCTTGTTCAATTAGAAATTCTGTGGTGCAGTCTAAAATAAGCTGGTGGGGGAGACTGGGATATAAATTAACAACATCAAATGAGACCATGATGGTACCAGGTGTGACTGCTGTTTGTTGTAACTTACCTATGAAGACAGGAATGGAGGAAATGGTCGTCGGGGAGTCACTATCTCTGAGCATCAGGGCCAGTATTTTGGCTAGATAAGTTGCTAAAGGAGCTGCAGGGGAGAGGTGGTACGCGATGATGGGTCTTAGTGGGATACCTTCTTTGTGTAATTTAGGTAGGCCGTAAATATAAGCTTTTGACATTATATTGGACAAAAAAAATTTGCATTCTTCGGAGCTAATGATTTTCTTCCTCAGTAGATTGTTGATTTCTTTTTTAAAAGAAGAGGTTGCGGTATTCTGATCATCTATGGATATGGGGGTAAACGTGAGCGGATCAACAAGGATTGTGTCCATCTTGGAAATGTATTCGGCTGTGTTCATGATGACTGTAAGCGATCCTTTATCAGATTTGGTGATGGTTATATCTTTGTTCGTTGTTAGTGAGCGCAATACATTTTTGTTGATTTGGTAGGTATGTTGGGTTTGGTTGTGGTCGCTAAGGACTGCTGCGGTGTGCTGTCTGATTCTAAACTTCTCTTGATGATTTAAGCGGAAAATGGACGATTCTACCCCTGCTATGATTGTTATGGCATCAGCCTTGGCTTGAGGTCTATATTTAAGTCCTTTAGATAATATGTTTATATGATATAACCATCACCAAATCTGATAAAGGATCGCTTACAGTCATCATGAACACAGCCGAATACATTTCCAAGATGGACACAATCCTTGTTGATCCGCTCACGTTTACCCCCATATCCATAGATGATCAGAATACCGCAACCTCTTCTTTTAAAAAAGAAATCAACAATCTACTGAGGAAGAAAATCATTAGCTCCGAAGAATGCAAATTTTTTTTGTCCAATATAATGTCAAAAGCTTATATTTACGGCCTACCTAAATTACACAAAGAAGGTATCCCACTAAGACCCATCATCGCGTACCACCTCTCCCCTGCAGCTCCTTTAGCAACTTATCTAGCCAAAATACTGGCCCCGATGCTCAGAGATAGTGACTCCCCGACGACCATTTCCTCCATTCCTGTCTTCATAGGTAAGTTACAACAAACAGCAGTCACACCTGGTACCATCATGGTCTCATTTGATGTTGTTAATTTATATCCCAGTCTCCCCCACCAGCTTATTTTAGACTGCACCACAGAATTTCTAAATGAACAAGGTTGCCCCACAGACATCATTTCCAAACTCATTGCACTTATCAAAATCAGTCTTTGCCATAGTATTTTCAAATTCAACCAATCTTACTTCAAACAGACCAAAGGCACCCCTATGGGTAG
The DNA here is from genome assembly GCA_030710605.1 of Cordylochernes scorpioides. Classification (NCBI taxonomy): domain Eukaryota; kingdom Metazoa; phylum Arthropoda; class Arachnida; order Pseudoscorpiones; family Chernetidae; genus Cordylochernes; species Cordylochernes scorpioides. Next base: position 72,007,159 of record CP092876.1, read on the forward strand.
CCCATTATCCTCTCCCCTTTCAGAAATAGTGATGCGCAAGATAGATAAACGTATAGTTAATATCTTCCCTAACGACATTTTAATCTGGTCTAGATACATAGATGACGTCTTTGCTATAATCAAAATTAACGCCTTTAATGATATACTCAACACATTGAATAATTTCTATCAAGACATAAACTTTACTTCCGAGACTGAAACATGTGACTCCTTGGCATTTTTGGACATACGCATAACAAAAACACGCAATAGATATAATACTGAGGTCTATTATAAACCCACCTTTCACCCAATGTATATAAATTTCTCATCTTTCTGCCCATTAAGCCATAAAATCAATACTGTAAGAACCTTGTCCAAGAGAATATATACCCACTGTTACACTGAGGAGTCAAAGCAAAAGGAAACAAATAACATAATTTCAAATTTAATGTCCTCTGGTTATCCTAAAAACTTTATATTAAGGCATTTCCATAACCCATCCCGCACCAAGATATATGACAACTATAAATCCATCTGCACAATACCGTATTCCTTGCAAAGCATAAAAATAGCTAGAGAACTAAAGAACTTCGGCATCCGCACTTACTTTTCCAACACCCCTAGTATAGGCACTATCTTAAGGAACCCTATCACTAAAAACAACACGCCTCGGAACACTGTTCAAAGAAACAATGCTGTTTATTCTATAAAATGCAACGATTGCGACAGTGTTTATGTAGGTGAAACTAGCCGTTACATTAAAGACAGAATACAGGAACACGACAGAAACATCAGACATAACGATCCGAAATCACTTATTGTCCAGCACATTTCACAGACAGGACATAGTTTGAACACAACTGATCCAAGATCACATTATTCTAATATACCACATAAACACAAAAGATTGGTTGTCGAGGCCTTGCTATCTCTGAGGTATAATAGTATAAACAGACATATTGATTTACCTGAGCCGTATATAAGCTTATTACATAAATAGCCATTGATGTACCCCATGAATTCCCTGTTTTGTTCATTTATTTTAATATCCTTTTAAACTGTTTTACCTTATAAATACTCATAATTTTATCACAGTTTCCGTAGAATTGTAGGAACGTCCTTTCTGTCTTATTACGCCTTTATCTTAATACCTTGTAATATTCGTATATCATTCTTCTTAACATATTTTATTAATTTGCTTATGTCTCGATGTTCTTTTTAAACAAAAATCCTAAGTATAACCGATTATTTCAAATTTTACAACTGATTTCTAATAATACATATGCAGATTTATTCTTCGTGTATATAGTGTATCATTTTTCTTATACAATTGATCCTGTAGAAGGGCCACGCTGTGCCCGAAAGCTTGATGTCCTAATAAATTAATGAAGAAACTTATCTCCTGAGTATTTTGTCCTTACCACGCAGAAAACACTTATACTGCAACGGTTATATTTAATAAAAATATAAAATATAGGAAGTTGGAGGGTTTCACAAATCAGCTTTGTACATCAATCTCTATAAATACACCTAAATCTAGGATGATAATATCAAACTTTTATATTCCTCCAAACAAATGCGAGGACGAACATTTGAACTTTTTAAAGAATTTGATAGCTACCTTCGAGAGTACTTCCCTAGTCCTCTGTGGGGATTTCAATTCCCGTCACCCGGTTTGGTTCGATAGAATTACAAACTCTAACGGATATAAAATGCAACCTATTATTAATGAATATAATCTATTTATTCACAATAACAAAGCACCTACCTGTCGTAATAAAAGCATAATAGATCTCACCATTTCAAATAGACATTCATTGAAACTGGTGAACAATTGGCAAACTTTTGAATTAACCAATATTTCCGACCAAGTGACAGTTTCATTTGATATCAATGTTAACTTAGATATAACAAACAATCAACAAAAATCTACATGGAAATTTAGCGAAAAGAAAGCAGATTGGTCACTGTTTTCAAATACAATTTCTAAACAGGAAGTAAGAAGATTGGAAAACGATATAAAAAAGGTCGAAAAAGAAACTGATATTGACATGGTAGTTGACAGGCTAACGGATATGATTCTGGAAGCTGCATATCAATCACTGGAGGTGAAATCTTCCAACTTCACTTTCGATACCGGGATCAAGTGGTGGAACAAAGAATTAGAACAAAAGAAAAAGTATTTTCATTATGTGAGAAATCTATACTTTCATCATAAAGCAATTAGTGTTAATGAATATAAGTCTGTCAGAAATAAATATAAAAATAGTATAAGAAAAGCTAAGAGGAATAGTTGGCGAGATTTTATAGAAGAAAATGGATCTAATAATCCGTTTGGAAACGCCTATAGAACCTTAAAAAAACTGAGTTCCTCTAATCAACAAAAGGGATCACCAATAATTGAACAGGCACCAGTAGATTCTAAAGAATCTCTAATAAAAGATCTGATTAATGAACTAATTCCTGATGATACAACTATATCGGATACTGCTCACCATACATCAATAAGGAACTATACACCGAATTTTACAAACTCCAACTCATGCAATATTCATAAGAAAGAAATAGAAGAGCTAATCGACAAAATTAATGTAAATAAAGCTCCTGGTCCAGACAATATTAGTAATAATATGATAAAGAATGCTTTTCAACTAATACTTCCGATTTTACACTCAATATTTAATAAATGTATTCAAATAGGATACTTCCCAAAAAAAATGGAAAACAGCAGCACTCAAAATAATAGCCAAACCCGGCAAAACCAATTATGAATCAGCTAAAAGCTACCGTCCGATATCTTTATTATCCAATTTTTCAAAGATTCTAGAAAAAATTCTCAAAAATAAAATATATGAATTTTATACTCAAAACAATCTGTTAAGCTCGAGGCAGCACGGATTTATCAAGTCAAAGTCAACTATCACTGCTTTGAATACTGTAATCGATGTATTAATGGAGCATAAGCAAAAAGAACTGTCTGCACTAGTTACAATAGATATCTCGGGGGCTTTTGATAATGCCTGGTGGCCAGCGATCATCAAAAGAATAGATTCAGACAATTTACCGGAAAAACTGATCAAAATTCTACAATCATATTAAAATTCCAGGATCATTTCATTCAGTTACGACAATCTAACAACTTCAAAGCCAATTACTAAGAAGTGTCCTCAGGGCGGTCCGCTTTCTCCACTTCTATGGACAATTTTGTTGAACGATTTGCTGTTGAATTTTCAGGTGCCCAATAGTGAGTTGATTTGCTATGCGGATGATATTTCGATCATATGCTGGAATAAAGATCTAGCATCACTAAAAATAGTTATAGAGGAAGCAATAAATACTATCGAATTGTGGTGTACTAAGAACAAGTTAGAAATCAGTTCCGAAAAAACAAACATTTTATATTTGCATAATAGAGATAAGATCCCAGTTAAATTTAAGAGTGGATTAATTTCACCAGTACAAAAAATAAAAATTTTGGGAATAACATTTGCAAATCATAGAAGAAAAAACAAATTAAATTTTGCTTTTCATATAGAGGAAATAGTGAGCAGAACTCTAAGAATAAAAAAATTTCTATTCTCTCTGTGCAGCAAATCATGGGGTTTCAGCTCCCATAAAAGAATTACATTGTATAAATCTTTATTCAGATCAACTTTAACATATGGATCAGAAATATGGTTCAAATTTTTAACCAAAAATCGATACAAAAATTAAACTCAATGCAATATCAGATATTAATATGGAGCATTCAAGCATACAAGACAACTTCGTACAACTGTGTTCACAGTTTGGCTAGGGTTCCATTGATTGCAGATTACATTGAAGCAAAAAATATGAAATATGACTTAAATAACTTATCGTTCGAGGACAAGCAAAAATACAACATCGATATTCCCTTCATAATTAAATCCTATATAGACGAAAGAATGTTGCTCTTACTGAATAATACAAACGAGACATTTACAAGTTTTTTCAACCGGGGTATTCCAAGTTATTTTCGCCCTAATTTCCACAACACACAATTTGTAACCAACCATGGTAATTTCGGAAGTTTTCTGGAAAGAATCCATGCATCGGAGGATCCGGGCTGTTTTTGTGGATGCCGCATTCAAGATTCTACTCACCTTTTACTTAAGTGCCCAGCATTTCAAGACTACAGACTCAATAACGGTATTCTCTGTACCGATCCAAGAGAACTGATATCCAGCAGGGATGTATACATTGTAAAAACTTAAAACTCTTCCGGTGTACAGCTTATGAAAAAAACGTATCATTAAATGGAAGATAGGTATCTTTTTATTTGTAAACGTTACGAGCTTTCGGGCAAACGCCCTTCTACAGGTTTGACAGAAAATTAAGGCGAGAGACCGACCTATATACAAGGGATGATTTACATAATAAACAATTTTTATAACTTAGCAGTAAAAATTTTTAATTTTTAATAAGTAACTATTGTATTGATATGGTAATAAGATGTTGTATACTAGATTTTTAACTATGTAAAAAAGGAATAGATTAACTTGAAACAAAGATATCATAAATTTCAGGAATTTCTATTTTTCTATTTATGCTTTTAAGTTTGGTGGATACTATGGATTCTAACATTAATCTTTGGTGTAGGTTGGGTATGTTACGGTAATGGATAGTGGGGTGGTTGGTATTAAAAGAGTGGCCAGTGGATGCAACATGCTGATAGATGAGGGAACGTGGGTCGTTGTTATTAATGTTGCGGGTGTGTTCTGACATTCTAATGGCGACGGTTCTACCTGTCTCACCCACATAAGTGGCGGAACAATGTTCGCATGAGACAGAGTAGACCGCCCCAGAAGAATCCAGAGGACTGAGTTGGGTACCAGTTTTTGTAATGGGGTGTCGGAGAAGTGAGTGGATACTGGGGGTATTAATGAAAAAGGTGCGAATGCCAAATGGCCTGATGAGACGGGAGATACTAACTGTTAAAGGAGAATAGGGCAACATGCAGGTAGTCCTGAAGACTGGGGGAGGATTGGAGGGGGCGGGAGAATAGGTATGTTTATTAATGAATGTTAGTGGATAGGAGGCGGCGGTGAGATGGGAGATAATACGGGCTTTTTCTGTGGTTTTAAAGATGGGTAGAGAGCAGTGTGTGTGAAGGCGCCTGGTGAGTGTTTTAACGATGTTAATTTTGTGTACTATGGGGCAGAAGGAGTAGAAATGGGTGTAGGTGGGGGTACTGCTATTCTTGTAGTATACTGTGGTGTGGAATGATGCCGGGGTACGTATGATTAAGATGTCTAGGAAGGGAATGATGTGTCCCTGTTCTTTTTCCATGGTGAACGAGAGGTTAGGGTTGTAACTGTTGAGGGTGGACAGGATGGTTTCTTCAAGGTCGGTTTTACATATGCAAAGGATATCATCGACATATCGTCGCCAGAAAAGAATGTCATCACAATGGAGGTTGCAGACCCATTTATCTATTCTGGTCATAACCAGCTCAGCAGCTATGGAGGAGAGGGGGCTTCCCATAGGCGATCCCCTTATCTGTTTGAAATGGATATGGTCAAAGGTAAAGGTGCTCATGTTTAAGCATATCTGTGAGAGGGATGTGATAGAGTTGGTCTTGACGGGATCTGTGTTGATGGAAACCAAAAATTGGTTGAGGCTGTCAATTATCAGGTGATGGGGGAGACTGAGGTATAGGGATGAAACGTCAAATGAACACATGGTGAAGTTTTGGGGGGGGGTGTAGGCCGGTTATTTCTTGAATGAGTGTGGGGGTGCTGGAAACTGTGAGATTACTTCTATTGTTGTTTAAAAGAGGTGAGAGATAATTTGAGAGGTACTTAGCTAGGGGGTAGGCGGGAGAGAGGTGATACGCAATGATAGGGCGCAGAGGGACAGAAGGTTTGTGGACCTTGGGAAGGCCGTAGATGTAGGTACCATTGGGGAGATTAGTGATAAAGGATTTGTGTTCCTCCGTTGAGATGAGACTGGTTCTTTTCATTCGGTTGAGAGAGGACTTGAAGGTTTTTAGTGCTATTGTGCTCTCTTGTGCGGAAATTTGAGAAAAAGTGGCTGTGTCCTGCAATATTTCCAAGATTTTGGCGTGGTACGAAGATCGGTCTAGGATTACGGTGTCAGTGCCCTTATCTGATCTGCTGATGACAATTGAACGTTGTTTCATTAGTCTGCGGAGGGCCTTGGATTCAGTTTGGGAATTTGGGGGTGGGGGGAGAGGTCTCTGGAGTACCCGGGCTACATGGTTTCTGATGGCGCATCTGTCTTGATGGTTATGATTCTTAACGGAGGCCTCTATTCCACTGATGATCCTGGGTATATCGGGTTTGGCGGGAAGTCGATATTTGAGGCCTTTAGAGAGGAGACTGTTTTCAGCAGGGGTGAGGGTTACGCTAGACAGATTGATGATGTTGTTTGAAGCCTCGGGGTTGGCATACTTGTGATCGAGTTATTATGGCTCTTCCTAGAGGCGAAATCGACAGATACAAGTTCCTCATCCACAAGAAATCTCTTCAACTCGCCAAATGGCGTTGCCATTTAAAGTTCAACCAGCTATGTTTATCCCTCCATCCCTCCGTGTAAAGGATCCTGTTGGAAACCCCTTCTCAGCAGAACTTATAAGAAGAATCCAATGGCAACTCTTACGGGCAAGAACTAAAGGTTGCCTTTCCCAAATTAGATTCCTCACCAAATCAATCAAAGGGCTGATATGCCTAACCTCCCAAAACGTTCATGAATCTGATCTCACAGCTCTCATAGAAAGAACCACCTCAGATATTAAGGTACAAGACCGAAGTATACAGCTTAGACACGATAAAAAGCTAGCGTTCTGGTCCCAAAAATACTCCTTCCCACTCGATCACAAGTATGCCAACCCCGAGGCTTCAAACAACATCATCAATCTGTCTAGCGTAACCCTCACCCCTGCTGAAAACAGTCTCCTCTCTAAAGGCCTCAAATATCGACTTCCCGCCAAACCCGATATACCCAGGATCATCAGTGGAATAGAGGCCTCCGTTAAGAATCATAACCATCAAGACAGATGCGCCATCAGAAACCATGTAGCCCGGGTACTCCAGAGACCTCTCCCCCCACCCCCAAATTCCCAAACTGAATCCAAGGCCCTCCGCAGACTAATGAAACAACGTTCAATTGTCATCAGCAGATCAGATAAGGGCACTGACACCGTAATCCTAGACCGATCTTCGTACCACGCCAAAATCTTGGAAATATTGCAGGACACAGCCACTTTTTCTCAAATTTCCGCACAAGAGAGCACAATAGCACTAAAAACCTTCAAGTCCTCTCTCAACCGAATGAAAAGAACCAGTCTCATCTCAACGGAGGAACACAAATCCTTTACCACTAATCTCCCCAATGGTACCTACATCTACGGCCTTCCCAAGGTCCACAAACCTTCTGTCCCTCTGCGCCCTATCATTGCGTATCACCTCTCTCCCGCCTACCCCCTAGCTAAGTACCTCTCAAATTATCTCTCACCTCTTTTAAACAACAATAGAAGTAATCTCACAGTTTCCAGCACCCCCACACTCATTCAAGAAATAACCGGCCTACACCCCCCCCAAAACTTCACCATGTGTTCATTTGACGTTTCATCCCTATACCTCAGTCTCCCCCATCACCTGATAATTGACAGCCTCAACCAATTTTTGGTTTCCATCAACACAGATCCCGTCAAGACCAACTCTATCACATCCCTCTCACAGATATGCTTAAACATGAGCACCTTTACCTTTGACCATATCCATTTCAAACAGATAAGGGGATCGCCTATGGGAAGCCCCCTCTCCTCCATAGCTGCTGAGCTGGTTATGACCAGAATAGATAAATGGGTCTGCAACCTCCATTGTGATGACATTCTTTTCTGGCGACGATATGTCGATGATATCCTTTGCATATGTAAAACCGACCTTGAAGAAACCATCCTGTCCACCCTCAACAGTTACAACCCTAACCTCTCGTTCACCATGGAAAAAGAACAGGGACACATCATTCCCTTCCTAGACATCTTAATCATACGTACCCCGGCATCATTCCACACCACAGTATACTACAAGAATAGCAGTACCCCCACCTACACCCATTTCTACTCCTTCTGCCCCATAGTACACAAAATTAACATCGTTAAAACACTCACCAGGCGCCTTCACACACACTGCTCTCTACCCATCTTTAAAACCACAGAAAAAGCCTGTATTATCTCCCATCTCACCGCCGCCTCCTATCCACTAACATTCATTAATAAACATACCTATTCTCCCGCCCCCTCCAATCCTCCCCCAGTCTTCAGGACTACCTGCATGTTGCCCTATTCTCCTTTAACAGTTAGTATCTCCCGTCTCATCAGGCCATTTGGCATTCGCACCTTTTTCATTAATACCCCCAGTATCCACTCACTTCTCCGACACCCCATTACAAAAACTGGTACCCAACTCAGTCCTCTGGATTCTTCTGGGGCGGTCTACTCTGTCTCATGCGAACATTGTTCCGCCACTTATGTGGGTGAGACAGGTAGAACCGTCGCCATTAGAATGTCAGAACACACCCGCAACATTAATAACAACGACCCACGTTCCCTCATCTATCAGCATGTTGCATCCACTGGCCACTCTTTTAATACCAACCACCCCACTATCCATTACCGTAACATACCCAACCTACACCAAAGATTAATGTTAGAATCCATAGTATCCACCAAACTTAAAAGCATAAATAGAAAAATAGAAATTCCTGAAATTTATGATATCTTTGTTTCAAGTTAATCTATTCCTTTTTTACATAGTTAAAAATCTAGTATACAACATCTTATTACCATATCAATACAATAGTTACTTATTAAAAATTAAAAATTTTTACTGCTAAGTTATAAAAATTGTTTATTATGTAAATCAACCCTTGTATATAGGTCGGTCTCTCGCCTTAATTTTCTGTCAAACCTGTAGAAGGGCGTTTGCCCGAAAGCTCGTAACGTTTACAAATAAAAAGATACCTATCTTCCATTTAATGATACGTTTTTTTCATAAGATGTATACATTGTATTCAATAGATTTTGTAAATATATATCAAAGTTTTTAAATAATCTCATGTGTTAGGTATAATTAACTATGTGCTGTATATATGATTTTTTTTCCTTTTTTCTTTATTTTGAGATGTGTTTAAACTAAATTACCTATGTATATAGTATGCTTGTTTTAAATCAATTTCAGGAATATGGTAAATGCCTTGAGCATATGTTAATAGATTCTCCCTCTCTCTCTCTTGTGTTGCTTTCCTTTGGGCGCCAGTGTCCTTGGCGGGACATCGCGCTTTGTATTTACAGTTGAATAAAGTTGAATGAATAAAATTATTTTATTTAAAAAAAAAACACTTAAAAAAAAGCTTTCATTTAAAATGCACTAAAAATAACAAAATAAATATTTCTAAAGTATTGTTTTTTTTTCTGAAGGTACCATTTAACAAATAAAATAATAGACTTAGAAATAAAAAGCGGTGAGGGATAATAGCCATGGATTTGAGATTTTTGTGATTTTATATGAAACAAACGATTAGCAAGATTACGCCTTTCATTAAATTTTTGCCTATTTAACGCATAAACGATGATCATCCCCCAAGAATAAAATAAATATTTCTGAATGTGCTATTTAACAAATAAAAGCGGTGGGGGGTGATAATCATTTATGCAGCAAATAGGTATACATTTAATAAAAGGCATAATCTTGTAATCATTTGCTACATATAAAATCACATTGATCTCAAATTTATTATTATTGTACCCCACCGCTTTTATTTCTAATTCTATTAATCTATTTGTTAAATGGCATATTCAGAAATATTTATTTTATTCTTGGGGGATGATCATCGTTTATGCGTTAAATAGGCAAAAATTTAATGAAAGGCGTAATCTTGCTAATCATTTGCTTCATATAAAATCACAAAAAATCGCAAATCCATGGCTATTATCCCTCACCGCTTTTTATTTCTAAGTCTATTATTTTATTTGTTAAATGGTACCTTCAGAAAAAAAAGCAATACTTCAGAAATATTTATTTTGTTATTTTTAGTGCATTTTAAATAAAAGCTTTTTTGAAAGTGATTTTTATAATTAATTATTCACGCTATTTTTAGTCGTATATATGCCAGTTCCAAAAAAAAGCCTTATCACTGAGACGACGTTGGCCTTAAATAGCTGCAAGCCTGCTCGCAGCAGATTGGTCAATTCCTCGTGGGAGGTCGGAAGTGACGTAAGCAAAATCCTTTACAAACAGAACTGCGTTTCTTTACTTTTGGGAACCCTAAATTTATTGATTTATATTACAAAGTTAGAGACACCCAGTGGATTATTGCTAGGGGATAATTGGTACATATAAAATTTGAATTATAATTAAACAATTGATTAAATAGGTAAAAGTAACAACATACTAATTGAAAAATGGGAACTACTTAAAAAGGTGTCGTGAAATGTATGGTGGTATATTGTTACACACACACCTATATATTTTTAAAATAAGGCTTATTTTGGATTTTAATACGATTATTTATTAATCCGAATATTTCGATGGACCAATCTTCCATCTTTTACGAGGTATTTTGCCGTGAACCACGCAGCAGGTCGCGTGCCCCAGGTAAGCCACTATGCGTGATGATATTGGAATAAGATGACTAAATTATAACAGATAAAATTAATATATTTGTTGGCTTTTCTCATTTATTTGCTTGTAATTCCAAGGACGTTTTAGATAGGAATATGAATATTTGGATTTCTAATTCCTTCCATGTCTTGAACATTTATTGAAAAAATCCTTTCGCAACCTCCAGCATTTTCCGAGTAGATATAATGCAACACATAATATTAAAAAAGAAATATAGATAATGGTTCATTTCCCGCCTTCCCGACTACTCAGAAGTCTGAAAATTAGTACACTTGCATTGTTAATTGGACTGAGCGAGTATTTTGAGTTTCATTATTCTATATGGTCTGGAAGCATATTAAAATTAAATATACAAAATTTGAAAGGAAATTTGTAAATTTGTCTGTTCTTGGCCAACCTGACAACCCAGAAGTCTGAAAATTGGTCAGCTAGCATTGTCATCAGGTTTGAACATGTGTACCAAATTTCATATTTCTAGGTGCCCTATAAGTATATTAAAATTGATTACAAGATTTGGCGACAGACATCCAGACAGACAGACAGACAGATAGGCAAGTTAAATAAATCATACGCATCAAAAACAATTTAAATTTCTTATATTTATTCATAGTGGTTGGTGGAAGGATGGTCTAAACCATTGGTTTTCGACCGCTATGACCCGGGATCAAATCCCGCATTGGGCACTTTTTTTTTTAAATTTGAAAGAAAATGCTCCAATGGCCCCCGATTCTTGTAAAAGTCCAAACCCATCAACGAGTGTAAGTAACTAAAGGGGGATCTGGCACATTTGTAAGTGCAAAGTCGAACTGCTTTTCGCATGTGTAGACATGTGGTGCACTTACAGTAAAAGCAGTCACCTACTTCTATCCATCATGTTTATTATGGCCTATACCACGTGTACTAGGGATAATAAAAAATATTTCTGACTTATCGTAAGTCAAATTGAATTAAATTCAATCGCACCCCATGTATTCGCCAGACCTGTTCACCTGTGATTTCTACTTGTTCCTAAAAACGAAGAAATGTTCAGCAGGTAATAAATTTGACTTTGGTAGTCGCTGAGATGGAGGATATTTCTGGAACATTGACAATTCTTATTTTTTACAGATATTGAAAATTTACAAGGACCTTTGGGAAAATACATATTTTTTAAAGGATAGTCTATGTTGATAAATATTACTCTTTCATTACAGACCTCGTATAAATGCTTAGAAAATATAAGGTTGTCCTAAAAGTTCGTGTTTTTCTTAAAACTTTGTTTTATTATTATTTGGTGAATAATATTATTACGACGAATACATAATAATAATACATAATGTGGTGGTGTCTTGTCCTTTCCATGGAAAGAAGGGTGCCATTGCCCCGTTAGTCAGCCACATTTCAGAGACCCCTGTAGATTTTAAGGGTACCGTATCGGCTCGGGGCTCACGACACCGTACTACAGGACAGTCCCTTACTTGTGCTGCTTCTCCCGCCAGCGACGTAGAGAAAGACTTCTGGGCAGGAATAATACATAATACAATTACTACATAATACATAATACAAAGACATTATACATAACGGCGAATAATATTGGAATTTCAATTTTTTGCAAGTATTTACAAACCTTTGGTACAACTGTTGAAAAAAGGAGGAAGATAGGAGAGGGCACTGAACACCGGAGGATTTTTATTAAACCGATCACGGTAAGATAACACAACTAACTAACTAACCAATACATCCATCCATATATACACCGCAACACACCACAGAGTAACCGGTCACTGGTCAAAACAATTATATCATGAAATCCGAGAGAATTGCCATTTTAACACTTCCTCTCAATTCATCAGATTTCTACATTCCAAATCCAGTGACGTGTTTTTCATACAAAAACCTTGGTAGGCCTTTAGTAAGGATGTCGGCAACATTTTCTTGGGTTGGTGTGTGGACGACCTCGACAAGTCCATCGCTGCAAATGCTTCTGATGTAATGCCATTTGATGTCAATATGCTTAGTTCTGGCATGATAAACCGGATTTCTCGCCAGCTGTTGAGCACCCTGGTTATCCGTCTTCAGAACAGTCGGTCCATTCAGCAATTCACCAAATCCCATCTCGTCCAACAGCGCTCTAAGGTAGACTGCCTCCTTTCCTGCTTCACAAAGTGCGATGTACTCAGATTCTGTGCTCGAAAGAGTGACAGTCTGCTGCTTCTTCGATTCCCAGGCTATTGGACCTCTTGCCAAAAAGTAAACAATTCCCGTATGAGATTTTCTATCCACGAGGTTTCCACCCCAATCAGCGTCGGCATAACCATGAAGAGCCTCATTAGATTTCCTGTAGGTAATCCTCAAACATGAGGTGCCTTTCAAATAGCGGAGGACACGCTTGGCAGCATTCCAGTGCTGTCTCCTAGGATCATTACTGAACTGTCCCAAAGCACTAACTGCATAGGCTATATCGGGCCTTGTCGACACTGAGAGATATATCAATGATCCAATCAGTGATTGGTATTCTACCTTTTTCACTGGCTCATTCTCACCTTCTATAGATGAAATTTTTGTTAACTTGGAGTTCGAGTCCATGGGTGTAGAAATAGGCTTTGCCTCTTTCATCCTATATTTCGCCAGAAGTTCTTCAATATATCTCTCTTGATCTATGGATATTGAACCATCCTCTTTCATTTGTATCCTTATACCCAGGCAACAATTTATCCCTCCAAGATCTTTTATTTTGAATATTCTTTTCATACTTTCTTTAAAGGATTTCAACGTGTCTTCTCTTTCAGCCGCAATTATCAGATCATCAACATAGATTGCCACCAGGAGAATACCTTCATCATGCTTGATATAGACACAATTGTCAGATTGAAGTTGCTTCAGTCCCAAATTCTTTAATTCATTGTCAAGCTTTTCATGCCAAACTATTCCAGCTTGTTTTAACCCATAAATGGCCTTCTTGAGTCGACATACCTTTTCTGGATATTTTCTTGAGACGAAGTTTTCCGGCTGTGTCATGAAAATTTCTTCTTTAATTTCTCCATTTAAATAAGCAGATTGAACGTCCATCTGATGGAGTATCAAGTTGTATTCAACAGCCAAGGCTAAAAACATTCTAATAGTACTTTGGCGCACTACTGGGGCAAAAGTTTCCTCGTAGTCTATTCCGTACTGCTGTGAATAGCCTTTTGCTACTAGGCGAGCCTTATGGCGCTCAACAGAACCATCACTATTGCATTTCGTTTTGAATACCCATTTGGTTCCTATGATGTTTCGATTCTTAGGGGGATCAACCAATTCCCAAGTTTTGTTCTCAATCAAGGAATCAAACTCTTCCTCCATTGCTTTCTTCCAAAAATAAGAATCCCTTCCTGACAGCGCTTCCTCTGCGTCTTTTGGATCTGGCAAGTATTTCGCCTCTAGAAGTTCTTGCGTTGACAAATTGGCTGTAGGGTACTCCTTTCTTGGTCGGCCAGGTTTTCCTGTTCTAATGTATCTTGGTCATCCTCTTCCTCTTCTTGAAATGATCACTTCACTTTCTGACGGCTCGTCCACTAAATCAGACATCTCTAGATCCGATTCACTTTCAATTTCAGTTTGTGATTTAGCTTCGGACGTGCTTCCCTTTTCTTCTACTAGAGGAATTTCCTTGACAAAAGGATCTTTTTGTGGACTAACATCGATTTCAATGACTTCATTCCTAATTTTGGACAATTCTGGTTCAATAAAACGTACATCTCTACTTTTTATAATTGTACGTGTACCAGGCTTCCAAAGTCTGTATGCCTTAGATTCTGTGAAATACCCTATTAACTTGTATTCCTCACTGCGAGGTGCGAATTTAGATCTATTCGGCCTATTATTCACGGCAAACGATTTACTTCCTATAATTTTTAAATGAGAAACTACAGGTTTTCTTTTGGTAAATAACTCATGTGGAGTTTTACAATCGTTATTTCTCGGGCATCTATTTCTGATAAAAGTTGATGTATGTATCAATTCAGCCCATAAAGTTTCAGGTAAATCACCTTCGATCATGAAGCACCTAGTCATATCCAGTAGAGTTCTATTCGCTCTTTCAGCGACACCGTTCTGTTGAGGTGTATATTCTACAGAGAGCTGACGTCCTATACCTTCTCCTTCTAGGTAATCTTTGAACTCTTTGCTAAGGTATTCAGGCGCATTATCACTTCTAATACATTTCAACCTTTTTCCGGTTTGCTTCTCAGCATAATTTTTGAATATTCTAAATCCTTTGAATACTTCACTTCTTGATTTCATTAGAAATGTGAAGATAAATCCTGAGAAGTCATCAATAAATGTTGAAAAATAAAGGGCGCCACCCAATGATTTTGTTCTCATGGGACCACAAATGTCAGTATGAACCAGCTCCAGTGGTTCCCTTGATCTTGTAAAAGACTCTTTCTGAAAAGGTAGCCTTGTTTGTTTACCTTTCAAACAAACTTCACAGGTAAAATTTTTAACATCAAAATTTGGCAGGCCGTAAACAATATTTTGCATTTTTAGCTTTTTGAGATCTTGCAAATTTAAATGGCCAAATCTACTATGCCATTTTTCGTAATTTTTCTCTCCAGCTATGCAAATTTCTCTTGTCGCTAATGCCTTAGGACAATTAATTTGACTTAAGATGTAAAGTCCATTCCTTTCATAGGCCTGTATGCAAATTTTTGTATGTAAATTCACTATTTCAGCCTTTCTGTACTTGAAATTTACAATATTATATTTGCCCGTACACCTACTGATGGAAAACAAATTGCCGTTCAATTCAGGGACAAACAATACGTCCTCCAAGGATAAGGTTACAGGTCCGTTTTTACCCGAACATTCCAATTTTACCTTCCCCTTTCCCAGAGCTTCAATGAATCCACCATTGGCCAGTGTAATTTTCACTGGTGCAGTCTCCTCAAAATGATCGAATGAGTCTCTTGAGCTGCACATGTGGGCAGTTGCGCCACTATCCAGACACCATTCATTTGCGCCAAGTTTGCTCAAATATTTTGTCCCAAAGGACGTAACCATTTCATTTTTAGGGTTCCTGGACTTTCTTTTTCTGCAGTCGGCAGCTTTATGCCCCTTTTTTCCACAGAAGTGGCAGCTAAATGGGAATCCCCTTGGCTTTGGTTTTGATGTGCTGGGAAAATTCTTTCTTTCTGGGTTTCCAAGGAAAGCTTGTTCGGCATTAGTTGTGCCGTTCAATTGAGTTTGCCTAATTTCCTCCTCCAGCATTTTCACTTTTAAAGTTTCAAAGTTCGGCAACTTGTCCCTAGTTTCAATGGCAGTTCTAAAACCCTCATAACTCTCGGGAAGGCTACACAACAGAAGGATGGAAAGGAAGTCTTCTGGGACTTGTGCATCCATTTCACTCAACTTGTCAGCCAAACTGCTAAATTTGTTGAGATAATCCTGCATCCTTTCATTTGGTTTCATTTTCAATAATATTAACTGTTTCGTAAGAAACACCTTCGTTGCAGGTCCTTTTGGCTGATGCACTTCATTTAAAAGCTTCCATGCCTCTGCAGAAGTTTTACATCTCTTCACGTGTATTATTTCTGGAGGACTTAAACTTAGGACTATAGTTGCTAGCGCCTTCTGGTCATTCTTCTCCCATTCGTTGGATTCTACCTCGGTTTCAGGCTTGATTCTTATGCTATTTGCATAATCCCAAAGTTCGGAATGAATTAGAATCATCTTCATTTGCATCTTCCATGTCTCGTAATTTTCAGAATTTAATTTTTCTATTTGATAAAGGCTTGACATTTTGAATAGTTTCTTGATGCTACAATTTCTTTAAAGTAATCCTGGGCCCATAACCTGTTGAAAAAAGGAGGAAGATAGGAGAGGGCACTGAACACCGGAGGATTTTTATTAAACCGATCACGGTAAGATAACACAACTAACTAACTATTTTTTATTTATTTATTTCATCTCAATTTGCAGGTATTACATTCGAGCACAGCTCGCGAGTCACCTTGTCCAGATTATTAACACATGGCGAGTTGTAATGCTGGAGTGGTCCCCCGAACCTTACAGGAGGGCAGTTGTTGGGTGTTTGGCTGTCAGCTAGCCATTGGGTCCAGGTCGTCGGATTCGGTGGCTGAGGTCACCTTGATTTTGAGCAATTTCTTGTATAGTTGGATTTGATGATTTTTGAAATTGCGAGAATAGTCTTGTCGCAGAGTCTTGATACATCTCTTCTATATTAGGCTGGTTGAGATCTTCTTTGAGAATTTTGTTTGAAAGATTGAATGGGGCTCCTATAGTGGTTCGTAAGCAAATCCTCATGAAGGCATCTATTCTTTTTTTATCCGTAGGTGTGATATATTTGCCCCAGACTGGTAGTGCGTACGTGATGATGGGTAGAATACAGGTTTTGTACAACGTGAATTTATGCTTTGTTGTTAAATTACTTTTAAAATTAAGCAGGCTTGATAGAGATATTTTGGCTATCTTTGCCTTTCTTATGGTGTTTTGGACATGTAGGTTAAATTTTAATTTCGAATCCAAAGTGACACCAAGATACTTGGCATGGTCGGCCCAACTAATAGTGCTTGAGTTTACTGTCAGGTTGGTTTGTGGCTTGAATTTTTTGTTATCTCTTGGGGGAAAAACTATTGCTTGAGTCTTAGTTGGGTTAATGTCTAGCTTCCACTCATCGCACCATTTGATTATGTCA
Source organism: Cordylochernes scorpioides (assembly GCA_030710605.1). Lineage (NCBI taxonomy): Eukaryota > Metazoa > Arthropoda > Arachnida > Pseudoscorpiones > Chernetidae > Cordylochernes > Cordylochernes scorpioides. The sequence continues at coordinate 72,024,481 of CP092876.1, forward strand.
TTTAGGTAATTCTGAAGCTGAGTAACCAATAGGTTGACTGATTTAGAGTTAAATAAAATTGCTGTATCATCTGCGAAGAGCTTAAGTTTACATTTAGAGTGCAGTGGGATGTCATTAATGTAAATATTGAAAAGGTAGGGTCCGAGGATAGAGCCTTGAGGTACTCCAGTCTGGATTGGCTTTGGTTCAGTTATAAAATTTCCTTGCTTGACTGAAAATGTCCTGCCCTGTAGATAATTCTGCATAAAATTGATAATGTCACTTGGAAACTGGTGTTTTGTGAGTTTCTTTATAAGACCATTATGCCAAACTCTATCAAATGCTTTCGCAAAATCTAGAAAGACAGCACCTACCACTTCCTTGTGGGATCTTCTTATCTGGATGTAGTCCAGAACTGCAATGAGTTGGTGAGTTGTTGAATGCCCCCTTCTAAATCCGAATTGCTGCGGGATGATGAAGTTAGAGTTGTCCAAGTACATCTGAAGTCTACGTAAAATAATTCTTTCGTAAATTTTGCCGATGGTGGGGAGGAGGCTGATAGGTCTTAGATCTTCAGGGGATTTAGCGGATTTTTTTGGAATTGGAATTATGATAGCATGCTTCCAGACTTTGGGGTAGTAACACAAGTGCAGTGCGGCGTTGAAAACTCCAGCTAGAAATACAATCCATTTGATGGGAAGATTCTTGGCCATTTGCGGAGTGATATTGTCATGGCCAGGAGCTTTGTGGTTAGCTAAGTATTTAATCACTTCTTTGACTTCATTTGGTGTCGTCATTGTGAGCATTTTTTCTTGTTGGTGATTATAAGTTATATTTGGTTGGTCTTCTTCTTTTTCCTTGGAGAACTGGTTGGAGAAGTGTTCTGCAAGTTCATTTCCGATTTCTTTGTCGGTCAATAAGGTTTTGCCGTTCGTTACTAAACTTGAGATCCTTTCCGTTTTTTTCCTGATGGGTTTTGTTTTTCTCCAGAAGTCCTTTGGGCTTGATTCAATCTTGTGTATGAATTGATTCCAGTTCTCGGTGGAGTCGGATTTGAGGGCTTTGTTAACTTTTCCCTGTAAATTTAAATAAATGGCTCTATGGGCTGGATCCCAGGTTGCTTGCCATCTCTTACGAGCTTTATTCTTTTCTTTTATCAAGGCCTTGGTCGAGGGGTTCTGTTTTGATGAAGAGGATGATATAACTGTGTTTTTTGAGTAGCTGTTGTAGATTTTATCATTTAGTAAGGTCACTGCTGAATCAATATTGGCTTCTGTTTTCAAGGGTATTCTAGGAGGCGTACTGGAAATTAAGTCTTGTTGGAAGTGTACCCAGTTAGTGAGTCGGCAAGCCCTAGTCGTGAATTCATCCTTCGGGCAGGTCAGCTCTAGGATTACTGGGAGGTGATCTGAAGATAAGGCATCCAGGGTCTTAATCCTCGAAGTCCAGGGGATGTTTCTAAGAATTGCGATGTCTAGAAAGTCTGGATTTCCCAAAGGACTGTAGTGCGTGGGTGAAGAAGGTGCGACAATGTCCAGGTTTTCTTTTTCGGAAAAATTATGAAGCACGGTTCCACTATTATTGGAGGTTCTTGAGCCCCAAAGAGGGTGCTTGGAGTTCCAGTCTCCTGCAGCGATTACTGATTGATTATTCTCTAACAAGAGATTCAGATCTTCCTCCTGGAGTGGTAGATCGGGTTTCTTATAGATTGACGATATCTGCACTACTGTCCTTCCATCTGGTTTCATTAGAATTGTGGTGTTTTCCATGTTAGATGTTTGAATCAGCACTTTTTTATATTTAAGATAGTTTTTTAGAATTATTGCCGTTCCACCGCCCCTTCCAACGATTCTATCGTCTCTTATTGTCTGATAGTTTCTGAGTTTGAGGTCGACAGATGGTTTTAAGTGTGTTTCACTGAGCAGTGCCATGTCTATTGAGTTTTCTTCTAAAAACTGTAGGAATTCTTCTTTTTTGAGTTTGATTCCGTTGCAATTCCAGAAAACGATTTTTAAAGGTAATTTTCCTTTCATTGTAAGTAAGTTTTGATAATTTCTAATAACTTTTCGCACAGTTCCCTGGTGTCAGAACGAGTAGTTTTCTTTTTTGCAGTTTCAGCGTAACTTGCCTTTTGTTTTTCAACAGTTGCTTCTTCTGTTTCAGTGGAGCTTGCTTGAGGTATGGTGTTAGGGGAGTTTTGTCTAGGAGGCTCTAGCTGCTGTTGTTGTGGCTTCGGAAAATTCGGGCATCCGCGGTAATTGGCTGTGTGCGCCTCTCCACAATTAGCGCACTTTGGTGGGAGCTGTTTCGACTTTCTTGGACAATCCTTCGAATGGTGTTCTTCAGCACACTTGACGCATTTGGGCTTCAAAAAACAGTTTAGCTGGCCATGCCCAAAACCCTGGCAGTTAAAGCATTGAGTCACTCGTTTTGTAGTCCTGAATGATTCCACGACTATTTTTTGGTAAAGGATTTCGGTTATTCCATAGATTCGTTTATTTTGTTCATTTTTCGGTAGCTCTACTAGGACTATATTCATCGGTATTTTGGTCGATTGTCTATGGAGTCTTTTGACAATAACCTCAGTGAAGCCCATTGAGACCAGTTCAATTACGATGTCTTCTTCTTTGAAGGCTGTTGTAACCCCCTTCAATACTACTTTCAGTGGTTTTTCCTCCTGTAGTCTGTAGGAATATCCTCCATTATTTTTCTGTACATACTCCCTGATTTTTTTGAAGTCGCCTATGTTTTTCGATTTAATTATGTGCTTTTTGCCAGAAATCGTGACTTGGAATGGTTCCGTGCACAAGCCTTTTAGTTCCTGGCAAAGAAGCTTCCAATCTGCTACATTTTCTGCAATAACAGGAGGAATTCTCGGTTTTTTCACGTTAGTGACTGTGGTCCATGGGCCATCGTTGTCGTTATTTTCTTCATCGTCTTGCGGTGGGTGAGCTGCGTTCATTTGTTAAGAAATTCCAGTGGCGGGACTTTGTTCATCGATGTCCATTCTAGGCGTCTTCAGATTACGCTCGCTCCTAGTTGGCGATCTTGAGTCATCCGATTGGGAGCTGCGAATTCTCTTCTTTGATTGAACCGTTTCCTCAAGTTTATACTCGATTCCACATTTGTCTAGGATCTTCGTTATTAAGGAAGCTTCGATTATGCATAGTTTCTCGCCGGTTGGTCCGATCGTCGATTTAATTACAATCGGTAGCATATTATTTTTTTGAAACTTACAGACACAATTCTGTCTTACCCCAAAAACTATTAAAAAACGCGGCTCTATTGGAATCGATCTAAACACATCCCAGCGCCATAACAACCATAACCACATTCACTCAATGGATATTTTGTGATGTAGTCGTGATCATCCAGGGCTGATAGGCTTGATAGGTTACCAACATTTTATATACAGTCATCATGATGTATGTATCATGCCACGTTTCCCACCTAGATGTCCCAGAATGTCATCTCTGGTCAGATGGTGACAGTGAGAAGGCTAGCGCCTTTACCAGCCTTCCATCACTGCACTAACTAACTATTTTATTTATTTCGTCTCAATTTACAGGTGTTACATTCGAGCACAGCTCGCGAGTCACCTTGTCCTGGCTATTTACACATGGCGAGTTGGTGGAGTAGAAGTGGTCCCCCCTAGGCCTTGCAGGAGGGCAGCTGTTGGGCGATGAGCTCTTGACTAAGTGTCAGGGCCGGGTCGTCGGAATCGGGGATTGATATCTCCTTTATTTTGTAGAATATCTTGTATGGTTGGATTATTTGAATTTTGCATTTGGAGGTATAATTTCTTAACGGAAGTTTGGTACATTTCTTCTAGATCGGGTTGGTTCAAGTCCTCCTTCAGTATCTTGTTTGATAGGTTGAATGGAGCTCCTATACTTGTCCGAAGGCAGATTCTCATAAATGCGTTTATCCTATTTTTGTTTGTGGTTGTAATATATTTACACCAAATTGGGAGTGCGTATGTTACTATCGGGAGGATACAACTTCTGTATAGAGTAAACTTTTGTTTTGTAGTCAATTTGCTTCTATAGTTGAACAGGCTTGATAATGTTATTTTTGCGATTTTTGCTTTCTTCATGATATTTTTGACATGCATGTTGAATTTCAACTTGGAGTCTAAGGTAACTCCAAGATATTTAACGCTGTCAGTCCAGTTAATAGGGCTCTGGTTTACCTTTAGGATGGATTGTGGCTTGAACTTTTTATTGTCTAGTGGAGGAAAAATTATTGCCTGAGACTTTTTTGGGTTGATGTCTAATTTCCAATCGTTGCACCATTTGGTTATACTGTTTATGTAATTTTGGAGTTGTGTAGTTATTATTCCTATTGATTTGGAGTTTGCTAAAATTGCTGCGTCATCTGCGAAAAGTTTTATTTGACATTTTGGATGTTGAGGGAAATCGTTGATGTAGATGTTGAATAGGTAGGGTCCAAGGATAGAGCCTTGAGGGACTCCAATCTGGGTTGGTTTTGCCGTGGTTATATAATTCCCTTGCTTAATTGAAAAGGTTCTGTCCTGGAGATAGTTTTTCAAGAATTTGATAAAATCCCTTGGAAATTGATTTTTTGTTATTTTTGCTATCAAGCCATCATGCCATACTCTATCAAAGGCTTTGGTAAGGTCTAGAAAAACAGCACCTACTGCCTCCTTGTGGGACTTTCTTATTTGGATGTAGTCTATTACTGTGATTAGCTGGTGGGTTGTGGAGTGTCCTTTTCCGAATCCAAATTGTTGAGGAATGATAAAGTTAATAGAATCCATGTATGTCTGCAATCTGCGAAGAACAATCCTCTCGTATACCTTACCGATGGTAGAGAGAAGGCTGATTGGTCTGAGATCTTCAGGTGATTTGACAGGTGATTTTTTTGGAATGGTTATGATAATGGCATGTTTCCATGTCTTCGGGAAGTAGCACAGGTGTAATGCAGCATTGAAGATCCCAGCGAGGAAAACTATCCATTTGATGGGGAGGTTTTTAGTCATTTGCGGCGTAATATTGTCGTGGCCTGGAGCTTTGTGATTACCTAGGTTTTTAATCACTTCCTTGACTTCATTTGGCGTTGTCATTGATAGTATATTCTCTTGGGGATGATGGCAAGTGTTATCTGTTAGGTAAGACGGAACCTCATCCTCCGCCTTGGAAAAGTGTTTGAAAAAATGCTCTGAAAGATCATTTCCAATTTCTTTGTCGGTCAGCAAGGTTTTTCCATTTGCATTTAAACTAGTGATTTTGTCAGTTTTTTTCCTAATGGGTTTTGTTTTTTTCCAGAAGTCTGTTGGGCTCGATTCAAGTTTGCTTAAAAAACTATTCCAATTTTCAGATTTCTCTGCTTCAAGGGCTTGATTTACCTTTCCTTGAAGATTGAGGTAAGTAGCTCTATGAGCTGGATCCCAGGTTGATTGCCATCTTTTCCTAGCTTTATTTTTCTCCCTTATTAAGGCTTTGGTTTTTGGGTTCTTTATTAATTTGGAAGATGAGACTATGGTGTTTTTCGAGTAGCTATTATTAATTTTCTCGTTTAAAATTCCAACTGCTGAATCAATGTCTACTTCAGTTTTCAAGGGGAGTCTGGGGGGCGTGGTGGAGATTAGATCTTGTTGAAAATGAACCCAATTAGTTACTCGGCTGAGCTGGGTTGTGAATTCGTCCTTTGGGCAATTCAATTCAAAGATTACAGGGAGATGGTCAGATGATAAATCGTCGGTGGTTCTGGCCTTTGGGGTCCAGGGAATGTTTTTAAGTACAGCGAAGTCTAGGAAATCGGGATTGCCGAGTGGACTGTAATGCGTGGGTGACGAAGGTGCGACAATGTCGAGGCTTTCTCTTTCAGAGAAATTGTGCAACACGATTCCACTGTTATTTGAAGTCCTTGATCCCCAAAGAGGGTGTTTGGAGTTCCAGTCTCCTGCAACGATTATTGAGTGGTTGTGTTTTATCAGTTGGTTCAAATCTTCTTCCAATAATGGTGCATCAGGCTTCTTATAAATTGCTGTGATTTGCAAGAGTGTTTTTCCATCTGGTTTTATCAAAATTGAAGTATTTTCCAAGTTTAAAGTATGAATCAGCATATTTTTATATTTAAAAAAGGATTTTATGATGATGGCTGTTCCCCCACCTTTTCCTGTAATTCGATCAGTTCTAATGGTTTGATAGTTCCTGAACTTTAGATCAATTGAGGGTTTAAGGTGAGTTTCACTGAGCAGAGCAATGTCAATTGAGTTATCTTCTAAAACTAACTAACTAACCAAGACATCCATCCATATATACACCGCAACACACCACAGAGTAACCGGTCACTGGTCAAAACAATTATATCATGAAATCCGAGAGAATTGCCATTTTAACAACAACCTTGTAATATAGTTTTTGAAATTTGGCAAAAAAAGATGATATAATCCTAAATATATTAAATATAAATAATATTTTCTCCAATATTTCTAATAAAAGATAGATAATCTCTTCAATTAATAATGATAATATATTACCCCGAAAACAAATATTATCAAAAAATAAATAAGTTTATAAGAAAAGAAAAAAATGGGGTAGACACATATTTATTTTTGGGGGCAGACGTAAAAATAAATCATAAAAGGGGCAGGGTTGCCGATCCATCTTTTCTAATTCTGTGACGTCATTAAATCAGTTCCGGTCAACAAAGCAGAAGATGGGAGTCGGAGATTATAAGACTTTCTTCTCGTTTTATTAAAGGTCCAAGAAATATTCTTCTTTATCAAAACTTACCAATAAATTCAGCCCTACCTGAAAATGCATTGTATTCACCAATCTTATTATGAAAAATGTTAACAAAAGATTTTCTTGAGTTATATTTTTCTATACATTTTTTTTTTCAAAATCACGTTTTAAGATGTTATTTTATTATTATATTCATTTTTTCTCTCTAGATTTCAAAAAATAAGGAAACTGTTGGTATTCCCTTTGCAAGAAGGATTAGTTTTCGGACATAAAACACGGCCATTTTTCTATCTGAGTTGAAGAAAAAGAGAGATGGGTAGTACTCTTTGTAAAGATAGAATGGTTCCTAACATGGTTCTATCCCTGTCGGATAGATCTTTCGTAAGCCCATTTAAAACATAGGTTTTCAAACTTTTCATGTCATCATCCACTTTTTAAATTTTGTAAAACTTCCATCGTCGAAATTCGGGGCAGTAGATGATCCTAGCTGATTCTGTGGAAAAGAAAACCAAAACTCTATACATTTATTAATAGAATGTCCGATATTTCACAGCTACGGAAGTAATCATTTTTATTCCATCGAAGACATTTGCGAATTTGTTTATAACAAAGACACTTATGTAAAATTCAATATTTTTTGTAAATTCATTTTGGATTTTCTTTTCTGTTTGAGAAAACCATCGTTTCAGTTTTAATTGTGGTTTTTAGTCCGGTTATTGATTGTATATAAAATAAATTGTAAATAGGTTGATAAAATGTATTTAGGCGCAAGTATCCTGAGCTGGGATATCGCGTCCGATATGTCAAAAAAAAAATAATAAAATATATAACTCACAATTAATGATATATTACTGTTTATGACTTTGAAAAAGCAGTAGTCAATATGTATGTGCTTCATCTTAGACGGGAACAAGTTGAAAAAATATATACGATCTAACTTTAAATAATCAATCAATATCATAAATTCAGGGGGGAAATAAATATTAATAAATATATATTAGATTGATATAATAGATTTTAACCCCTTGTACTTTATTTTAAAAAAATTACAAATCCATCCAGGTATAAATTTCTTTATCAGTTTTTATTACATTATATATACTTAGGGGTTTATTTACTAACAGTAGAAGCTCCCTGTAAAGGACACCCAATTGCAGAGCCAGAGTGTCCTTTAGGGAGAGGTGTCTTCTTACCAGAGAGCTACTAAATTGTAAAAATGTTAATTTTGCAAATGAAAACTGTCCTTTGTAGAGAGGTGTGATCTAGCACGAATGTCCTCTCATGGAGGTTCTACTGTATTGTGTTACACCCGTCGAAGTGATGATAAGTCGGAAAGTTTGAGTTAAACTAAAAAAAAAAAACTGATAAAGAAACTTATTGTAAAACGACATTTGAAAATAATCCCGCATGTGTTTCTTTTGAACGAAAAATCGAAATTTATTTTAAGGAGAAATAACGATTATTTCTAACCTTAGGGATGAAGTATGAAAGGATGAATTGTGAAGAGTAATGATGAACGGAAAATAAAAGTGTCCAGGGATGGGAATCGAACCCACAGTGTTCCGCTTACCGGGCAGATGTCATGTCCACTAGGCTACCCTAGACATATTTCACCGTTCTCCGTTATTTTTCCGTTTATCATTATTCTTCACAATTCATCCTTTCATACATAATCCCTAAAAGGTTAGGAATTATCGTTATTTCTTCTTAAAATAAATTTCGATTTTTCTTTCAAAAGAAACACATGCGGAATAATTTTCAAATGTCGTTCTACAATCATAAGCCGCATTATATTGTATTATAAAGGAACTTATATCCCTGGATGAATTTGTGATTTGTTCAATAAAATTAATATCTTCTCTCTCTATAGAGAGCTACAGTATTCCTGAACGTCCTCGAATAGAGTTCTGAATCTTCTATCGTCTCTTCAGAAGAAGTTTCTTGAAATTTCGGTTCAAGATCCTTTACATAGTGGTCACCATTGCCATCCCCACATGCTTGTTCTGGCAGAGCTTGCGCTTGGACAACTCGCAACCTGCCTTCAATGCTCGGAAGAATCACAACAGATCCAACCTGCCTTCAATGCTCGGAAGAACCGCAACAGATCCAACCTGCCTTCAATGCTCGGAAGAACCGCAACAGATCCAACCTGCCTTCAATGCTCGGAAGAACCGCAACAGATCCAACCTGCCTTCAATGCTCGGAAGAACCGCAACAGATCCAACCTGCCTTCAATGCTCAGAAGAACCACAACAGATCCGACCTGCCTTCAATGCTCGGAAGAACCGCAACAGATCCAACATGCCTTCAATGCTCGGAAGAACCACAACAGATCCAACCTGCCTTCAATGCTCAGAAGAACCACAACAGATCCAACCTGCCTTCAATGCTCGGAAGAACCGCAACAGATCCAACCTGCCTTCAATGCTCGGAAGAACCACAACAGATCCAACCTGCCTTCAATGCTCGGAAGAACCACAACAGATCCAACCCGCCTTCAATGCTCGGAAGAACCGCAACAGATCCAACATGCCTTCAATGCTCGGAAGAACCGCAACATATCTAACCTGCCTTCAATGCTCAGAAGAACCACAACAGATCCAACCTGCCTTCAATGCTCGGAAGAACCACAACAGATCCAACCTGCCTTCAATGCACGGAAGAACCGCAACAAATCCAACCTGCCTTCAATGCTTGGAAGAACCGCAACAGATCCAACCTGCCTTCAATGCTCGGAAGAACCGCAATAGATCCAACCTGCCTTCAATGCTCGGAAGAACCGCAACAGATCCAACCTGCCCTCAATGCTCGGAAGAACCGCAACAGATCCAACCTGCCCTCAATGCTCGGAAGAACCGCAACAGATCCAACCTGCCTTCAATGCTCGGAAGAACCGCAACAGATCCAACCTGGCTTAAATGCTCGAAAGAACCGCAACAGATCCAACCTGCCTTCAATGCTCGGAAGAACCGCAATAGATCCAACCTACCTTCAATGCTCGGAAGAACCGCAATTGATCATCACCTCTTCAGCTTCCCTAAAACATGGAATTCAAGCGGCTATTCTGCTCGGATCCACATCGATCCTACATCTATGACAGTCTACCAGACTCGACCTCAACATGGAACCTTCTGGTTCAGCTTGGACTGTGTGCGTGACACCCACCTCCATCCTACATCTATGGGCTTGTGTTATATAGAACGGTAAACCTTCAATGAGAAACTACATTAAAAACATGATTTCTAATTTCTGGAGGTGATCTTTTATCGGAGGTTGGATTAGATAAGAGAATTTCATTTTTTTACAAAGTGTTCGTGCAGGGAGGTGATCGAACTTTATAAGGTTTGCGCGCCATTTGACATGTCTTATAGTATTTGTACGGATATATACATTACAGGACCTATCTCAAAGATATATTGTGGTGGTTCTTTTGATTTTGAAAAAATGATTCAATTATTCATTTGTGGTATTTTAATTTATTTAGGATAAAATATAAATATTAATAAAATGTTATAAATTAATTATATAGTAAAAAGAAGTTGAAAAATGTTTGATTTAAATGGATGGATGAGAATGAATGTCTGCCTCTGATGGCCGTCGATTTCGAATGTCCCCCGCCACCGCCGCGCATGCGCGCCGACCTGGCTTCACCGCCACCGCCGCGCAGGCGCGCCGACTTGGTGTCACCGCCGGCAGAGGTGGTTGAAATGCCGTTCAGAATTGGCGGTGGGTCAAAACACCGTCACACCCCCCGGCTCCCAAGGACTCCCTGTCCTTGAAAGATCGAAGTTGAGAAGCATGAGCCCGGTACACTCGTCCTTCGGTGTCTTGGGTGTCATAATGTAACGACTATGGTGATCTATGATGACCTGGAGATACTTATGTCTGGTGTTCTTGGCGTCATTTCCCAAAACAATTGTATCGAGTCCAATGAGGTCAAATGGTTGGAGGTCGCTGTCCGGTATTTGGTAATGGCCGATTGTCGGTTGGTTTGACTGTTTGCTGAGCTGACAAACTTTACATGAGGAAACATACTCTTTTATGGTCCTGAGCATTTGTGGCCACCAGTAATATGTGGAAATCAGCTTCAATGTTTTGTTTTTTCCAGGATGTCCAAAGTCATCATGAAAGTGGTGAAGACATTTTGCCCGTAGGGAATCAGGTACAACTGCTTTGGAATGGCCTCGAATTCGTATAGTGACAATGCCACTTTTAATTTGAGGGTTCTTTACAAATCGCAAGTCTGCCTGTTGTTGAGCAATCTTCATCTTATCTTCGGTTATGAATGTGCACACTGGATTCCTGGAAAGTGCGTCAACATGTGTTGAGTTGCTTGTAGATGGCAAAGAATCTTCATTGAATAGAGAAGTAGCCTTAACATTCTCCAGATTTGAAAATTCCTCAGATGCTGGTTGACATTTCTTCTTTTCTTGATATGATCCAGTTTCTAGTCTCAAATGATTCGCCTGAAAATTACAATTATACAAAGATGGTCCTGTAGTAGTCACAACACCATTCTTGATGTCGACATGAAGATTGAACAGAGTTCCCACGTCAAGACCTAGTAGGAGGGGGTACATGAAGTTTCTGAGGATGTGAAAATCTATCTGATGGGTGATGTGACTGATGGTAAGGTTGACTTTAACGCGACCAAAGCTTCTTGTTCTGGAATTAGCCTGATTGATGTAAATGGATGATGATGGTTCCATTTGTAGGTTCAAATTTTTGAATTGGGAATAGGACATTATACTGATGGTTGAACCTGTATCAATGAATGCTTGTATGGGGGTGGAGTTGACTAATGTGTTGATGTTGATGAACTTGAAGATTGGCCGCTCTATTAGTTTAAATAAATTAACTGTTGGTAAATCAGTTGAGTTTGAAGATGAAGGGTCGGTAGTAGCATACAAATTTGAGGGTTGTTCGTTTGCTGCACTTTCTTTAGGGAATGTTTTGGGTCTATATGGGCATTCATTATGCCAATGAAAATTATTTAAATTTCGCATTTTGCAAAATCTGCATGGGTATGGTGGCTTCGGAGGTGATGCGATGTAAGAGGTAGGATCTTTAAATTTATTATCGCTAAAGGCTGGTTTGGAGTTCTTCTGTATGGAGCTAACAGCAGCCTCTAATTTTAAGGTTGCACTTACCCAAGTCTCTATATCTTCGAAATGTATTGGGGCTAAGCTTATCTTCCATTGTGCTGGTAATCCTTCCGTCAACATCTGGATCTGTTCAACTTTGGATAAGGAAGTTTGTTTTAGAAGCCGGATTTTGGACTGAAAGTAGTCATTGACGGATTCATCGCGGCGTAGATACCTTCGTTGTGCATCAATTAATGGTGTTGCTGTTGATGATCCAAATCTTGTAATAAATTTTTGTTTGATGGTTTCCCATTGCTTAATATTTGTTCCTGCAATTTCATCAGCATACCATTCTAAGGCTCTTCCTTCTAGATAGTAAAAGAACAACTTTCCTTTATCTTCATCTGTAACATGTAATTCAAAAAGTTTTACCCAGCTCTGGGCACGAATATCCTTCTGATCCCCGCTGTATTTTTGCAATTTTAAAATATTTTCTTTGGACATAATAATATTAGATATTATTTTTTTTTTTCAGTATTCAATTTTTTGCTTTAAATTATTAAAATCCAAATTATGTTCACAATTGAGACTGAAATAAATATAATATTAAAATGAATAAAATCTTTTTGATGCTTGAATAATTGAATATCCTTGCCGGCTGCGCCAAAACTGTGATGGTTCTTTGTATTTTTTAAAAAATGATTCAATTATTCATTTGTGGTATTTTAATTTATTTAGGATAAAATATAAATATTAATAAAATGTTATAAATTAATTATATAGTAAAAAGAAGTTGAAAAATGTTTGATTTAAATGGATGGATGAGAATGAATGTCTGCCTCTGATGGCCGTCGATTTCGAATGTCCCCCGCCACCGCCGCGCATGCGCGCCGACCTGGCTTCACCGCCACCGCCGCGCAGGCGCGCCGACTTGGTGTCACCGCCGGCAGAGGTGGTTGAAATGCCGTTCAGAATTGGCGGTGGGTCAAAACACCGTCACAATATATATTTATTTAAAGGTGTATTAAGGAACAGTCAACAATTGAATGAATTTGAGACGAAGAGTAAAGCCAGTTCAATTTCTATCTTACTACCTATGTAAATAACACAAGATGATTGTTACCTTACTCAATTGGGAGAATCTGTATGGGGCATGTCCCTAATAAAGGCTTTGTGTGTATATTTAAAGGTGTATTTCAATACATTTAAAAAAATCATATTAACTTGATTTGCTATTACTAAGGCGTTACCCACCAGAGAGGCAAAAGAAATAGCCAAATTCTTAATGGAAGATGTTGTTCTCAAGCATGGAGTCCCCATAGAAATCATCACAGACCGATGACGGGAATTTCAACACTTTTATTTTATCAATAAATTCTTAAATATTTATTTATTTTAATTTGAACGACTCCTCGTTCCCCACTACAGGGACAATATTATCGCGGAGATGAAGCAAGAGCAAATTAGGGGATAATTGATTTATTATAAAGGTGGGTATTTACCTTTTAGTTATTCAATAAAATTATATACAAGAGGTATTTATAGGGAGAGAGATAATATCACAACTTATCCCAAGGTAAAGATAATAATAATGAGAGTGGTCAGCCACCGAGGCGTCCCGTCTTCCTTGTTTGCCGATCAGATCCGAAAACCCCTCACACCTGTGGTCCCCCCTGGAGTCCAGGGATGATTGACAGGTGTCCCATGGGGTTTCTTGTGACCAGAGTTGCAGAGCTACTTGACAATATTTTATTTACACAAACTCCCAAATAGATAATCAAGTCGGTATTTGTATTTAGCTGCAGGATGTAAGTAGATGAAAGGATACTCTATGAAAAACTATTGAAAATTGTCGATTTTCATTTCCCTTCGATGGAGTAAAAGGTGGTCTCTGGTGTATTCCTTAAATTCTATATGTAATACAGGGTGGTAGAACGACATCTGAAAATTATCCCGCACGTGTTTCTTTTGAACGAAAAATCGAAATTTATTTTAAGGAGAAACAACGATCATTTCTAACCTTAGGGATGAAGTATGAAAGGATGAATTGTGAAGAGTAATGATAAACGGAAAAATAAAGTGTCCAGGGATGGGAAACGAACCCACAGTGTTCCGCTTACCGGGCAGATGCCATGTCCACTAGGCTACCCTGGACATATTTTTCCGTTCGTAATCATTATATAAAGTAATTGATAATACAATATTATACGGCTTATGATTGTATGTACATCCCTGGACACTTTATTTTTCCGCGCATCATTGCTCTTCACATTTCACTCTTTCATACTTCATCTTTAAGGTTAGAAATGATTGTTGTTTCTCCTTAAAATAAAATTTAATTTTTCGTTCAAAAGAAACACATGAGGGATAAAATTTCAAATGTCGTTCTGCAATCATAAGCCGCATTATATTGTATTATAAATACAGAGTAGGTCTATGAAAATATGTATGTTCTTTTCATGCGCATTACTCCCTTATGATAAATAACCAAAAATTGATTCTTTCAGAGTCAATTTTAAAGCGATTTTGGTAAATTCAAGATGGTAAAATTTTCAACCGAGAAAATAAAATAGTTTTATCTAAATCTATAGCATTTATTATCAATAGTCTTGTTCTTCTTTCTTATCTCCACTCAATCATATTAGGATATCAAATTGTGACTTTTGATGGCGTCTGTTTGACAACCATCATGACTGAGTGAAGTAGAATGCGTCTGCCTTTGTCATTAAGACTGGGAGCACTACTCAGTGACAAGCCGACTTATCTTCAAAAGAAATGGCCGCCTCTGACATGAGGAACAGACGCCATGTGCAGCTGCTCCTAACATGGAGTACAAACGCTGCTCATCCTGTATCCCTGGATTAGGAGCCCTTACAGAGCACTATCAGCCAGGCCAGCTGAGCCCAGGTTTTAGTGAGCTTGTTACTGCTCCCCTTTCTCCTTTTTCATCCGGGCTTGGGACTGGCAAAGGCGGAGTTATCATCAATAGTGATAATAATAAATCATCATTACACCATCATTATATATAACTCAAAAACATACTAATTTATATTGCCACGTTTTTATTTTTAAAACGCTAATTTTAGTTTAGTAAAACTTTATTTTTAAAGTTTATTATTTTAAAAGTGAAATGTTTGTTAATGAAATAGACATTTTGCCTAAACTCATTTATTGCTGCTTTCTTTTACAAGCCATTTGTTTATGTATATTTTTACATATCGTTTTTATTGAGTTTTTACTAATTTAGTATGTACATCATTGACTTTTAATGAATGGAAAATAAAAATGAAAATAAACATATGAAAAATTAAAGTAACATTTTAAAGGAATTTATGTACAATTGAAAATTGTTTCTGTAACGTCTCATATTCCCCTTCTTGAAGCATTTATTCTCGGGTAATAAATGGTCGAAGTTGAGATATGTGAACGCGTCTTGCTTGCTTTTGGTCTTTCAGAGAGATATCGTAGGTTACATCAGATATCTTTTTTTGAATGACAAATGGTCCTTCATATTTTGGTGATGTCTTGATGAGACGAGGGTCGTTGAAGGCAATTTTTCTTATGACTAAGTCTCCTTCTTTAAAGACATACTTGGGGTGATGGCTATCGTGTTTAATCTTCCACCTACTTCTACTTTGTTCTGTCCGCAGGCTAGCTTTCTTCCTGGCTTCTTCAATTGTAATTGGAGTTTGGTCGGCAAATTCGGGTACATTACCGATTCCATACATTAAGAAAAGCGGTGAAAAACCAGTCACGTCATGTGGTGTGGAATTATAATTTTTGACAACTTGCGGTAACAATGTGCTCCATTTACATCTAGGTTTCTCTAGAACAGCTATTCTCAGTTTTGTCATTATCGTATCATTTAATTTCTCACAAATGCCATTGCACTGAGGATGATAAGGCGAAGTATATGTGTGTTTAATTCCTTGTAAAGAAAGAAATTTGTTGAACTCTTTTGATATAAAGTTTTTGCCATTATCTGTTAAGATAGTATTGATCGAATTAACAGATTTGATTATCTTATCAAGACATTGAGTGACAGCTTGAGCAGTGTTTGTTATTGTGGGATATGCCCATAGATAACGAGTTGCGTGATCAACAAAAACTTGAATGAATTTATGCTTCGTGTTAGCTGCTGCTGTTCCCAGTACAATAGTGTCACAACCGATCATTTGTAATGGTTGGATATTTGACGTTGGAGTGATCATTTCTCCTAAAGTTGGTTCATGTCTGACCTTCACTAGTTGACAAGATTTACAAGATCGAACATAATTCTTGATATCAGTTGTTATTCCTTTCCACCAATAACATTGAGTTATAAGTTTGCATGTTTTGGTTATTGATGGGTGACTCAATGAATCGTGATATTCTTCCAATATTTTTTTGGTAAGCGAGTTTGGGACAACTGCTTTAAAAACTCCTTTTTGTTTGATCATTATCACACCGTCGTGAGTGTGGGAATTTTTCAAGAAACTCAAATCTGAATTTTGTTGGTGTTCTTGAAGTTCTTGAGTTGCAATGTTAACAACTGGGAGTCTTGATAGGGCGTCAACATGAGTTTGTTGCTTTCCAGAACGATGAACGATGTTACATGATTTCGAGGATAAACTAAGAATCCATCTAAAATACTTAGGTTTCGGTTTCTTCATGGTGAAAAGCCATTGGAGCGCCGCATGATCAGTGATGATTTCAAATGGTTGGTTTTCTATGTATACATGAAAGTGTTCAGTTGCTTGTATTACGGCTAGGCATTCCATCTCATAAGCAGAATAATTCTCTTGGTGTGGTTGCAGTGTTTTGGAGTAATAAGCAATTACATGTTCCTCATTGTCTGGACCAATTTGTGTTAGGATTGCTCCGATTCCATATTTGGAGGCATCTGTATAAACTTTAGAGGGGTAGTCCGGGTTGTAAATAGCAAGGACAGGCTTTGTAGACAGTGCCATTTTAAGTTTAGCGAATGACTCCTCTACTTCCTCATTCCAGATGAAGGGCTGATTCTTCCGAGTGAGTCGAACCAAGGGAAATGAAATTTTAGAAAAGTCCTTCACAAATTTTCTGTAATAATTTGCCAATCCCATGAACTGACGAACTTTCTTTACAGTATCAGGTCTTGGAAAGTCTTGAATAGATTTTACTTTTCCTGGATCAGGTTTTAATTGATTGTGACTGATGATATGTCCGAGGTATTTTACTTCAGTTCTTCCAAAAATACATTTCGACAATTTTAATTTCATGTTGTACTGTCTTAATTTGTCAAAAACTTTACTAAGAAGCTCTATGTGCTCTTGCCATGTTTTCGTGTACACCAATATGTCATCTTGGAAAGAGCAAGTTCCTTTCCATAATAATTCACCTAGAATATGTTGGATTATCCTTTGAAACGTTGAAGCAGCATTTTTTAAACCAAAGGGCATCACTAAAAACTCATAATGACCATCGTTTGTGACGAATGCAGTTTTTTGAATAGATTGCGGGTCCATTTCGATCTGCCAATAACCCCATGCAACATCAAGGGTAGAGAAGAATCTGGATCCATGCAATCGATCAAACATGTCCTGTATGTGAGGTAGGGGTTGCCTGTCATCCAGCGTGATCTCATTAAGACGTCTGTAATCAATGCACATCCTTTTATTTCCATCCTTCTTGGGAACCATAACAACAGGAAATGCCCAAGGAGAATCTGAAATTCTTATTAACTTGTGTTCGAGAAGTTCTTTAACTTGTTCAGCTATCTCCTTATACTCTTTTAGAGGACGACGATAGGGTCTAAGAGAAATTGGTTGTTCACTTTTCGTGATGATTTTATGTTGTATAGCTACTTTTCCCAAATCAATAGCATGCTGAGAAAATACATTCCTATTGTGTTCAAGTAATTCTTTTAATTCATGTTCTCTTATCTCTTCTAGATGATTTACAAGAATTGGATTTTATAATCCATCAAATTTGGTGTAAATTGTTTTGTCTTTGACATCTATTAAAAGATTAAAAAGAGATGCAACATCTAATCCGATAAAGAGTGGATATTTAAAGTTCTTCATTACATGGAGAGTTACAGGTTTAATTAGTTTATTCTTACCTTGGTCTGAAGGCTTCCACATGTCCTGGTAACACCATCCGCTTGGCTGATGTGAATGTCTGAATTTGGTTGAAGTTGAAGACGGGTTCGCTTGAACAATCGCCAATTGATTATTGATACTGTTGCTCCAGTATCCACAAATGCTTGCGCAGGAATTCCATTTACTTCAACACTTATGTTGATAAGCTTGAAAGCTCCTTGTGTAGGGGTATTTGTCAAAGTACTTACATTCAACAATTCCGGGGCTCCGCATACTTGTTTCACTGAAGTGTTTTGATTAGGCCTATCCTTTTTATAATTAGGATCATAATCCTCACAATCTGTGACCCAATGTTTAATTTTTATTCCCTTTTTCGAACATATTGGACACCAGAATGGGCAAACATTTTTTCTATTATCATTATTTTTTGTCGCGAGATGTATTTTGTTTTTAGGCTTAAACTGAATTGAAGCCCTATTTTGTTCAATTGAAGCTGCGATATGGAACCATTTCGTGGTGTCAGTTAGCTGTGCAGCCACAATTAAATCTCTCCAATCATTTGGAAGTCCGTCTGTTAATAAATGTATTTTTTCCTCCTTCGTTAGATGGGTTTGATTTAACAGGCGAATTTTATCTTGAAAATAATTTTCTATTGATTCTTCTCGTTTTAATCTTCGATGTGATGCTGAGACAATTGGATTTGCGTTGTATGAACCAAATCTTTGAATCAACTTTTCCTTTACAACTTCCCATCTTTTTATTGCAGGATTTGAAATAATCTCGTCTGCATACCATTCAAGTGCTGAATCTGTCAAGTAGTACATAAGATTTTTGATTTTTTCATCTTCTTTTAAAGAATTATTTTCAAAATCATATAATTTGATCCATGACTCAGGCCTAATTGCCGACTTCGAGCCGTTGAATTTTTGCAACCGGTTGTTTGGATTTTTCGCCATTTTCTTTTTATTCGTATCCTTTTCGACTGCGCCAAATGCCACGTTTTTATTTTTAAAACGCTAATTTTAGTTTAGTAAAACTTTATTTTTAAAGTTTATTATTTTAAAAGTGAAATGTTTGTTAATGAAATAGACATTTTGCCTAAACTCATTTATTGCTGCTTTCTTTTACAAGCCATTTGTTTATGTATATTTTTACATATCGTTTTTATTGAGTTTTTACTAATTTAGTATGTACATCATTGACTTTTAATGAATGGAAAATAAAAATGAAAATAAACATATGAAAAATTAAAGTAACATTTTAAAGGAATTTATGTACAATTGAAAATTGTTTCTGTAACGTCTCAATATATACCCTATTAACAAACCGAGTTATAAAATGATGATGATAATATATTAACGATCTTCTATTATCATCATTGATACTAAATTCTGCGTTTTCTTCTTTTTGCTTATAGGTTTTATCATATCTCTTGGATATCTCAAATTGCCTTATGTTCATTCAATTTGATTTGCGCCATCGCTTTGCTCGCAGGCCTGTTGGTCTCATAGGGCTTCCGTGCTTTCTGATTCAGCTCATTTGCCTCAAAGAGGATCGTCCATTCAGGCAAAATTCCAAAATAATTCTCCTTGCTCATCGATAATTGGTCTAGAACAATTTGAATATATTTATGATAAGAGAATAGTGCGCATTTTAAAAAAATGCATAATCTTTTCTGGCCCATCCTGTAGAAAGAAGGTAGTTGGAAATATGGAATCTTTTAGTTCCAAGTTGATGAATCTAAACTGTTGGTACAGATCAGGTTACCAGGTTGATAAGAGGCTCACATTGAAATGATACGCTATGTATTTGATTTGAATATTCGACAAAATAATATGTTAAAGTTCAAGGAAGTAGGATAGCGGAAAGAATGAATTTTTGAGAAGGTATTTACAAGTAGAGCATTAGGTATTCATTGAGGATATCAAGGCGTGGTGTCGCTGGAGACCCACTGGCGATTCTCCACCAAACTCTGCAGCGCTGGTAGAGGCGCCATATTCTTTGAACATAGTGTATATATAATGCATATTATCTTTTTTAAATAGTGCAGACTGTGCCCTTTGAATGCATTGACAAGATGTCAATAAAATTATTTTAATTGTCAATTGTCAAGACGTTAATTAACAATTTTACAAAGTATCGGTTTGAAATAAGATTTTTTTTCAATTCTGACGAGTTAAATGTACAATTAAAAAAAAGTGTTACAGTAGAACTTCCCTAAGAGGACATTCCCGCTATAGAACGCTTCTCTCAAAAACGAACATTTTTCAATGCCAAAATTATCATTTTTACCAATTAGTAACTCTTCAACTAGGTGCAGACTAGGTGTTCTTTACAGAGTGAATCCACTGATTTTTTTTTGCTTATCCCTAGTACACGTGGTACAGGCCATGATAATCATGGTGGGTAGATGTAGGCGACTGCTTTTACTGTAAGTGCACCACATGTCTACACATGTCAAAAGCAATTCGACTTTGCACTTACAAATGTGCCAGAGCCCCACTTGGTTACTTGCACTCGCTGGTGGGGTTGAACTTTTGCAAGAATCGGGGGCCATTGGAGTATTTTTTTTATCAGAAAAAAATTGCCCAATGCGGCAATCGAACCCGGGTCGTTGCTGTAGAAAACCAACGGTTTAGACCAGCCTTCCGCCGACCCCACATTCCACTGATATTCAACTGGAATGTGGACTTTAAATTGCTATTTTAAATCAAAATTGCGATTCGAGAGAGAAAAGTTATTAATTTTGTAAAGCAAAGATCAATTAAAATCCCCGTAAGTTGTTTTTAAATGTTGGTTTTGTAAACAACGATTATTAGAAATTTGACTCAGTTTTTAAACCTAATTTTCTTTGTTTTTTTTTCAATCCATCATTTTTTTATTGTTCCACACACATTGTCCATCTATTTTATTATTCCTAGACTTACCACCTTTACCATTCCACTATTGATCATTCTTATACGCCCGATCTACCATTCAAACTTTATTATTCACCAATTTGTATTATTTCATGATTCAGGAGAATATTGTGACCTTTATGAAGGAAATCGAAAGAGGTTTCAGAATAAATTCATCAAAGGAAAGCCTTCAGTGTCTTCGGGCGACCCCCTTACTTGAGGGTCTGGCCTCGAAGATGACGCCCTGGCCATCCTGGCGTCGGCCAAATCCATCATCTACCGGTACTTCGTACAGGTTGGGCTGACCGGAGGACCCGCTCATCGCCTGGGAAAGAAGGCTCACTCGCCGGGGCACATCCCCCGTATGATCATCTATATTTTAGTTTATTTATTTCCATTTTTAATGTGAATTATTGACAAGAAGTCAATAAAATTTGTCTTAATTGTCAAAGGAAAGTCTCAATTAAATCCTGAGTCAACTGAACCAAGAAGAAAGAAAGACAATGGATAACAACAAAGAAGGGAAAGGGACGGTCTAAAGCCCTAGACAAATAGGTAACAACAAGCTCCTTGCAAGGAAGCATCTCCAACAGCCTCATCCTATTCATAGAACGCTATCGTGGAACACTGTGAAGCTTTCAGTTTGATCGACCTCATCAATCTATGGAGAAGAACGAAAAACTCCGTCTTCAAATTGAAGAAGAATTCATGACCAGAATCTATTAGGACTGGCAAGTGTTGTGAACACCTCTTCAATGAACGACACCCTATTTGAATATATTCAATCAAGAAGAGGATATAATTTTTATAGAACCTTTTTTGGTCTTTCTAGAATCAGACCTGTGGATTATATTGCCTCGCAATGGTAAAACTTGTTTGGTGATCTTCATCGCAAAGCAGTAATAGGGTCTTGATGCTTCACCTAAATGGGCAAGAATCGAAACTGCTTTAAGAACGGTCTATTTTGTATCGAACT
Source organism: Cordylochernes scorpioides (assembly GCA_030710605.1). Taxonomy (NCBI): domain Eukaryota; kingdom Metazoa; phylum Arthropoda; class Arachnida; order Pseudoscorpiones; family Chernetidae; genus Cordylochernes; species Cordylochernes scorpioides. The sequence goes on from CP092876.1 coordinate 72,046,192, forward strand.
TGAAACAGCGTTGCTTAGAGCGAGAATTCAGAAGGAAACTTATCTAGACGTGTTCTTACGTTGAAATAAAGCTCAACAGCAATGTTAAGAAGTTATATTAGGTCAGTAATATCTAGGAATATTCCATATATGAATCAGGTATCAGCCTTTAAGAAATTATGATACGTCGCATGGAAGAAACTAGGTTTGTAAAACTCATTGTTAGTTACTCTAACCAAGGTACTGGCATTTCATATTACGCTTATGTCTGGGAATGTAGTTTTGGCGAAGCGCGCATCTTCTGTAATATCTAGAAGAGAGAATTCAATACAAGAAAGCCAAGCAGACTACCAGCTATTCAAACGTCTCCACGACATGCACAACTATTGGACTAGCGACGCCATCTTATGTTCACGCAAATTGACTTGAGCCATCGCTTTGCTCACAGGAGGCCTTGTTGGTCCCATAGGGTTCCGTGCTTTCTGATTCAGCTCACTTGCCTCAAAGAGGATCGTCCATTCAGGCAAAATTCAGAAAATAATTCTACTTGCTCATCGATAATTGGTCTAGGACAACCTATTTTTCATATAAATATGAATGCCGGCCTGGCAGCCTTTATCTTTGCGATAATCAAGACCAATTTTGGTCCCGAGGTATGCAAGATGGCAAGACAACTAGAGAGGACTATGATCAAGTTTTCAAGGAGAAAATTAAAACCTCCAACTGGCCGAAGTGTCTATTTTTCATATAAATATGAATGCCGGCCTGGCAGCCTCTATCTTTGCGATAGGACAACCTAGTTACCCCGAGAACCCTCGTTGCTCCTCATTTGCAAGTGTCTGTTCACACTTACTGGCTACCTTCTCTATTTCGCTGCAAACCTTTGGTAATAATCCTGTCAACTTTGCACTCTATTCTTCTTTTTAATGTCATTTTTTTCTCCAGATTTGAAGAGGAATCTTTACAAATTCTATCGTGGCGGCGAAGACGGATACGGAATCTCTGCAAGAAGGTCTTCACTCTAATGGTACGTAGATTTCGAATATATCACTTTCAATTGACAAAGTTATTATCTATAAAAATCACAAAAACAATTTTTAATATAGCATTTAAATTCTATAGAACTTTTATAAAAAGATACGTTTATTTATTTTTTCCCGAGGCTACATTTTTCGAACTAAAAGCCTATCCGCAAGTCTAAAATAATAATCTTTACTAGAGATATTTAGAGTACACTAGCGGACGTACCCGGCTTCGCCCGGGTTTTACCCGAGTAAAGGTTTGTCTAACGAATTTCTCGATAAAGTGAACATTTGTTCCCGGTCCCTTGAAAAATACTCGATAAGTTGAATAAAATCAATATTAATTGGTTCCCTCGGTAATTGGAAGTTAAAGGAATAGTATCTTGCCTTGGAATTGTATCATTATTCTTGTCTCAAATAAATTGCCGTGTCATCCTGAATTTTGTCTTTCCTAATTTTCTACATTACAAAATCATCGTATCATCATGATAATATTTAGAGCAGATTGTTGAATTATAACAGTTAAAAAAGAATATTTATCTTGATTATTTTTAGGCGAAAAGTTATTTCAAAAATTTTATTTGCTAGAAACCTTCCCAGTACTATACTAAATAACTTCCCAAAGTTTCATGGCGTTCCAATGAGTGGTTTGGTCAGGCATAAAGGACAGACAGACACACATACATTCATTTATATATATATATAGATAAATGCAAGTTTTTTTTCTCTCTTATAGTGTAACGGCTTTATAGAAGATTCTATATCATTAGAGGAGTAGAGGTGGCTTCCCCCTTTCCCCTTCCCGAGACCTTTATTGTCAACATTTGAGGGAATCTAAGTAAATAGTGAATTATGGTCGGTTGAATTAAAGATGGTAGTTTTTGAAAGGGAAATGGTTGGTATTTGAAAAATTGGCTGAATAAAAAAAGTAACAGTTGTGAATTCAAAATTAAAAATTGGAAGAAAAGCACAAACATTTCATTAATTTGGATTTAGTCTTGTTACCCTTTTTTATACAGGCAGTACTTTTGTCTGATTACTGTAACAACGTTTTGTTACCGACAAAGCAGCTACAGTAGAATCTTTCTGTAAAAGACATCTAACTGCCGATCCAAACTGTCCTTTGTAGAGACGTTTTCTCTAGCGCGATTATACTCTTGTGGAGGTTTTACTGTACCAAAATGCTATTTTACATCCTCCAATGGGCGATGAGCTCCTAACTAAGCGTCAGGTCGTCGGAATCTGGAATTACGATTTCATTTTGATTTTGTTTAACTTCTTGGGCAGCTGAATTTGATGAGCTTTGAAAAGTTGTAAAAATATTTTTTTTCTAACTGATTTTTGGAACATCTTTTCCAGGTTGGGTTGGTTAAGTTTTCTAGGAGGATGTTGTTGGATAAATTGAAAGGTGTTCCAATACATATGTATAAATAGATACTGATAAAACACTTTTTTTCTTTTTAAAATTGTACACAAAAAAACTGGGAGTGGTGCGAATATGATTATGCGTAGTATGCACATTTTGTGTAAGACAAAACATTTTTTTAGCTTATTCACTCATGGAATAAACTCAAGGAAGTTTCATATTTTTATGTGGCGGGGTCGTCTGTATTTTAAGGAGACAGAGGCAATTTTGTTCATACTTGGTTATCACGTATGTCTTCAATAAAGGTTACTGTCTATCAAATATCTTTCAGAGTTATTGCCTGAATCCCGATATACATGCTAAAAGGTACATCTTCCTTAAGTTTTGTTCATGAGTGTATGTTGGTTTTATATATGAACAGGCTTGTTATAACTATTTTAGTAATTGTAAAACGACATTTGAAAATTATCCCGCATGTGTTTCTTTTGAACGAAAAATCTAAATTTATTTCAAGGAGAAATAACGATCATTTCTAACCTTAGGGATGAGGTATGAACTTTATGTATTATTTACGAACGGAAAAATATGTCCAGGGTAGTCTAGTGAACATGGCATCTGCCCGGTAAGCGTAACACTGTGGGTTCGATTCCCATCCCTGGACACTTTTATTTTTCCGTTCATCATTACTCTTCACAATTCATCCTTTCATACCTCATTCCTAAGGTTAGAAATGATCGTTATTTCTCCTTGAAATAAATTTTGATTTTTCGTTCAAAAGAAACACATGAGGGATAGTTTTCAAGTGTCGTTTTACAATCACAAGCCGCATTATATTATATTGTATTTTGTAATTGTCGATTTTCTTATAGTATTTTTAACATGCTGGCTAAATTTGAACTTGGAATCCAAGCCCCAACGCTAAGATATTTATTATGATAATACAGTTAATAGAATTGGAATTAATTTTCTAATATGTTCGTGTCTTGAGTTTTTTTACGATCTCGTGGAGGGAACACAATGGTTTGGGTTTTTTAGGGCTGGTGTCTAGCTCTCATTCGCTTCACTATTCTCAACTATAGCAGTGTCAAAATGATCCAATAGAGAACAATGGATACGGAGTGTGATAATATTGCAGCGTCATTTACGTAGGACTTACTTTCGAAATTAGGATTTTTCGGGATATAGTTTATTCATATTGTGGGACAATGCCTGAAGGAAAGCTTAAACAACGCCGTGGTGGCAAGCAGGATCAGTTCAACCACATGTGTTTATCTCCTGAATATAGCTGAGGGGGGTCCGAGGATCAGTCAACAAGGAAAAACATCTGATGGACATCAGTAAAGTCATGCTCCCTGTTGTTTACTATTGGATGATGTATGTTACTTACTTTGTTCTCCATAATACACGATGGTAAATAAAGATAAGTCGAACAGATATCCTTATACACTGCGTGACATTGAAAATGGAACACCAAGAAATAGTGGCAAGAAAGTGATGAAACTCGGCAGACAGAGAGAGACAGGGACGAACAATAAGTGATCTTTATTTCAAAATGATAGTCATAATACAGAGCGAGAACGGCGTCGGCTTAGTAGCAAGTAGGACCACCGCGGACGGCGATGCACGCAGCAACACGTCTAGGTAGAGAGTCAATCAGAGTACGGATGGCGTCCTGAGGGATGGCTCTCCATTCCCTCTCAACCATTTGCCACAGTTCGTCTTCTGAACGCGGCTGTGGCAAGGCATGCAAACGGCGTCCAATGATGTCCCAGACGTGCTCGATTGGTGAGAGATCAGGAGAGTACGGTGGCCAGGGAAGCATCTGTATATCTTGCAGAGCTTGTTGGCTAATGCGAGCAGTGTGCGGTCGGGCGTTATCCTGCTGATAAAGGGCATTGGGTACCCCCTGAAGGTAGGGGAGTGTCACCGGTCGCAGCACATCATCAACGTATCGTTGGGCCGTCATAGTGCCCTGAATACGAAGTAAAGGTGACCTGGAATCATACGCGATTGCGCCCCAAACCATGATTCCACGTTGTCGCACGGTGGGGCGTTCCACAATTGCTGCCAGATTGAACCTTTCTCCACGTCGACGCCACACGCGTACACGGCGACTATCACTGGACAAGCAGAAACGCGACTCATCTGAGAACACGACCCTGTGCCATTCCGTCATCCACGTCGATCTAGCCCGGCACCATTCCAAACGTTGGCGCCTATTCGGTGGGGTCAATGGCAGTCTTCTTAGCGGACGGCATGAGTGCAAGCCATTAGCAACCAATCGACGGGAAATGGTTCTGGTCGAGATGGAATGATCTAGGGTGTCTTGCACATGTTGCAGGATGGCGGTACAAGTGGCTTGTGGGGCCGCCACTGCTTGTCGAAGGATACGCCGATCCACACGTGCTGACGTCACTCTGGTTGCACCGGCATTCCTATAAATTGCCACATTTCCTTGTTCCAACCATCTTCTCCACAGTCGGTGCACCGTGGACGCACCAAGGTGTGTATCAGCTGCGATTTGACGTATGGACCAACCTGCCCTTTTCAGTCCGATCACCATGCCCCTCGTAAAAGCGTCTGTCTGCTTGAACTGCCTCCGTTTACGATGACCTGGCATTCTCTGTTATTACACGTGTCTTTTGACACAAGAACAAAATTTCTACAATGATTTTCCTTGAAGAAATAACGACACGAATACTGTCCTTTCTGCAAGTTCCTTCCCTTATATCTTACTCCATGTGCGCACGAGAGCTGCGCATTTTACATCATTTGCATAACTCGGTTAGGCGCGTCTACCCTGAAATTTGCATAATTTTCTGGCCACTATTTCTTGGTGTTCCATTTTCAATGTCACGCAGTGTAGATCCTGCGTGTTTATTTGGTCATCCTTGAGAGAGAGAGATTGAGATTGAAACTGATTTATTACAATGTCCATATAAGATTATATAAGGCTAAATACAGAATAAATATGAATAAATAAGATTATATAATGAATAAATATATGAATAAATATCTATATTAATAAAGTGGAAATTTCATAAGTGTTGTTCGCTAAAAACTTTCGTTACAATGCATCAATTTCGACCAAATTTTCAACATTTATGTAAAACGAGATGGAGCAGGTTTTGCTTAACATCAAAATATTTTTCCTAACATTAACATGCGTAACTTCGGTGTTATCGATTAAATACAAAAAAAATCAACAGAGTTAATTTTATTTATATATAAATACAAAAAAAAAAATTCAATAGAGTTAATTTTTTTACATACTAGCTAATAATCTCAATCTAAAAAAATATTCAAAACAAGCAATTTTAAGATAACACCATATGTAAAACAGTCGGCCAAGAAAACAACAACGATATTACATCTTTCTCACATATTCACACACAATCTTGATTAATAATTAAAACTAATCTTTAACATTGTTTATTATACTTCATAATATATAATATTCGTTTGGCAAACTTTCACTCGGATAAAACCCGGGCGAAGCCGGGTACACATCCGCTAGTATATAAATATAAAAATAATTGATAAATATACATATACTAGCGGATGTACCCGGCTTCGCCCGGGTTTTACCCGAGTAAAGGTTTGTCTAACGAATCTCTCGATAAAGTGAACATTTTTTCCCGGTCCCTTGAAAAATACTCGATAAGTTGAATAAAAGCAATACTAATTGGTTCCCTCGGTAATTGGAAGTTAAAGGAATAGTATCTTGCCTTGGAATTGTATCATTATTCTTGTATCAAATAAATTGCCGTGTCATCCTGAATTTTGTCTTTCCTAATTTTCTACATTACAAAATCATCGTATCATCATGATAATATTTAGAGCAGATTGTTGAATTATAACAGATAAAAAAGAATATTTATCTTGATTATTTTTAGGCGAAAAGTTATTTCAAAAATTTTATTTGCTAGACACCTTCCCAGTACTATACTAAATAACTTCCCAAAGTTTCATGGCGTTCCAATGAGTGGTTTGGTCAGGCATAAAGGAAAGACAGACACACATACATTCATTTTTATATACACTGCGTGACATTGAAAATGGAACACCAAGAAATAGTGGCCAGAAAGTGATGAAACTCGGCAGACAGAGAGAGACAGGGACGAACAATAAGTGATCTTTATTTCAAAATGATAGTCATAATACAGAGCGAGAACGGCGTCGGCTTAGTAGCAAGTATGACCACCGCGGACGGCGATGCACGCAGCAACACGTCTAGGTAGAGAGTCAATCAGAGTACGGATGGCGTCCTGAGGGATGGCTCTCCATTCCCTCTCAACCATTTGCCACAGTTCGTCTTCTGAACGCGGCTGTGGCAAGGCATGCAAACGGCGTCCAATGATGTCCCAGACGTGCTCGATTGGTGAGAGATCAGGAGAGTACGGTGGCCAGGGAAGCATCTGTACATCTTGCAGAGCTTGTTGGCTAATGCGAGCAGTGTGCGGTCGGGCGTTATCCTGCTGATAAAGGGCATTGGGTACCCCCTGAAGGTAGGGGAGTGTCACCGTTGCAGCACATCATCAACGTATCGTTGGGCCGTCATAGTGCCCTGAATACGAAGTAAAGGTGACCTGGAATCATACGCGATTGCGCCCCAAACTATGATTCCACGTTGTCGCACGGTGGGGCGTTCCACAATTGCTGCCGGTTTGGACCTTTCTCCACGTCGACGCCACACGCGTACACGGCGACTATCACTGGACAAGCAGAAACGCGACTCATCTGAGAACACGACCCTGTGCCATTCCGTCATCCACGTCGATCTAGCCCGGCACCATTCCAAACGTTGGCCCCTATTCGGTGGGGTCAATGGCAGTCTTCTTATCGGACGGCATGAGTGCAAGCCATTAGCAACCAATCGACGGGAAATGGTTCTGGTCGAGATGGAATGATCTAGGGTGTTTTGCACATGTTGCAGGATGGCGGTACAAGTGGCTTGTGGGGCCGCCACTGCTTGTCGAAGGATACGCCGATCCACACGTGCTGACGTCACTCTGGTTGCACCGGCATTCCTATAAATTGCCACATTTCCTTGTTCCAACCATCTTCTCCACAGTCGGTGCACCGTGGACGCACCAAGGTGTGTATCAGCTGCGATTTGACGTATGGACCAACCTGCCCTTTTCAGTCCGATCACCATGCCCCTCGTAAAAGCGTCTGTCTGCTTGAACTGCCTCCGTTTACGATGACCTGGCATTCTCTGTTATTACACGTGTCACAAAATTTCTACAATGATTTTCCTTGAAGAAATAACGACACGAATACTGTCCTTTCTGCAAGTTCCTTCCCTTATATCTTACTCCATGTGCGCACGAGAGCTGCGCATTTTACATCATTTGCATAACTCGGTTAGGCGCGTCTACCCTGAAATTTGCATAATTTTCTGGCCACTATTTCTTGGTGTTCCATTTTCAATGTCACGCAGTGTATATACTAGCGGATGTACCCGGCTTCGCCCGGGTTTTACCCGAGTAAAGGTTTGTCTAACGAACATTTGTTAAAACAATTCTCTATAAACATATAAAAAAAAAGATATATTTTGATAATTTGAAACTCGTAAATTCGAATCTCTCGATAAAGTGTTCATTTTTTCCCGGTCCCTGTGTGCCGTGGCATCCTGAATTTTGTATTTCCTAATTTTCTACATAACAAAATAATCGTTTTATCTAGTGAAAATTTTTTCCCGGTCCCTGAAAAATACTCGATAAGTTGAATAAAATCAATATTAATTGGTTCCCTCGGTAATTGGAAATTAAAGGAATAGTATCTTTGCCTTGGAATTGTATCATTATTCTTGTCTCAAATAAATTTCTGTGTCATCCTGAGATAATCTTACTTTTGATAAATATTCTTCAAGATAATAAACTTAGTGATAATAAAACTTAGAGATAAAATAACTTGTTATCATCGTCGCAATAGTGGCGCTGTTTGCGAGTTAAATATACAAATCTGCAAATAACTCTAAGGATATTCCAGATATTCAAGAAATTATTTTTCAGAAACCTTCCCAGTACTATACTAAATAACTTCCCAAAGTTTCATGGCGTTCCAATGAGTGGTTTGATCAGGCATAAAGGACAGACACACATACATTCATTTTTATATATATAAATAGAAGATATAGAATAGATATAGAAGATAAATATATACAAGTCGTCATTGGTGGCGCCCACCGCGGGAAAGACTCCGCCACCGGAGGACTGCGAGAGTTCTTTCCCACAGAGTGGGCAGGTCGATGAAGTAACTGGTGTTACCCACCTCAACACCAAGATGGTACTTGTAGATGGTAGCCACACTTGGCATCTTCAGAGTGAGAGACAGCAGTGTAACAATACGAGTATGTTATATTGCTGTTATTAGAGTCCGAGGATAAAGTATTGTGGCCCTCCAATTATGTAGTATTTCAGTTAGCTACAGTTAGTAATTTCCTTGTTTAAGAAAGAAGATCCTGCTCTAGATGTAATATTTCAATATGCTCGATGTAATTTGATAGTCTTTAAGAGAATCTGATTTTTCAAAAGATTTGGTTAAGTCTTGGAAAACTGCTTCCTTGTGGAACTTTCTTATTTGAATGTAGTCGAAATTTGTCGTTATATATATATATATATATATATATATTTGTCGAAAAATAATACATGATCAATAATATAAAAATGAATGTATGTGTCCTTTATGCTGACCAAACCACTCATTGGAGCGCCATGAAACTTTGGGAAGTTATTTAGTATAGTACTGGGAAAGTTTCTAGCAAATAAATTTTTGAAATAACTTTTCGCTTAAAAATAATCAAGATAAATATTCTAATTTATCTGTTATAATTCAACAATCTGCTCTAAATATTATCATGATGATACGATGATTTTGTAATGTAGAAAATTAGGTAAGACAAAATTCAGGATGACACGGCAATTTATTTGAGACATAAATAATGATACAATTCCAAGGCAAAGATACTATTCCTTTAACTTCCAATTACCGAGGGAACCAATTAATATTGATTTTATTCAACTCATCGAGTATTTTTCAAGGGACCGGGAAAAAATGTTCACTTTATCGAGAGATTCGTTAGACAAACCTTTACTCGGGTAAAACCCGGGCGAAGCCGAGTACATCCGCTAGTGATCAATAAAACTTTAAAAAAATATATTTTAAAATATAAAAATAAATTAGAAACAATATAATAACTTTATTATAACAAAAGGATACACATAAATGAATATACAGCAATATTATGAATGCATTTTATATGGGAGACTTTGAAAACTGAAGTAACCTTTGATGGGTTGAATAAAAACAGTACAAGACCCTGGGCGGGTCTCTCAAAACGACCCTATTTCAACCATTAAATAGAATAAATAATATGTTAATGCAATAAAATCGAGCTATTCTCGAGCCATTAAAATGGTCCCTTACAGAATAAAGAGATCAAGATGTTCAGATATCCATATATTTAAAACAAAGAATAATTGAGCGAAATATCAAAATAATTTAAAAATACAAATCAGAAAAAAATTCTTGGTTGATAGGAGTATACGAATCGATGCAATTATCCCTAGCCGAGATATCGCGTTTTGTGTGTTGAAATAAATAAATTTAAAGAGTATACAAATAGGATAACAAATTTTCTTTCGAAAAAAAAAAGAGAGAACATCCGAGAATTGAGTCAACGAACGTTTATTTAATAACAAACTTTGCTTCTCGGTGCAACCATTGAGCTATAAAGATCACTGCACCCTGATTAGCGGTTTAAGATCACATGATAGTAGAGAATCAATCAGCTAGTAAATAAACTGGATACGTACACTGTACACATGGACCAATTCAAGGCGTATCTCCGGCCTAACCTGCCTCTTCCCTAACGAAGATCCTGTACCTAGCCTCCCCAGCCTGCCATAGTGCTTGGTGTATATTCCGCTTTACGCGGCCATTGGGGCTCAAAAATCATTTTATTTTGATTAGAAGCCCCGTAAATAAAGATATTTTCTCAAGGCGTATATTATGGCAGTAGATTCCTCAAGATAGTGAAGGAGGATTAAACCAACCCGATCTAGAAGATATAAACCAAATTTCCTTTAAGAAATTATACCTTCAACTACAAAATTCATCAAATCTAACTATACAAGACACTGTTCAAAATAAAGGAGATATCAATCTCCAACAACCTGACACTTAAGAGCTCCAACAGCTGCAAGGTCTGTCACCTCTACTCCACCAACTCGCCATATGTAAATAGCCAGGACAAGGTGACTCGACACCTGTAAATTGAGACCAAATAAATATTTTAAGAAGTAGCTTCCTAGAAGTACCCATCTACAATCTTCCATACACGATCCCTGTTGAAATTGACAATTGCATATATTTCTACGATATTTGTTATGCAGATATTTGCATAGAGTTTTAGTATTGTCTATGTTCATTGACATATCTGCCTATATAGCGCGGCCTTGTTGGATTGTTTTGTAGGCTAGCGGTTAAGTGAATAGGACAGGCCGGCGTGAGCTGCTGATGTACATATAGGTTGATCTATTTGTCCTTCTTTTATAGTTTTATACCTCTAGGTAATACAGGATCTTTTTCTTTCTCTACGACTCCATAATTTTTCCCAACAATCCCCTTGATGGAGAACCCAGAATATCTGAACGACCATTTTTATCATATTGAAAATGAATTGAACTGACACAGACCAAAATGGACACTTTGTTATGTTAAAATGCCATTACACATAAGTTATCATTATTTATTTATTTTTTACCTCTCTGAAATATAAATGGTGCAGGAAATATCTTTATTTACGGAGCAGCCAACTAGAATGGATGCAACAAAAAAAGGTGCTGTTTCATGATCACCATTATATAATTCTCCATGATATTAATTCTCAAATATGGAATATTGCTATGTTTCAATCAAACCTCTGATGAAAGACCAACTCTCAAAAGATATAGGAGAATATTTTTTTGATAATTGAGCAATCCATAAATAAATCCTTAATTAAAAAGGCATATATTGGATCAAAATATAATTTATCATTATCAAAAATCATTCCCGCATTGGACAATTTTTTCTGTTTCAAAAAAAGAAATGCTCCAATGGCCCCCGATTCTTGCAAAAGTCCAACCCCGCTAGCGAGTGCAAGTAACCAAACGGGGCTCTGGCACATTTATAAGTGCAAAGTCGAACTGATTTTCACATGTGTAGACTGTGGTGCGCTTACAGTAAAAGCAGTCGCTAACTACCCACCATAATTATCCTGGCCTGTACCACGTGTACTAGAGATAAGCAAAAAAAAAATCATTTATAACACCTTGATAAAGGTTGGCATTCAGCCAACTGAAATATTGGTAAAATAAATGATATTTTGATCCAATATATGTCTTTTTAATTATAAGAGAATATGTACCGTCTTCTCATTGGAGTTTGTACAATAATATTGTCGTGTGGGATTTTGATTATTTTGAAATCTACTAATTAGATTTGAAATTAATTTTGAAATGGGCAACTTTGAAAAAAAAATCCAAATAATTGAATTGTCATGATGAGTGAGTAAGTTTAACAAAATGTTGAAATATAGTCAAATTTCGAAACTATTATAGACGCGTATGATTCTTTTAAAAATGAAACAATTTCTACTGTACTTACTGCAATGGAAACATTAATGGGAGGGCCTGGCTCATCAGTTTGATAACAGATGCCGCGCTAATGCATTATAGTCAAATCTATATATATATAAAATTGAATGTCTGTCTGTCTGTGTGTACTCTATAGATTCAAAAACCATACATCCAATCGCCGTGAAATTTTGGGATATTATTAGGTATATCCCCGGGAAGGTTTTTGAAAAATAATTTCTTGAATATCCTTAGAGTTATTTGTAGATTTAACTCGCAAACAGCGCCACCATTGCGACGATGATAACAAGTTTTTTATCTATAAGTTTTATTATCGCTAAGTTTATTATCTTATAGATTATTTATCAAAAGTAAGATTATCTCAGGATGACACAGCAATTTATTTGAGACAAGAAAAATGATACAATTCCAAGGCGAAGATACTATTCCTTTAACTTCCAATTACCGAGGGAACCAATTAATTTTGATTTTATTCAACTTATCGAGTATTTTTCAAGGGACCGGGAAAAAATGTTCACTAGATAAAACGATGATTTTGTAATGTAGAAAATTAGGAAAGACAAAATTCAGGATGACACGGCACACAGGGACCGGGAAAAAATGTTCACTTTATCGAGAGATTCAAATTTACGAGTTTCAAATTATCAAAACATATTTTTTTTAAATATAAGTTTATAGAGAATTGTTTTAACAAATGTTCGTTAGACAAACCTTTACTCGGGTAAAACCCCGGGCGAAGCCGGGTACATCCACTAGTTTATATATAAAGGTTTTTTCAATAACTTAAATTAAAATGAAGGAATTGGATGGTCATCGTATATATTAGAAAAAGTTAAAATAATTATGTTTTTAAGAATGATATAGTGATAATTAGTTTTTCTCATTAAATTCCATTTGGAAAATTAAAAATCCATTATTGAGATATATAGTCTTTCTTTCACATACATTATCCTTTAGGTTTATTAAGGTAAAACTTTAATAAGGCTTAGAACTGGTTGTCGTTCTAGAACTGAAATTTTAACAGTATATAGAGTATTATCTGGAAAAACTTATAATTAAAATTTCAGGTCTCTATCCCGAATATTGCGTTGCAAATTTTTCCTTTCGCTCACAAGCTGCGCCTCTAGCGGTGAAGATGGGAGGTAATATCAGCTGACCTAATGTACATGCAAAACGTGTTTTAACAGGACATAGAAAAAAATCTGGAATATATATTTATCGGATTTTTAGCCTAGAAAATTAAAATTGACAGGTTCTGGGCAAAAATATTTGTTTTTTAGTCAGAAAATGATTTTGACAATATTGCTGTATCATGTTTGATTATCAGATGCAAAATTATATCGGGAAAAATTCCAAAAAGCAGTAACATCCACGGCGCAAATTTATAATTGTAACAAATAGTAGTTGAATAAAAATATTTAATCGGGTAAAACCTGGGCGTTGCCTGTGTCATTCGGCTAGTATTATATATACAGTAGAACCTCCATGAGAAGACACTCCCGCTAGAGGAAACCTCTCTACAAAGGACAGTTTTCATTTACAAAATTACCATTTTTACTATTTAGCAACTCTCTGGTAAGAGGACACTTCTTTCTAAAGGACACTTTGGCTCTACAATTAGGTGTTGTCCTTTACAGGGAGGTTCTATTGAATTATTATAAGAATGCATTATATTTAACAAATACAATTTAGCAATACATATTAGTATCAGATTTTATGTTACCCTTAATAAGCAATTCAGTCTGATACTTGTCTATTTTCAAATTATGGAGTCAAATTCCTTTAAGATCTAACATGAATTCTCTCTCATAAAGTGTTTATTAGTTTCATTTGTGTGTGTGATTAGGTTTTTAATAGCCTATGTTTCAAATTGAATTTTCATCATACACCTAATTTTAACAGTATATAGAGTTTATATAAAAGGGAGTACCTGAATCTGTAAAGAAAAAGAAAGTCTCAAAATACAGTCGAACTTGGATAATTCGAACCCCAAGGGACCATAAAAAATTCGAATTAAAAAGGGAAATTATAATTATAGGAAATTCTGGGGACCAAGATAAATATTCGAATTAAAGAGGTTTTCGAATTAAAGAAGTTCGAATTATCCAAGTTCTACTGTATTTCAAGAGATTGTTCCCTCTGGGCAATAAATTGATAAAGAGGGAACAATCTCTCGAAATATTTTGAGATTTTTTTTCTTTACAGATCCAGGGGGGGGGGGGGGTGGTGGGGTGGTACTGCCTTATATATAAACTTAATTGATGGATCGCCTTTTGACTCAAAGTATATAGAGTTGTTTCGAAGATAAGTTTTTGCTAATGTTAACTTAAACAGCTAAGTAAAAAAAATCTTTATTACATTACAAGCAAGAAACTATAGCGAACTAATACATAAACATTAAGTTATTAATGCCCCAGGTTCCTGGAGCACAGAACGCCAACTACCCGGGGAGTCCAGCACACCAGTATGGATTAGTGTTGAGCGCTTTTACTCGCGTCCTGTTTTGATTGCTGAGTTGAACCAGTTGACCAGGAAGTTCCATGCTGAGGTTGAGTCTGGGAGGCTGGCCATAGATGTAGGATTGAGGTGGGTCAGTCCTAGCAGGATAGCTGTTTGCATCCTATGTCTCAGGAATGCTGGACAGCTGTAGAGAAGATGATCAACTGTCTGAAGCTTTTCTGAACAGTGGATGCAGGTAAGGTCTGTTTCGGGATTACATAAAACATTAATCGTTTGTTATTTTATATGCCCATATGATTATTATTGACTTTGAAATAATTACATTTATATATTTACAGTCACATTTCCATTTTTGTGGAAAATTCAATTTAAACAAAGTACTGGACTAATTTACATTTTTAAAGTCAATAAATGATGATGAAATATTGCTGTATCATGCTCGATAGACAAAAACGAAATTCTTTCGGGGATTATTCACTCGAATAAAACACGGGCGAAGCAAGAATATTATTTTTAATAGGCACGAACAAGATTCTTTCAGCGAAATATTTACTAGAGCTGAACACTGGCGAAGCCAGGTCATATATCAATATAAAAAAGTTCAAAAAGTCCACTTTCACTCTATTCCATTAAATTCCTAATTTAAAAAATGTATTATTTACAAACCTACTTTTACTGTATCTCCTCTACATTATTAAGATTTATGCTGATGATTGAATTGGTATAATAAAAAGACAAAGTAAATTTCTTTGTGAGATTGATCAGCAAAAAATATGCAAAAATAAGAAATGCAGTTAAACCTGTCTATAGCGCCCCCTCTAAATAGCGTATCCCTCTCTACAGCGCCCGATTTTAAATATATAGTACAATGCGATTTACATTAAAAGTGACCTGTCTATAGCATACCCTCTCTATAGCACCCTATTTTGGTGAGTCCCAAGAGGGGGCGCTATAGACAGGTTTAACTGTATTATGACTAAAATAAAACCTGTTGTGGGGAGGGGGAGAAGTCCGACCACACCAGTACCCCCTGGACCCTTGGAATATTTGACCAGATTGACTAACGTGGCAACGGCACCTATTTCCCAATGATTTGGACACAACAACAACAAAAGCTGTTATAAGCGGTCTCCGTTTAAAAGGAACACTGTTTCAAGCGAGTCTACTAAGTGAGCACCGTCTTAAAGGAGCACTGTTTTAAGCGAGTCCTATCTTAAACGAACACTGTTTAGACTAGCCATGTCCAAAGCGGGCCATGCTAAGTGAACTCCGTCTTAAATGTGCCATGTGATGTGAGCCCTGTTTTCAACGAAAAACATTTATATATGATTATCACCATATGGTTCAAGGTTATTCAGTATTCAGCACTTGAACCAAAGAGACAAATTATGTCATCCAGTGATTTTGTCACTTGAGTATGCCGGCTTATAGTTTCTCTATCTAATACAATCTCTCATACTTTTACTCTTCCACCCATCTCTGAGACCTTCTGAACCGTGAAGACCCTTTCGTAGCTCCTGGAGCTGGTCTCTCTTTGGAGTTCAAATCAGTACAGCTCTAAAAAATATTTTTTTTATTATCCCATGTTAAGCTTACACCAGGTCATGAAGGTTGAAAGCAATAATTTTTCTACTATAGTTTTTGTGTTCTTGTATAGGTCTTCATTCTTAGCTCCAATAGAGTCCAGGATATATGCTGGAGAGGAATCTTAGATTGTACAAAGAAGTTATCTCTATTGACAGGATTTGCTTTATTGGCATCAACCTTCAAAGACAATTAAGGTTGAAAAAGCTGTCTCTCACTATACTTGTACTATATTTCATTATTTCCGATACCTCAATTTTCGGTCACACACTTTTCAGAGTTTTATTTATTTATATAAAAAAAAAACATATGCAATAAAATTATGCCGACTATGACGTTAGCAAATTTAAGTTTTTTTTTTTTAATACGACTTGTCTTGGAAAAGTCCTTTCAGGAAATATATTAAGAATAACAATCGATTTGTTTTTCTCCCGCATGCACCATTCGCTTTATGCGAACTCGATACGCCACGTCTTACTCAAACTATCTACAAAGGTTTATGATACAAGGTTATATATGTTACATGTTTGTTGTATATGGTGTAAGACAAACATGTGATGGATAGGATCCTATTAACTAGGACACACCTGGTAGCATGTTTTGATTTAATTTGGATAAATTAAAGCTTCCTTACTTTTTTATTCTGAGGCTAGGAATTTTAAGAATTAATTTATATATATACAGTGGAACCTCCATGAGAGAACACTCGCGCTAGAGGACATCCCTCTATAAAGGACAGTTTTCATTTGAAAAATTACCATTTTCCCTATTTAGCAACTCTCCAGTAAGAGGACAGCTTTCTATAAAGGACAGTTTCATTGTCCAAATTTCCATTTTCCCTATTTAGCAACTCTCCAGTAAGAGGACACCTTTCTATAAAAGACAGTTTTCATTTGAAAACTAACCATTTTCCCTATTTAGCAAATCTCCAGTATGAGGACACCTTTCTATAAAGGTCAGTTTTCATTTGAAAAATTACTATTTTTAATATTTGGCAACTCTCCAGAAAGAGGACACCTTTCTATAAAGGACAGTTTTCATTTGAAAAATTACCATTTTCCCTATTCAGCAACTCTCCAGTAAGAGGACACCTTTCTATAAAGGACAGTTTTCATTTGAAAAATTACTATTATCCCAATATAGACACTCTCCAGTAAGAGGACACCTTTCTATAAAGGGCAGTTTTCTTTTGAAAACTTACCATTTTCCCTATTTAGCAACTCTCCAGTAAGAAGACACCTTTCAATAAAGGACAGTTTTAATTTGAAAAATTACCATTTTCCCTATTTAGTAACTCTCCAGTAAGAGGACACCTTTCTATAAAGGACAGTTTTCATTTGAAAACTTACCATTTTCCCTATTTAGCAACTCTCCAGTAAGAGGACACCTTTCTATAAAGGACTGTTTTCAATTGAAAAATTACCATTTTCCCTATTTAGCAACTCCCCAGTAAGAGGAGACCTTTCTATAAAGGACAATTTTCTTTGAAAAATTACCATTTTCCCTATTTAGCAACTCTCCAGTAAGAGGACACCTTTCTATAAAGTACAGTTTTCATTTGAAAAATTAGCATTTTCCTTATTTAGCAACTCTCCAGTAAAAGGACACCTTTCTATAAAGGACAGTTTTCATTTGAAAAATTACCATTTTCCCTATTTAGCAACTCTCCAGTAAGAGGAGACCTTTCTATAAAGGCAGTTTTCATTTGAAAAATTACCATTTTCCTTATTTAGCAACTCTCCAGTAAGAGGACACCTTTCTATAAAGGACAGTTTAATTACAAAGAAGGAATCATATATCGCCGCAACTCTTTTTTATTAACGCGATTAAGGAAGCTTTCGGGCAAGCCCTTCTTCAGCTAATTATAGTGTACAAACATGGATATAATATATATAATCTCTTCATGTTTGTACACTATAATTAGATGAAGAAGGGCTTGCCCGAAAGTTTCCTTAATCGGGTTAATAAAAAAGAGTTGAGGCGATATACGATTTCTTCTTTCTAATTTGTCGAAATCCGCAGACAGTTTAATTGTCAAAATTACCATTTTTCCTATTTAGCAACTCGCCAGTAAGAGGACACCTTTCTATAAAAGACAGTTTTCATTTGAAACCTTATCATTTTCCCTATTTAGCAACTCTCCAGTAAGAGGACACCTTTCTATAAAGGACAGTTTTCATTTGAAAAATTACTATTTTTAATATTTGACAACTCTCCAGAAAGAGGACACCTTTCTATAAAGGACAGGTTTCATTTGAAAACTTACCATTTTTACTATTTAGCAACTCTCCAGTAAGAAGACACCTTTCTATAAAGGACAGTTTTCATTGTTAAAATTACCATTTTCATTATTTAGCAACTCTCCAGAAAGAGGACACATTTCTATAAAGTACAGTTTTCATTTGAAAACTTACCATTTTTACTATTTAGCAACTCTCCATTAAGAGGACACCTTTCTATAAAGTACAGTTTTCATTGTCAAAATTACCATTTTCATTATTTAGCAACTCTCCAGAAAGAGGACTACTTTTTATAAAGGACAGTTTTCATTTGAAAAATTACCATTTTCCCTATTTAGCAACTATCCAGTAAGAGGACACCTTTCTATAAAGGACAGTTTTCTTTGAAAAAATTACCATTTTCCCTATTTAGCAACTCTCCAGTAAGAGGACACCTTTCTATAAAGGACAGTTTTCTTTGAAAAATTACCATTTTCCCTATTTAGCAACTCTCCAGTAAGAGGACACCTTTCTATAAAGGACAGTTTTCATTTGAAAAATTACTATTTTCCCTATTTAGCAACTCTCCAGTAAGAGGACACCTTTCTATAAAAGACAGTTTTCTTTGAAAAATTACCATTTTCCCTATTTAGCAACTCTCCAGTAAGAGGACACCTTTCTATCAAGTACAGTTTTCATTTGAAAAATTACCATTTTTAATATTTGGCAACTCCCCAGTGAGAGGACACCTTTCTATAAAGTACAGTTTTCATTGTCAAAATTACCATTTTTATTATTTAGCAACTCTCCAGTAAAAGGACACCTCTCTATAAAGGACAGTTTTCATTTAAAAATTACCATTTTTAATATTTGGCAACTCTCCAGTGAGAGGACACCTTTCTATAAAGTACAGTTTTCATTGTCAAAATTACCATTTTCATTATTTAGCAACTCTCCAGAAAGAGGACACCTTTCTATAAAGAACAGTTTTCATTTGAAAAATTACCATTTTCCCTATTTAGCAACTCTCCAGTAAGAGGACACCTTTCTATAAAGACAGTTTTCATTTGAAAAATTACCATTTTCCTTATTTAGCAACTCTCCAGTAAGAGGAGACCTTTCTATAAAGGACAGTTTTCATTTGAAAAATTACCATTTTCATTATTTAGCAACTCTCCAGTAAGAGGACACCTTTCTATAAAGTACAGTTTTCATTGTCGAAATTACTATTTTTACTATTTAGCAACGCTCAAGTAAGAGGACACCTTTCTATAAAGTACAGTTTTCATTTGAATACTTTCCATTTTTACTATTTAGCAACTCTCCAGTACGAGGACACCTTTCTATAAAGGACAGTTTTCATTTTCAAAATTACCATTTTCATTATTTAGCAACTCTCCAGTAAGAGGACACCTTTCAATAAAGGACAGTTTTCATTTGAAAAATTACCATTTTCCCTATTTAGCAACTCTCCAGTAAGAGGACACCTTTCTATAAAGGACAGTTTTCATTTGAAAAATTACCATTTTCCTTATTTAGCAACTCTCCAGTAAGAGGACACCTTTCTATAAAGGACAGTTTTCATTTGAAAAATTACCATTTTCCCTATTTAGCAACTCTCCAGTAAGAGGACATCTTTCTATAAAGGACAGTTTTCATTTGAAAAATTACTATTTTTAATATTTGACAACTCTCCAGAAAGAGGACACCTTTCTATAAAGGACAGGTTTCATTTGAAAACTTACCATTTTTACTATTTAGCAACTCTCCAGTAAGAAGACATCTTTCTATAAAGGACAGTTTTCATTGTTAAAATTACCATTTTCATTATTTAGCAACTCTCCAGAAAGAGGACACATTTCTATAAAGTACAGTTTTCATTTGAAAACTTACCATTTTTACTATTTAGCAACTCTCCATTAAGAGGACACCTTTCGATAAAGTACAGTTTTCATTGTCAAAATTACCATTTTCATTATTTAGCAACTCTCCAGAAAGAGGACTACTTTTTATAAAGGACAGTTTTCATTTGAAAAATTACCATTTTCCCTATTTAGCAACTATCCAGTAAGAGGACACCTTTCTATAAAGGACAGTTTTCTTTGAAAAAATTACCATTTTCCCTATTTAGCAACTCTCCAGTAAGAGGACACCTTTCTATAAAGGACAGTTTTCTTTGAAAAATTACCATTTTCCCTATTTAGCAACTCTCCAGTAAGAGGACACCTTTCTATAAAGGACAGTTTTCATTTGAAAAATTACTATTTTCCCTATTTAGCAACTCTCCAGTAAGAGGACACCTTTCTATAAAAGACAGTTTTCTTTGAAAAATTACCATTTTCCCTATTTAGCAACTCTCCAGTAAGAGGACACCTTTCTATCAAGTACAGTTTTCATTTGAAAAATTACCATTTTTAATATTTGGCAACTCCCCAGTGAGAGGACACCTTTCTATAAAGTACAGTTTTCATTGTCAAAATTACCATTTTTATTATTTAGCAACTCTCCAGTAAAAGGACACCTCTCTATAAAGGACAGTTTTCATTTAAAAATTACCATTTTTAATATTTGGCAACTCTCCAGTGAGAGGACACCTTTCTATAAAGGACAGTTTTCATTTGAAAAATTACCATTTTCCCTATTTAGCAACTCTCCAGTAAGAGGACACCTTTCTATAAAGACAGTTTTCATTTGAAAAATTACCATTTTCCTTATTTAGCAACTCTCCAGTAAGAGGAGACCTTTCTATAAAGGACAGTTTTCATTTGAAAAATTACCATTTTCATTATTTAGCAACTCTCCAGTAAGAGGACACCTTTCTATAAAGTACAGTTTTCATTGTCGAAATTACTATTTTTACTATTTAGCAACGCTCAAGTAAGAGGACACCTTTCTATAAAGTACAGTTTTCATTTGAATACTTTCCATTTTTACTATTTAGCAACTCTCCAGTACGAGGACACCTTTCTATAAAGGACAGTTTTCATTTTCAAAATTACCATTTTCATTATTTAGCAACTCTCCAGTAAGAGGACACCTTTCAATAAAGGACAGTTTTCATTTGAAAAATTACCATTTTCCCTATTTAGCAACTCTCCAGTAAGAGGACACCTTTCTATAAAGGACAGTTTTCATTTGAAAAATTACCATTTTCCTTATTTAGCAACTCTCCAGTAAGAGGACACCTTTCTATAAAGGACAGTTTTCATTTGAAAAATTACCATTTTCCCTATTTAGCAACTCTCCAGTAAGAGGACATCTTTCTATAAAGTACAGTTTTCATTTGAAAAATTACCATTTTCCCTATTTAGCAACTCTCTAGTAAGAGGACTCCTTTCTAAAAAGGACAGTTTTCATTTGAATATTTACCATTTTTATTATTTAGCAACTCTCCAGAAAGAGGACACCTTTCTATAAAGTACAGTTTCCATTTGAAAACTCACCATTTTTACAATTTAGCAACTCTCCAGTAAGAGGACACCTTTCTATAAAGGACAGTTTTCATTTGAAAAATTACTATTTTCCCTATTTAGCAACTCTCCAGTAAGAGGACACCTTTCTATAAAAGACAGTTTTCTTTGAAAAATTACCATTTTCCCTATTTAGCAACTCTCCAGTAAGAGGACACCTTTCTATCAAGTACAGTTTTCATTTGAAAAATTACCATTTTTAATATTTGGCAACTCCCCAGTGAGAGGACACCTTTCTATAAAGTACAGTTTTCATTGTCAAAATTACCATTTTTATTATTTAGCAACTCTCCAGTAAAAGGACACCTCTCTATAAAGGACAGTTTTCATTTAAAAATTACCATTTTTAATATTTGGCAACTCTCCAGTGAGAGGACACCTTTCTATAAAGGACAGTTTTCATTTGAAAAATTACCATTTTCCCTATTTAGCAACTCTCCAGTAAGAGGACACCTTTCTATAAAGACAGTTTTCATTTGAAAAATTACCATTTTCCTTATTTAGCAACTCTCCAGTAAGAGGAGACCTTTCTATAAAGGACAGTTTTCATTTGAAAAATTACCATTTTCATTATTTAGCAACTCTCCAGTAAGAGGACACCTTTCTATAAAGTACAGTTTTCATTGTCGAAATTACTATTTTTACTATTTAGCAACGCTCAAGTAAGAGGACACCTTTCTATAAAGTACAGTTTTCATTTGAATACTTTCCATTTTTACTATTTAGCAACTCTCCAGTACGAGGACACCTTTCTATAAAGGACAGTTTTCATTTTCAAAATTACCATTTTCATTATTTAGCAACTCTCCAGTAAGAGGACACCTTTCAATAAAGGACAGTTTTCATTTGAAAAATTACCATTTTCCCTATTTAGCAACTCTCCAGTAAGAGGACACCTTTCTATAAAGGACAGTTTTCATTTGAAAAATTACCATTTTCCTTATTTAGCAACTCTCCAGTAAGAGGACACCTTTCTATAAAGGACAGTTTTCATTTGAAAAATTACCATTTTCCCTATTTAGCAACTCTCCAGTAAGAGGACATCTTTCTATAAAGTACAGTTTTCATTTGAAAAATTACCATTTTCCCTATTTAGCAACTCTCTAGTAAGAGGACTCCTTTCTAAAAAGGACAGTTTTCATTTGAATATTTACCATTTTTATTATTTAGCAACTCTCCAGAAAGAGGACACCTTTCTATAAAGTACAGTTTCCATTTGAAAACTCACCATTTTTACAATTTAGCAACTCTCCAGTAAGAGGACACCTTTCTATAAAGGACAGTTTTCATTTGAAAAATTACCATTTTCCCTTTTTAGCAACTCTCCAGTAAGAGGACACCTTTCTATAAAGGACAGTTTTCATTTGAAAAATTATCATTTTCCCTATTTAGCAACTCTCCAGTAAAAGGACACTTTTCTATAAAGGACAGTTTTCTTTTGAAAAATTACCATTTTTATTATTCAGCAACTCTCCAGTAAAAAGACACCTTTCTATAAAGGACAGTTTTCTTTGAAAAATTACCATTTTACCTATTTCGCAATTCTCCAGTAAGAGGACACCGTTCTATAAAGGACAGTTCTCATTTGAAAAATTACCATTTTTAATATTTGACAACTCTTCAGTGAGAGGACACCTTTCTATAAAGGACAGATTTCATTGTCGAAATTACCATTTTCATTATTTAGCAACTCTCCAGAAAGAGGACAACTTTCTATAAAGGAGAGTTTTCATTTAAAAAAATCACCATTTTCCCTATTTAGCAACTCTCCAGTAAGAGGACACCTTTCTATATAGTACAGTTTTCATTGTCAAAATTACCATTTTCCCTATTCAGCAACTCTCCAGTAAGAGGACACCTCTCTATAAAGGACAGTTTTCATTTGAAAAATTACCATTTTCCTTATTTAGCAACTCTCTAGTAAGAGGACACCTTTCTATAAAGGACAGTTTTCATTTGAAAAATTACCATTTTCCCTATTTAGCAACTCTCCAGTAAGAGGACACCTTTCTATAAAGTACAGTTTTCATTTGAAAAAATACCATTTTCCCTATTTAGCAACTCTCCAGTAAGAGGACACCTTTCTAAAAAGGACAGTTTTCATTTGAAAATTTACCATTTTTATTATTTAGCAACTCTCCAGAAAGAGGACACCTTTCTATAAAGAACAGTTTTCATTAGAAAACTTAGCATTTTTACTATTTAGCAACTCTCCAGAAAGAGGACACCTTTCTATAAAGTAGAGTTTTCATTTGAATACTTTCCATTTTTACTATTTAGCAACTCTCCAGTAAGAGGACACCTTTCTATAAAGGACAGTTTTTATTGTCAAAATTACCATTTTCATTATTTAGCAACTCTCCAGAAAGAGGACACCTTTCTATAAAGTACAGTTTTCATTTGAAAACTCACCATTTTTACAATTTAGCAACTCTCCAGTAAGAGGACACCTTTCTATAAAGGACAGTTTTCATTTGAAAAATTACCATTTTCCCTTTTTAGCAACTCTCCAGTAAGAGGACACCTTTCTATAAAGTACAGTTTTCATTTGAAAAATTACCATTTTCCCTATTTAGCAACTCTCTAGTAAGAGGACTCCTTTCTAAAAAGGACAGTTTTCATTTGAATATTTACCATTTTTATTATTTAGCAACTCTCCAGAAAGAGGACACCTTTCTATAAAGTACAGTTTCCATTTGAAAACTCACCATTTTTACAATTTAGCAACTCTCCAGTAAGAGGACACCTTTCTATAAAGGACAGTTTTCATTTGAAAAATTACCATTTTCCCTTTTTAGCAACTCTCCAGTAAGAGGACACCTTTCTATAAAGGACAGTTTTCATTTGAAAAATTATCATTTCCCTATTTAGCAACTCTCGAGTAAAAGGACACTTTTCTATAAAGGACAGTTTTCTTTTGAAAAATTACCATTTTTATTATTCAGCAACTCTCCAGTAAAAGGACACCTTTCTATAAAGGACAGTTTTCTTTGAAAAATTACCATTTTACCTATTTAGCAATTCTCCAGTAAGAGGACACCGTTCTATAAAGGTCAGTTTTCATTTGAAAAATTACCATTTTCCCTATTTAGCAACTCTCCAGTAAGAGGACACCTTTCTATAATGGACAGTTTTCATTTGAAAAATTACCATTTTTACTATTTAGCAACTCTCCAGTAAGAGGACACCTCTCTATAAAGGACAATTTTCATTTGAAAAATTACCATTTTTACTATTTAGCAACTCTCCATTAAGAGGACACCTTTCTATAAAGGACAGTTTTCATTGTCAAAATTACCATTTTCATTATTTAGCAACTCTCCAGAAAGAGGACAACTTTCTATAAAGGACAGTTTTCATTTGAAAAATCATATTTTTCCTATTTAGCATCTCTCCAGTAAGAGGACACCTTTCTATAAAGGACAGTTTTCTTAGAAAAATTACCTTTTCCCTATTTAGCAACTCTCCTGTAAGAGGACACCTTTCTATAAAGGACAGTTTTTATTTGAAAAATTACTATTTTCCCTATTTAGCAACTCTCCAGTAAAAGGATACCTTTCTATAATGGACAGTTTTCATATGAAAAATTACCATTTTTAATATTTGGCAACTCTCCAGTGAGAGGACACCTTTCTATAAAGTACAGTTTTCATTGTCAAAATTACCATTTTCATTATTTAGCAACTCTCCAGTAAGAGGACACCTTTCTATAAAGGACAGTTTTCATTTGAAAAATTACCATTTTCCCTATTTAGCAACTCTCCAGTAAGAGGACACCTCTCTATAAAGGACAGTTCTCATTTGAAAAATTACCATTTTTAATATTTGACAACTCTTCAGTGAGAGGACACCTTTCTATAAAGGACAGATTTCATTGTCGAAATTACCATTTTCATTATTTAGCAACTCTCCAGAAAGAGGACAACTTTCTATAAAGGTGAGTTTTCATTTAAAAATATCACCATTTTCCCTATTTAGCAACTCTCCAGTAAGAGGACACCTTTCTATATAGTACAGTTTTCATTGTCAAAATTACCATTTTCCCTATTTAGCAACTCTCCAGTAAGAGGACACCTCTCTATAAAGGACAGTTTTCATTTGAAAAATTACCATTTTCCTTATTTAGCAACTCTCTAGTAAGAGGACACCTTTCTATAAAGGACAGTTTTCATTTGAAAAATTACCATTTTCCCTATTTAGCAACTCTCCAGTAAGAGGACACCTTTCTATAAAGTACAGTTTTCATTTGAAAAATTACCATTTTCCCTATTTAGCAACTCTCCAGTAAGAGGACACCTTTCTAAAAAGGACAGTTTTCTTTTGAAAATTTACCATTTTTATTATTTAGCAACTCTCCAGAAAGAGGACACCTTTCTATAAAGAACAGTTTTCATTAGAAAACTTAGCATTTTTACTATTTAGCAACTCTCCAGAAAGAGGACACCTTTCTATAAAGTAGAGTTTTCATTTGAATACTTTCCTTTTTTACTATTTAGCAACTCTCCAGTAAGAGGACACCTTTCTATAAAGGACAGTTTTTATTGTCAAAATTACCATTTTCATTATTTAGCAACTCTCCAGAAAGAGGACACCTTTCTATAAAGTACAGTTTTCATTTGAAAACTCACCATTTTTACAATTTAGCAACTCTCCAGTAAGAGGACACCTTTCTATAAAGGACAGTTTTCATTTGAAAAATTACCATTTTCCCTTTTTAGCAACTCTCCAGTAAGAGGACACCTTTCTATAAAGTACAGTTTTTATTTGTCAAAATTACCATTTTCATTATTTAGCAACTCTCTAGAAAGAGGACACCTTTCTATAAAGGACAGTTTTCATTTGAAAAATTACCATTTTCCCTATTTTGCAACTCTCCAGTAAGAGGACACCTCTCTATAAAGGACAGTTTTCATTTGAAAAATTACCATTTTTAATATTTGGCAACTCTCCAGTGAGAAGACACCTTTCTATAAAGGACAGTTTTCATTGTCAAAATTACCATTTTCATTATTTAGCAACTCTCCAGAAAGAGGACACCTTTCTATAAAGTACAGTTTTCTTTTGAAAACTTACCATTTTTACTATTTAGCAACTCTCCAGTAAGAGAAAACCTTTATTATTAATAAAAATTACTTATCTCCAGAAACATGTTGTTTTATCTATATTTAAGATATTTAAATCAAGGAAATTATTCATTTAGTTAATCCAAAATTTTCTTTCGGAGAGCCTACAGAATTCGCTAACTATATTTAGATTCTAATATTCTAAAATAAATGGCATTGTACACTCCAGGAATCCCGGTTACCTCAAATGGAAAAAGAATTAATAATATGTTTTACGGAAATATTTTTATTTACGGGGCTTCTAACCAAAATAAAATGATTTTTGAGCCCCAATGGCCGTGTAAAACATAATATATACAAAGCACTATGACCAGGCTGGGGAGGCTAGGGACAGGATCTCCGTTAGAGAAGAGGCAGGTTAGGCCGGATTGGGTCCGCGGAGGTCAGGAGGCAGGAAGAAGGCGGGAAGACTATAACTTTGCAGCTCTAGCTCTGGCATTTGGGCAAGACATTGATCTTGCCTCATGGTCGGTAGAGAGGCCCTTGGCTGAGCAGTTAGCGTACTTAGCCGTGCGCGATATGATTTACAAACTGATTAGAAATACACCTATCCCCGATTTACACGGTAGATACGTTCCTAAGAAAAACGTGTAAATCGGGGGATAGGTGTACAC
>CP092876.1:72074269-72212990 GCA_030710605.1 Cordylochernes scorpioides
TTCTTTGGTAGAAATACTATGGTGGAACAAACACACAATCAATCAGATTTTCAAATATAAAACATATATAGTAGAACCTCCATGAGAGGACACTCGCGCTAGAGGACATCTCTCTATAAAGGACAGTTTTCATTTGCAAAATTACCATTTTTACTATTTAGTAACTCTCTGAATAGAAACCACCTCTCTATAAAGTACAGTTTACATTCTCAAAATTGCCATTTTTAATATTTATAAATTCTATGGTTAGAGGACCCCTCTCTATAAAGTGGAAAGTTTTTTTTTTTTTTTTTTTGAAAAATTACGATTTTTTAATATTTAGAAACTCTCCAATTTGAGGACACTTCTCCCTAAAGGACACGTTGGCTCTGCAATTAAGTGTCCTTTACAGGGAGGTTTTACTGTGATAAAATATGGGAAAAGCCTAAATGTTCATAGGTGTAGTTTTGGTAATAATACACCTATAATTTCTATGAAAAATAGACACTTCGGCCAGTTAGAGATTTTTATTTTTCTCAACGTTTCGACAAAAATATTTAGTCTTCGTCAGGAGAAGTAAATAAAAATAAAGCATTTGGCAAGACGTTGAAAAGAACAATTATCAGAACAATTTTTAACGCCTTGCCAAATGCTTTATTTTTATTTACTTCTCCTGACGAAGACAAAATATTTTTGTCGAAACGTTGAGAAAAATAAAAAACTCTAACTGGCCGAAGTGTCTATTTTTTATATAAATATGAATGCCGGCCAGGCAACTTCTATCTTCAGGATAATACACCTACTAGTAAAAGTATGTACTCGTATAAGTTGAAAGTCATCAAACTTGTATTGCAATTATATAAATATTATTTCTGTTTAAAACTGTCTACATGAGGGAGAGATGGTTTAAACCGTTGGTTTTCGACCGCTAAGACTCAAGATCGAATCGCGCATTGGGAACTTTTTCTTATTTAAAAAAAAAGGCTCTAATAAGCCTCCGATACTTTCAAAATTCAAATCTTACCAGCGAATGCCAGTAATCAAACGGAGCTCTGGCATAATTCTAAGTGCAAAAAAAAAGTTCAACTACGCTTTTCACATATTTAGACATGTGGTGCACTAACTACCTACCCAACTATGATTATAATGGCCTATATTACGTGTATTAAAAAACTGCCTACCTCCATACCAAATTGAAAACATTAGTTTTCGTCTTATCACTGAGGTTAAGTAATGCCAGGCCCGGTCAGTACTTGGGAGAGTGACCACTTGGTGAGGGGTGCTGTAAGCTAATTCCTATTTTACCGGGAAGTTGACGTTTTGTGATAAATATTAAAGAGAGGGCCTGGCTCATCAGTGGTGAACCCTCCCAGCGGTTTCGCCAGTTTAATCTACCATACCGCTGTTATATTGCATTTTGGAATATAACAGCGGTAGGGAAGATTAAAGTGGCGAAACCGCTGGGAAGGTTCACCACTGATGAGCCAGGCCCTCTCTTTAATTTTTCCATTGCAGTAAGGACAGTAGAAATTGTTTAATTTTTAAAAGGAATCATACGCGTCTATAATAGTTTCGAATATAAAACGTATTGTCTCTGCGTGCACCAACCTGCCTTTCAATATTACAAGCTGTTAACACATTACTTTTAATACATAACTTCCATTTTAGAAATGAGGAAATAGTACACACTGTCGATTTTTGATAACCTCAGATCGAGTCCCGCATTTATCACTTTTTTTTTTTTTTGGCCACAGGTTCTTTCAAAATGTTAACCCCATAAGTGCAAGTAATCAGATGGGATTCTGCTACCTTGTATATGCAAAGTTGCTTTCTATACATATGGTGAAATAACAATGAGAGGCAGACTTGTTTACAAAACAATGATTTTCATGGCTTTTTATCATATGTACTTTATATAAAAAATATATTGAAAAATTGATAACTCATCTGTTTATAATACTTTTTTGGCATTAAAACGTTTAAAAAAAATGCTTAGCACTAAAATGGGTAATTTTTCAATAAACATAAAATGTGTCAGCTATAATCCCCTCGACCATTTGCGAGCAATAAACAAACTAAAATTGAAGTTTGTGAAAGTTTCATTCTAAATAACAATAAATTATTAGTGAAAAAAAATAGAGTTCTTAGTTTCAAAATCTAAAAAAAAAATTAGCCATTGATTGTTATATTACCTAGAGAAAAACAAAATACAGTTTTTAGAATAGCAAAGACTTATTTGAAAAATATTCAAGTAGTGATGTATGCATGGATTTCTAAGAAGAGTTACTACAGCATATATAAATATATATTAATTAAAAGGCATATTTTGGATCTAAAATAAAACAAAACATTTTATTTAATTCAAAATGTCGAATAGTTGAAGTTTGTGAAAGCTTCATTCTAAATAACAAGAAATCATTAGTAAAAAAAAAAAATAGAGTTCTTAGTTTCAAAATCTAAAAAAAAAAAATTAGCCATTGATTGTTTTACTACCTAACGAAAAACAAAATACAGTTTTATATATATGCCATCTAAAAAACACATTTGCTCGTGGTCAGGATATGCTTCCTTTATTTTTAATAAATATATACAGTTAAATCTGTCTATAGTGCCCCCTCTAAATAGCGCCTTCCTCTCTATAGCGCCCGATTTTAAACATTAAAATGTAAACATTTTACATTAGAAGTGACCTGTCTATAGCACCCCCTCTCTATAACACCCTATTTTGGTGAGTCCCAAGAGGGGGCGCTATAGACAGGTTTAACTGTATATATATATAATGACTATAATTGGTGTCCCCACACATTATATATAGGATCCACAATTAAAAAGAGATTTGTTATGGAACCGTAGCATCCAGGACAGGGGTCGGCAACCTGCGGCTTTTGAGTCACATGCGGCTCTTTCGATGTGAAGCTGTGTGTAGTACTAGCATAAATAAAGTTTTTATTTATGCGAGTACTACATATTGTTAGCAATAAAAAAAAATTGTGGCTCTTTAAAAACTTTGAAATTTTGTTAATTTTAATTTTTGACTCTTCTGACTCAAGAGGCTGACGACCTCTGACCCAGGATATTAAAAAAAAGCACATCAAAACACCTTTAAGGAAAATTTCTTCCAACAAATTCTGGTATGATTCAGAGCTCATTGTTGAAAATTAACAAATCATAGAGGGCGATATTGATGATATTTTAAAGCCTTATTTGTTGGATTATTTGAATATTGAAGACGTAATGTTAGTGAATAGTCAAATTTTGTTAAAATTCATGGAAAAACAATCTTTGTCTCAGTAATCGTCCGAAAAAAAAAAAAAGAAAAACTCAGTAAATAGTCTTCAAAAATGAAAATTTCTCGGGATTTTTTACAGAGAATGTTTACAATTCTTTATAGAATTCGGTATTTACCTGTTTGGAATACCAAAGGGATAGTTAAATAGCAAATTATTGTAGGATAACAATGGGATACAAAAGGTGTGTAAAAATATTTGCAAGGATTTTTCTTAAAAGGTATTTAAGGACTTATATGCATCTACTTGGAAATATAATGTTACCATGAGTTAAGCAAAAGAGGAATTGAATTAAATACATACAAAGTAAATTTTTATGCGTATTCGTTTTTTAGACTTGTCCTTACTTATTGATTTACCTGTGTGAATAAATCAGGTTCCCAAACACATAGATACACCATTAGGAATAACATCGAATTGGTGAAAATAAAAAAAGAGTCATACTTGAAGTAAAGAAGATGAAGCCAAATTTATATGGCATATTAATTATTATACAACTCAAAAGGTGTGATGTGTGAATACTTAGTTATCCTCTAGCTCCGTCTCCACGAATTGTCGTCGTTCCTCTTTGGGTCATCTCTCCTCCATCCACCCGTCCTGGGTGCATCTTGGTCGTTTCTCCTCGTCCTGGGTGCATCCCAGTCATTTCTCCTCCTGTCACCTGTTCTGGGTGCATCCCAGTCATTTATCCTTCTGTCACCTGTTCTGGGTGCATCCCAGTCATTTCTCCTTCTGTCACCTGTTCTGGGCGCATCCCAGTCATTTCTCCTCGTCCTAGGTGCATCGCCGTCATCTCTCCTCGTCCTAGGTGCATCGCCGTCATTTCTCCTCCAGCTACCTGCCCTATATGAATCTTGGTCATCTCTCCTCCAGCTACCTGTGCTAGATGAATCTTGGTCATTTCTCCTCGTCCTAGGTGCATCTTCGTCATTTCTCCTCGTCCTAGGTGCATCTCCGTTATCTCTCCTCCAGCCACCTGCCCTATATGAATCTTGGTCATCTCTCCTCGTCCTAGGTGCATCTTCGTCATTTCTCCTCGTCCTAGGTGCATCTCCGTTATCTCTCCTCCAGCCACCTGCCCTATATGAATCTTGGTCATCTCTCCTCGTCCTAGGTGCATCTCCGTCATTTCTTCTCCAGCTACCTGTGCTAGGTGCATCGCCGTCATCTCTCCTTGTCCTAGGTGCATCGCCGTCATTTCTTCTCCAGATACCTGTCCTAGGTGCATCTTCGTCATCTCTCCTCCAGCTACCTGTGCTAGATGAATCTTGGTCGCTTCTCCTCGTCCTAGGTGCGTCCTTGTCATCTCTCTTCCAAGAATTTTGACCTGTGCCCTTCCAGCTGTCTGATTCAGATCCCTTGTCACTTCGGTTGTCGCTCCTAGAAATCTGGCCACTACTCCTCCAAGCACCTGACTCGGAGCTTTTATCACTTCTTTCATCATCGTCTCTCCTGGCGCCACTCCTCTCTCCTGGTGCTTCTTCCTTCAAGTCGTATTTTTCAGGCTTCTGATCCACTTCGCTCCAGTCTTCTTCCTTTCCCCATCCTTCTTCCTGAATTGGATCACGCCTCCATACGTTGCGTTTTTCTTCTTGCTCTAACTTCTTCGCTTCTTCTTCTTCCTGCTTCTTTTTATCAGCTTCCTCTTTTGCCAATCGTTCTGCTTCTGCCTTTTCTTGGCGTTTCCTTTCAATATACTCGCGCTTCCTTAGAGATTTTCTTTCTTCAGCGCGTTGCAACAAACGTTTTTGGTATTCCTTCTCAATGACTTCGTCGTTAATAGAATTTTTATCATCTTGCAATATTTCTTCGTTAATTGACAAACTTGCAAATCTTTGTTTGATGCTAACGATCCTTTCATGCTCTTCCTTCTGACTTAAGATTAATTCTTCATGATATTTAATCCACTTATTATTAATAGTTTCTACATAATTTGAATACTCATTTTTAATCAAAGGAATTTCCTCCAAATGTTTAGCACGCACGAGATGGTCTAAAATTGTCGCATCTTTTTTCTGAGCTTCTTCTTTTTCTTTAGCAGCTTTTTCCAATTTTTCTCTTTTGATTGCAAGCTTCTTTTCATTTTCAATTTGTATATTTCTTGCATCTTCTTCCTTTTTAATATTTTCCTTCTCTTTAATTTCGGCTTCAGTTGGAATCTTTGGTATCTCCTTTTCGACCTCCTTTTCTTCTGGTTTTGCATGGACATCCTTTTCTTCTCTCCGCTTTTCATAAATTTTCTTTTTCAGATTTAAATAATGTTTTCTACGTGCCATGAAGTTATCACATTCTAGCTTTGTCAAAGGTTCTTGAGAACTTATTTCATCTTCAACTAATATTTTATTCTGACAGAAAGTCGTGAATCCCTCCGTTATATCGTTGGATTTCAGAGCATATGGGAAAGTGAGATATCCTTTCTTCCTGTCCACGAAAGCAAATTCTTCCAATTCTACATTTTGATATAGAGCATCAAAATTTTCGTAATAGGGAAACAAACTTAAAAGATTCTCGCACGAAAATGATTTGTAATGCTCGCGAATATTATTAATAACTCTTTTCATAACAGTTTCCTTTATTGATTCTTCGTACAGCCTATATTTTTCTTCACAATCTTCCCCGAAAAACTCTTTGCAAGCCCATCCATGGCGCAAATATTCGTAACTTTCAATGTTTTCGAGCTTCAGGAAAAATTCCCGAACATCTGGCCTAGCATAACGCAGCATATCTAAATTTTGTACGTGTTCAATGAGCGAAGTTCTGGTCGGGACCCGTTTGAGCAAAGCAATTTTATTTATATGTTTTTGCACCCATTCTGTAGCTTCGTTATCTGTTTCGGTATCGAAAATGACATCAAGGACATTATCAGTTGACGTTGCTAAAATTCCTAAAAGGCATTCCGAAGTCAATTTTTCCAACTCATCCATATTAGGGTTTTTTTTATAATGTAAAATTATGGATAGGATTTTGATTTGAACAGCAGCCAAGTAACTGAATTTCTTACAAAGAAGTAAAAATTTACTTACACGTTCTAGATATTTCAAAATCAGAAAATACTTTAGTTTGCCGTTGTTAGCCCAGTAGACGTCAGCCATGGTCTTGATGAGGCCAAATGCATGACGCAACAGGCCAAGTTCAAGGGCCGCATCAACTAACCTCATTCTGGTCTCGAACTGGTAAGCTTGGGTGTCTGGCGTGTTGATTGATATGGCCTCATTGTAATCTTGTGCCTTCAGATAAAATGTCATATGGTTAATGACCAAATCGCAAAGTTTCTTCAGTTCATCCCTTCTGGAATTCGAATAGAACATTTCGCAAGCTTCTCGAGCAAATTGGTGATAGAATGTTTCATGCTTCTTGTTGTTCTTCACAAGATCCAAGGAAATTCGAACGGTTTCCCATAAGAATTTGATTTTTTTCCGCAATTGCATTGAACCATCGATTTCTTCTTTGGAAGCCTTGAGTGCTTGGATATTTTGTTCCTTAACGTTCTTGAAATGATTCGATAAGATTCTTTGGAAAGAATGCACAGCACTCTGAGTGATGGTACGGTACTTGTACAGAAAGGTGGAGATTTCTTCGCCATTCTTTTCATCACGTAGGATTTCCAGTATCCTCAAGGCTAAGGTCTCGAGGTTTGGGTTCCATTCCACGTACTTCTTGCCGACGAAGGGACGTCTCAGAAGATTCAGCGCTTCTTCAACTTTACCAATTTGATAAAGATCATTCGCTCGCTGTATACAGGTATCGGCATTAAAATTTGACATATTTCTTTATATATATATTTACTTTGAAAATATAAAAATACCGCGCACAAAGGTAATATATAAATCTTTTGTAAACAAAAAATTACAAAACAAAAAAAAATGTTTTTATTAATTAGCGAATATATTTTTTAGAAACGCGATGGTCAAAATAAATAATTATAAAATAATAATATTCTGCGAAATAAAATAAAAATGTTTATAATTTAGTGATTTTTAAAAATAAAATTTCTACTCGAATTAAGAAAAATAAGTATTATAAATATAATATACACCTTTGAATAAATCTATCTCAGGATGTAGCTGGAATTCCACGTACTAAAGTCGTTATATGAATCTCTAAATATAATATATATATATACGCTTTATTATATATATATACAAGCGGATGGTGTACGCGAGAGAAATAAATTTTGACAAAAGGCTTTTATTATGAACTAACCGAATGACCCGGGCAACGC
Organism: Cordylochernes scorpioides; assembly: GCA_030710605.1. NCBI lineage: Eukaryota > Metazoa > Arthropoda > Arachnida > Pseudoscorpiones > Chernetidae > Cordylochernes > Cordylochernes scorpioides. The sequence continues at coordinate 72,081,758 of CP092876.1, forward strand.
CCGGGTTTTACCCGATTAAATGTTTTTATTCAAATACTATTCGTTACAATTATAAATTAACACCGTGAATGTCACTTTTATGAAACGTCCCGCTCCAAACTTTGTGTGTTTATAAAATATAAAAATAAAAATGTAAATTTTCACAACGATATTTGAAAATTATATTATTTTGATTTTCAAATACTATTCGTTACAATTATAAATTGGCGCCGTGGATGTCACTCTTGTGAAACGTCCCGCTCCAAACTTTGTGTCTGAGAAGCGATATTTTTATAGAAAGATGATCTGGCTTTGTATCTTTGCTCGAATGAATGTTTTTCTGTTAGAATTTTGTTCTTGCATACTAAAAATGAACTGGCTTTACCCGTGGTCTCTGCTTTTTAAAAATGTTCCCGTTATAATTCTGTATCTGATAATCAAACATGATACAGCAATATTGTCAATTTGCAACGCAATTTGCAAATAACTCGACGAATATTCGGAATAGAGACCTGAAATTTTCACTATAGGTTTTTCAGATTCTACTCTATATACTGTTAAAATTTCAGTCAGATTAGTAACGTATTGTGGACGTGTATAGCCGACATATGAACAAACACACATACATACACTGAATTTTATATATATACTAGCCGAATGACCCGGGCAACGCCCGTGTTTTACCCGATTGAATGTTTTTATTCAAATACTATTTGTTACAATTATAAATTGGCGCCTTAAATAAATGCATATCCTAATCCTAATCAATCAGTCATAGGCCGCCTCTGTCACGGATGGCCGGCGCCCTCCTATTGGACGGCTACGATCACGTGTCATCGTTGGCGCGTAGGTGACCTTGAGTGACGTAATGCCCCCCCCCCCTGCCTGCGGCGCGCGTCCGTGCCGGCGAGCACGTGACCTCCCTGTGCGCGCGCATCCGTGACAGAGGCGGCCGATGAGGAAAGACGGTCGAGACTATATATATATATAATAATAATAATAATAATAATCAACATATATAGTCACGACCGTCTTTCCTCAACAATTCCTCAATTCCTCATGTCACGGATGCGCGCGCATCATCATTATGATCATTATCTTCTATAGAAGCTTCTATCTTTATAATTATGTATATTTACAAAAAGTCAATCCGCTCGCGCCTCTAGCGGTGAAAATGAGGGGTAATACAGCTGACCTAATGTACATATAAAGTTTGGAGCGGGACGTTTCACAAGAGTGACATCCACGGCTCCAATTTATAATTGTAACAAATAGGATTTGAATAAAAACATTCAATCGGGTAAAACACGGGCGTTGCCCGGGTCATTCGTCTAGTATAATATAATCAGCATATATAGTCACGACCGTCCTCAATTCCTCATGTCACGGATGCGCGCGCATCATCATTAGATCATTATCATTATCTAATGATAATAATAATAATAATTATTATTATTATTTTATTATTATCAACATATATAGTCACGACCGTCTTTCCACCGTCAATCAATTCCTCAATTCCTCATGTCACGGATGCGCGCGCATCATCATTAGTATAATATAAAAAGCCAACAATGAAGAATGAATGTAAGATAAAAAGCCAACAATGAAGAGTAAATATGATATAAAAAGCCAACAATGAAGAATGAATGTAAGATAAAAAGCCAACAATGAAGAGTAAATATAATATAAAAAGCCAACAATGAAGAATGAATGTAAGATAAAAAGCCAACAATGAAGAGTAAATATGATATAAAAAGCCAACAATGAAGAATGAATGTAAGATAAAAAGCCAACAATGAAGAGTAAATGTAATATAAAAAGCCAACAATGAAGGATAAATGTAAGATAAAAAGCCAACAATGAAGAGTAAAATTAATATAAAAAGCCAACAATGAAGAGTGAATGTAAGATAAAAAGCCAACAATGAAGAATAAATGTAAGATAAAAAGCCAACAATGAAGAGTAAATATAATATAAAAAGCCAACAATGAAGAATAAATGTAAGATAAAAAGCCAACAATGAAGAGTAAATATAATATAAAAAGCCAACAATGAAGAATGAATGTAAGATAAAAAGCCAACAATGAAGAGTAAATATAATATAAAAAGCCAACAATGAAGAATGAATGTAAGATAAAAAGCCAACAATGAAGAGTAAATATGATATAAAAAGCCAACAATGAAGAATGAATGTAAGATAAAAAGCCAACAATGAAGAGTAAATGTAATATAAAAAGCCAACAATGAAGAATAAATGTAAGATAAAAAGCCAACAATGAAGAGTAAATATAATATAAAAAGCCAACAATGAAGAATGAATGTAAGATATAAAGCCAACAATGAAGAGTGAATGTAATATAAAAAGCCAACAATGAAGAATAAATGTAAGATAAAAAGCCAACAATGAAGAGTAAATATAATATAAAAAGCCAACAATGAAGAATGAATGTAAGATAAAAAGCCAACAATGAAGAGTAAATATGATATAAAAAGCCAACAATGAAGAGTGAATGTAAGATGAAAAGCCAACAATGAAGAGTAAATGTAATATAAAAAGCCAACAATGAAGAATGAATGTAAGATAAAAAGCCAACAATGAAGAGTGAATGTAATATAAAGAGCCAACAATGAAGAATGAATGTAAGATATAAAGCCAACAATGAAAAGTGAATGTAAGATAAAAAGCCAACAATGAATAGTAAATGTAATATAAAAAGCCAACAATGAAGAATGAATGTAAGATAAAAACCCAACAATGAAGAGTAAATATAATATAAAAAGCCAACAATGAAGAGTGAATGTAAGATAAAAAGCCAACAATGAAGTGTAAATGTAATATAAAAAGCCAACAGAGTGAATGTAAGATAAAAACCCAACAATGAAGAGTGAATGTAATATAAAAAGCCAACCTTGAAGAATGAATGTAAGATAAAAAGCCAACAATGAAGAGTAAATATAATATAAAAAGCCAACAATGAAGAGTAAATCTCTCTATATATAAAAATGAATGTTTGTCTGTTTGTATGTTTGTTTGTATGTCCGGTATACAAATTCGCAGTAGTTCACTAATTCAAACCAAAATTTCCATACATAAGTAAAAAATACGGGGAAGACGATAGGCTATTTAAATATATATATAAATCAATTATTAAAACTATATATTTTTAGTCAGAAAATGATGATGACGATATTGCTGTATCATGTTTGATTATCAGATACAAAATTATATCGGGAAAAATTCCAAAAAGCAGAGACCACGGGTGAAACCAGTTCATTATTTTGTACGCAGGAACAAAATTCTAACAGAAAAACATTCATTCGAGCAGAAAACAAAAGCCAGATCATCTTTCTATAAAAATATCGCTTCTCAGACACAAAGTTTGCAGCGGGACGTTTCACAAGTGTGACATCCACGGCGCCAATTTATAATTGTAACAAATAGTATTGGAATAAAAACATTCAATCGGGTAAAACACGGGCGTTGCCCGGGTCATTCGTCTAGTAAACATATATAGTCACGACCGTCCTCAATTCCTCATGTCACGGATGCGCGCGCATCATCATTAGATCATTATCATTATCTAATGATAATAATAATAATAATTATTATTATTATTTTATTATTATCAACATATATAGTCACGACCGTCCTCAATTCCTCATGTCACGGATGCGCGCGCATCATCATTAGATCATTATCATTATCTAATGATAATAATAATAATAATTATTATTATTATTTTATTATTATCAACATATATAGTCACGACCGTCCTCAATTCCTCATGTCACGGATGCGCGCGCATCATCATTAGATCATTATCATTATCTAATGATAATAATAATAATAATTATTATTATTATTTTATTATTTTATTATCAACATATATAGTCACGACCGTCCTCAATTCCTCATCTCACGGATGCGCGCGCATCATCATTAGATCATTATCATAATCTAATGATAAATTTATTTTCCAAAAGGTTACAAGTTTTTCTCTAAAAAGTGTAGCGAATGGTCAGTCTATTTACATATTTTTATTTACAACTTCAATAAATGACAACAGTAAAAGTAAACAAAGATATTTACATTTGCTATCATGACTCCTGGTCAGTGCTGTGGCCCTTGCCGTTTTGTTCCCCTGATGTCCTGCAGCTCTCCAGCAGTCTTTCTATGGCCTTTACTAGTGGCTCCTCGATAAGATGGTCCCCTGGCCTTGATCCATTCTTGTCTGTCGGGTCTCCTGTCATCTGCTCTAGGTCGTTCTCCTGGATCTCTTCTATGGTCGTCGTATCCCTGTGCTCCATGCCCGGTGTTCCACCTTCCTCGTCATCACATGCCAGCTCCCTACATCGTTTCAACAATCTATCCATGGCTTCCATTTCTTTATTTCTCTGTAACTTATCGTAAGGTTCATTCTTCTTTTCTGTTGAGATAATTTCCATCGTCTTTTTCAGCACCAGGGATTGAATATATGCAAAGTCCCTTTTTCTTATGTTTATTTCCTTCCTGTATTGTTTGTTATATTTGGATACTATTCCATCCCATGTTAAGACTATCGGCACTACTTTTACGGGCATTTTTTCAGTTTGGGCCATTTCCCTCGCCGGTAGCTGGTATTTTCTTTTCTTTGTCAGCTCCGTAGTTTGGATATTGTCTTGGGAGGTAACGCCTATCTCTATGATTGTTATGTCTTTTTTTATTTTGTCATATACTATTATATCAGGTTTGTTAGCTCTGATATTGATATCGCTTATCATTGGCAGGTCCGTTATTATCTTGGCGTATGAATTTTCAATCTTAGTCGTTATTTTGTGGAGCTTTATCTTCTTGTTCTCTAATGATAATAATAATAATAATTATTATTATTTTATTATTATTATTATCAACATATATAGTCACGACCGTCTTTCCTCATGTCACGGATGCGCGCGCATCATCATTATGATCATTATGTATATTTACAAAAAGTCAATTCGCTCGCGCCTCTAGCGGTGAAAATGAGGGGTAATACCAGCTGACCTAATGTACATGTAAAGTTTGGAGCGGGACGTTTCACAAGAGTGACATCCACGGCTCCAATTTATAATTGTAACAAATAGTATTTGAATAAAAACATTCAATCGGGTAAAACACGGGCGTTGCCCGGGTCATTCGTCTAGTATAATATATGTATGAGTACATTTTGTGTAGAAATAGGATTAGTTGACTTTATAAGGTAAACTTATTCATACAGATTGTATCCCTCGATAGCTCAGTTGGCTGAGCGGAGAACTGTAGATGTTACAACGGTGATCCTTAGGTCGCTGGTTCAAATCCGGCTCGAGGGTTTTTTTTTTTTATTTTTATTGGCTGCCGGCGAGCACGTGACCTCCCGAGGCCGATGAGGAAAGACGGTCGTGTCTATATATATTATTTTTTTGTATTTATATATAAATAAAATTAACTCTGTTGATTTTTTATGTATTTAATCGATAACAGCGAAGTTACGCATGTTAAAGTTAGGAAAAATATTTTGATGTTAAGCAAAACCTGCTCCATCTCGTTTTACATAAATGTTGAAAATTTGGTCGAAATTGATGCATTGTAACGAAAGTTTTTAGCGAACACCACTTATGAAATTTGCATTTTATTAATATAGATAGGGACTAGCCGAATGACCCGGGCAACCCGGGTTTTACCCGATTAAATATTTTTATTCAAATACTATTCGTTACAATTATAAATTGACGCCGTGGATGTCACTCTTGTGAAACGTCCCGCTCCAAATTTGTGTCTAAGAAGCGATATTTTCATAGAGAGATGATCTGGCTTTGTGTCTTCTGCTCGAATGATCTTTTTTTTTTTTTTCTGTTAGAATTTTGTTCCTGAATACTAAAAATGAACTGGCTTCACCCGTGGTCTCTGCTCTTTGGAATATTTTCCCCGATATAATCTTGTATCTGATAATCAAATGATGATACAGCAATATTGTCATCATCATTTTCTGACTAAAAAAACAACAACTATTTTTGCCCAAAACCTGTCAATTTCAATTTTTCTTGGCTAAAAATGCGACAAATATCCCTTCCATATTTTTCTCTATGTCCTGTTAAAACCCCTTTTTACATGTACATTAGGTCAGCTCATATTATTTCCCATCTTCACCGCTAGAGGCGCTGCTTGCGAGCGAAAGGGCAAATTTGCAACGCAATTTGATAATAACTCAAAGAATTTTCGGAATATAGACCTGATATTTTCACTATAAGTTTTTCCAGATTCTACTCTATATACTGTTAAAATTTCAGTCAGGCTAGTTACGTATTGTGGACGTGTATAGCCGACCAACATACACACATACATAGAACCTACATTGACTTTTATATATATAGGGATTTGAAAAACTCTGTATATGAACTAGAATCCTTAAGTGTACGGAATTCAATAACTTTCCGAATTCTAATGAAAGCCATTTAGAAAAGTTTTTATTGATTGATTATTTAATTTGGAGTCAAATTTCTCATTAAGTAACTGCGGTATCAGAAACATTTGCTTTTACATCTCTGCTTATTTTCATTTAAAACGGGTTTCTACCTATTTATTTCTAATAAACACATTTCCAGAGGCCATCTAGAAATCAAAAATAATTTAAAATTTGATTCCAAGATTTGTGAACAAAGAAAGCAAATTAAAGCTTATAAAACCTGGTTTAAAATGGATAAGTAGATTACTTAAAGAAATTACCTATTTAGTAAAATTAAATTTTATTGCCATCTATCGTTAAAATTTTACACAAATAAATTCACTGGCAATGCGTTTCTTTTAAATATCATCAAATATTATCTCTACAGACCTTACTGCAATGATATGAGTTATTGAATGAGAGGGCTTGGCTCATCAGTAGTGAACCCTCTCAGCGGTTTCGCCAAATTAATCTCTAGACCGCTCTACTATTGTATTGGACTGGTTTTGTTATATAACCTGCATTTTCTATGGAAGGCAGCTAAGGGGTGTTTAAGGAACTATGGACATAAGCTTATAGGTCTGTAGAGGTACACACATATAATTTCAAGGTATTGCATCGAGCAAAGCTCTTCCGCAAAATATGTTTTCATAACAAATATATATTAGTAAAATTAAATTTTATTGCCATCTATCGTTAAAATTTTACACAAATAAATTCACTGGCAATGCGTTTCTTTTAAATATCATTAAAATATTATCTCTACAGACCTTACTGCAATGATATGAGTTATTGAATGAGAGGGCTTGGCTCATCAGTAGTGAACCCTCTCAGCGGTTTCGCCAAATTAATCTCTAGACCGCTCTACTATTGTATTTGACTTAAACACCCCTTAGCTGCCTTCCATAGAAAATGCAGGTTATATAACAAAACCAGTCCAATACAATAGTAGAGCGGTCTAGAGATTAATTTGGCGAAACCGCTGAGAGGGTTCACTACTGATGAGCCAAGCCCTCTCATTCAATAACTCATATCATTGCAGTAAGGTCTGTAGAGATAATATTTGATGATATTTAAAAGAAACGCATTGCCAGTGAATTTATTTGTGTAAAATTTTAACGATAGATGGCAATAAAATTTAATTTTACTAATATATATTTGTTATGAAAACATATTTTGCGGAAGAGCTTTGCTCGATGCAATACCTTGAAATTATATGTGTGTACCTCTACAGACCTATAAGCTTATGTCCATAGTTCCTTAAACACCCCTTAGCTGCCTTCCATAGAAAATGCAGGTTATATAACAAAACCAGTCCAATACAATAGTAGAGCGGTCTAGAGATTAATTTGGCGAAACCGCTGAGAGGGTTCACTACTGATGAGCCAAGCCCTCTCATTCAATAACTCATATCATTGCAGTAAGGTCTGTAGAGATAATATTTGATGATATTTAAAAGAAACGCATTGCCAGTGAATTTATTTGTGTAAAATTTTAACGATAGATAGCAATAAAATTTAATTTTACTAATATATATTTGTTATGAAAACATATTTTGCGGAAGAGCTTTGCTCGATGCAATACCTTGAAATTATATGTGTGTACCTCTACAGACCTATAAGCTTATGTCCATAGTTCCTTAAACACCCCTTAGCTGCCTTCCATAGAAAATGCAGGTTATATAACAAAACCAGTCCAATACAATAGTAGAGCGGTCTAGAGATTAATTTGGCGAAACCGCTGAGAGGGTTCACTACTGATGAGCCAAGCCCTCTCATTCAATAACTCATATCATTGCAGTAAGGTCTGTAGAGATAATATTTGATGATATTTAAAAGAAACGCATTGCCAGTGAATTTATTTGTGTAAAATTTTAACGATAGATAGCAATAAAATTTAATTTTACTAATATATATTTGTTATGAAAACATATTTTGCGGAAGAGCTTTGCTCGATGCAATACCTTGAAATTATATGTGTGTACCTCTACAGACCTATAAGCTTATGTCCATAGTTCCTTAAACACCCCTTAGCTGCCTTCCATAGAAAATGCAGGTTATATAACAAAACCAGTCCAATACAATAGTAGAGCGGTCTAGAGATTAATTTGGCGAAACCGCTGAGAGGGTTCACTACTGATGAGCCAAGCCCTCTCATTCAATAACTCATATCATTGCAGTAAGGTCTGTAGAGATAATATTTGATGATATTTAAAAGAAACGCATTGCCAGTGAATTTATTTGTGTAAAAATTTAAATTACCTATTTATTCATTTGAAGTTATGACTGTATAAATAAAATGGAAATCTATGTTTGTATTCGTTTCCACGATATTTGAATTATCTGGATCAAATTTAATAGAAGGAAGTTATATATAGAAGTCTCTATATGTGTGGCGACCACACTTTGCCTCAGCGAGCGCGAACTGGGACAAAGCTTCACTACACAAACGGGCGGTAGTGTGGCGGCCTCACTACGCATGCACGGGCGGCTTCCGGTACTCTAAGCACGCGCGTTGTTCAACAACAAGGCTTGCTTCCAGCGGCCGTTACTTTTTTCCTCTCTATATATTTCTGGCTTTATATAAATTAATAAATAATTATAATCTTACCAGCGGCCTTTCCACAAGCCACACCAACAGGCACGCAACCATCCCACATATATATTATATTAAAAATAAAAAAGGCATATCCTGACCAGGAGCACATGTGCTTTTCAGAAGGCAGAGCACCATCTGGTGGAACATAAATCAACTATTCATTGATTTAACCTGTTCCCTGATATTTGGCCAACCCAATTTCTTGATAAATCAAGAAAGTCATCCACGAACGCGTTTCGCGCTGTTGGCGCTCGTCAGCGTGGAGTAGGCTGTACCACCGCGACCAAAAAGATTTTTTTTTCCCAGTGGCTTCCTGAAAAACCAAGAAATGGGTATTTAAGGCCAAACTTGCGTAAATATGCTTAACACATGAAAAAACAATATAAAAAAAAGTGGATCAGGTGTTGATATTAAAAATAAAAAAAGGCCTTTTTTATTTTTAATATCAACACCTGACCCACTTATTATTATTTTTTATTGTTTTTTCATATATTATATTAAATATAGAACTTCAGAGTCTTGGACTATAAAATCATCGCAAGAGAAGAAAATCGATGAGTTTGAGATGTATTGTTGGCGAAGTATACCTTGGACAGCGATACTATCACAACTATTGATTTCGGAAGATGACTGACTTCTGTACAACGGAATTGTTTGAGATTCTTCGGTCACATCGCTCAACGCAGGAGAATGGAGTACACCATACTGACCGGAAAGACGTCTGGATGACGCATACCTGGACGCACGCCGACACGTTTCGTGGACCAATTAAAGGAACTCATTGGCTTAACGGTCACCGAGATGATACATCGAGCTCAAGACAGAAATGGTTTGCGTCGCATCGTGTTTGTGATGTAATAGGTACAGTGAGCCACAACGTTCGATCGGAAATAAAATGATTCAAATATAATAGACAAGGAAACCTCCCACAGTTTTGATCTATAAATATACAACTATAACGGTCTAATTCGCCTATTTTAGGGCCAAAAAGTGATTATAATATTGCGCTCTAACATTGTGCTTTATTGACGACTAGGCGAATGACCCGGCTTCGCCCGAGAAATCCCTTGGGTGCAATTTCCTTCATACTAAAAGTATATCAATAATAAATATTAGAAGTGCCATAGAATAGCAATACAGAAGTAACACATAAACTACAGGAGAAAAGTGTGTGTGATGGCAAAAATTGTATTATATTGTATTATATTTAAAAATTGTTTTAAAAAAATGCATCGGCCGGGAATCGAACCCGGGCCGCCCGCGTGGCAGGCGAGCACCGATGCTTTAAAAAAAATGGCCATATTTAGGTATTCATTCCATTCCGGATTAGTCCGCGTAAAAAAAGTTCTTCAAATGAAAAAAAAAAAGAAATAGCCAAAAATACTAATCAAAATGCAGCCGAAAATTTTCCTCAGGTTTATAAAAAGCGACATGCAAAATTTGGTACCAATTGGTTCAGTAGTTTTTGAGTTTATCGCGAAACAGACAGACAGAAATTGACTTTTATATATATAGAGATTGATGTTAGCTTGTCGTGTTCTAATTTAGAAGGGATTTAAGGTTTGAAATTGATTTGTATTCAATATTTTTTTTAAAAAGAAACATCAGCAAAGCCTGATGATAATCACTTTATATTGGTATATCATGTTTGATGAGTATAACAAATTATCCTCTTGTGCAAGCATTTACTCAAGCAGTTCCAGTTCTAAAACAACTTTATTAGGTACCACTCAAAAAGAGCAACCTAGCTTATGATATTTACATTGGATAATATGTCGGTTCAAAATCACATTAATAGGTACCGCTCAACAAGAGCAACCTAGTTCATGATAATTGAAACAGAGAATAATATGTGAAGGTTATTCACATATTAAACAAAATGTTAACGCGGGATTCAATCCCGGTTCATGGCTGTCGGGAATCGAGGGTGTTACCTACTCATCCACCGACTTTATTTATTTTTTTTTTGATAATAATATGTACATCACATTTACAGTATACTAGCGGACGTACCCGGCTTCGCCCGGGGTTTTACCCGAGTAAAGGTTTGTCTAGCGAACATTTGTTAAAACAATTCTCTAAAAACTTATAAAAAAAAAGATATATTTTGATAATTTGAAACTCGTAATTTGAAGCTCTCGATAAAGTGAACATTTTTTCCCGGTCCCCGTGTGCCGTGTCATCCTGAATTTTGTCTTTCCTAATTTTCTACATTAGAAAATCATAGTTGTGTATATATAGTATATAATATGTATAGATGGCGCGTTATTGCTTTGTGTGAATTTATGCCTAACTGGCCTTGTCTTTAAAGTTTGCTGAAGAGCATTGCTCGAAGCAAATATTTAAATGTAATGCTACTGTCCTATAAGCTTATGTCCATAGTTTACTTGAAAACCATTTCTAAGATTCCATCCTTCAGTGTAGCATTAAAAGCAGAATGATTCAATACAGTATTAGAGCTCTGAGAAGCGGTCTGGTGGTTTAAATTGGCGAAACCGCTGGGAGGGTTCACCACTGATGAGCCAAGCCCTCCCAATATATTTTTTCATTGCAGTAAGGACAGTAGAAGTTTGTTTTATGTATGAGAGAAACATTCGCGCTTTTAAATCCTTTTATTTAATAGTTTCATCTAGTGAACATTTTTTCCCGGTCCCTTGAAAAATACTCGATAAGTTGAATAAAATCAATATTAATTGGTTCCCTCGGTAATTGGAAGTTAAAGGAATAGTATCTTCGCCTTGGAATTGTATCATTATTCTTGTCTCAAATAAATTGCCGTGTCATCCTGAGATAATCTTACTTTTGATAAATAATATTTAAGATAACAAACTTAGTGATAAGAAAACTTGTTATCATCGTCACAATGGGGGCGCTGCTTGTGAGTTAAATCTACAAATCTGCAAATAACTCTAAGGATTTTCAAGATATTCATGAAATTATATTTCAAAAACCTTCCCGGTGATATACCTAATAATATCCCAAAATTTCACGGCGATTGGATGTATGGTTTTTGAATCTATAGAGTACAGACAGACAGACATTCAATTTTATATATAGAGAGATTCACATATTTACATGGTTAGAGCCTTGTACGGGGTCTTGTACTCCCTCATCCAAGAGGGGGTGATATTCTCGTTTATTTTTTTCTATAGCTACATGTTTTTTCTTTCGTTTACTTATTCATTTGTCTACATTTGTTCTCAATTGATATAAAAGTTGCCTTGTCTTGGATCATTCAGGCAGAACACGGATGAAGCCATGTCATATATATAAGGAAGGTTCAAAGATCATTTTCTCTTGTTTCCATTAAAATTATTAATAAAAATTTCTAAAATAGGTAGTTGAAGATTCAGCTTAACATATCGGATATTCGAAGCATATTTAAATTATATATTAATAGATAACTAATTTACATATAGTAAGGTATGAATATAATGATGATAATATTCCAACAAATTTTTTACTACTTCTGATAAGATACCATTATAAAAACATAGCGCTTTAGGCAAACTCTAACTCTAATAAAAACTGGGCGAAACCTGGATAGTAAAACTGGATAAACTACAGGGTGTAGCAGGTAAATTTGCAACTAAATTAGGCCCAAAAACACCAAAATAACACACACACTTCAAAAAAATAAAACGCTATATATTCTTTCTATATCTCTCCATAGCCACATTCATGTATAATGATACAGAACAATCGATATAACATCGCATTGTATCGATGAATAATAGTCGAGAATTGGAATTTCGAACATCCATCATTCGCGCTAGAATGCCCGAAGGATATATTCATGTGTTCCAACAGCTCCAGCCCAAAAATTAAAGAAGACCCAGGCATGTCTGAGACTTAATGTCCCCAGCCTCTGAAATCCTGATATTTGGTCCACCTTACTCTTCATACTGCAATCGCCTCGATTACTAAGTATGTATGGGGCATTATTAAGATTAAGATTTCGAGTAATATTAATCAGGCCTCCAGATAAAAGAGTATTTTCAAAACATTTATTAAGCTTCCAAAATCTACTGTTTATCGTGTCAAGATGCAGTTTGGTGAAGTCGATATTGACAAAGAGGGAATGTCTTCAACGAAAAAGTACACGCGTCAATCGGCAGGTTGAAAACCGAAGAAATTGTCAGAATGTCAAAGAGAAGAATTGGAGACCTTGGAAAAAGCGACATAGCCAAGAAGATGGACGTTGAACCGATGACGAAAGCTATGAAGGTAAAAGAAAGGCTGTTGTCCACCTCTACAGCATGAGACATGGCTCTTGTGACATGCTGAGGTTCTTCTATCATAAATAAAACTCTGACCAAAATGAAAAAGGCAAATCTCATCATATATCCCTCAATCATAAAGCTAAATATGATCGTTGAAACAGTAATGACCGCTCCTAGGTTACTGCCGTGATGCACGCGGAATTTCGTGCTTCTGTGATGATCCTCGTTATCATTATCTGTGAAGTGTTGGTTTCCCAATTATTTGAGCAGGGCTTCAGGGGAAACGCTGACGCCTACATCAATGTCCTGGAGACCGTCGTGAAGTTTAGATGGACATGATGGCCGTAGGAGATAATTATGTGTTCCAACAGCTCCAGCCCAAAAGTCAAAAAAGACCCAGGCATGTCTGAGAACTTAATGTCCCCAGCCACTGGAATCCTGATATTTGGTCCACCTTACACTTCATACTGCAATCGCCTCGATTACTAAGTATGTGTCGCGTTCAGCGGCGCAGCGCCCAGGCTCTATTTTGCCCAGACGCCCGAAGTCTCTTATTCTGGTCCCGGGGAGGAAAAAATCCGTGGAATCTCAAAGGTAGAGAAGAGCGATTCCCAAGAAGTCAAATCCGCGGAAGTGTCTAAGGCAGGTATCAACCAAGGCGTAGACCTCTCGAGAGCGGGCCGAGAAACCACACGACTCTAACCAGTCAACTACTTTATTTTTTGTCACGAATATATATACATATAAATATTTACATATGGCAAATATGTTTCTTATAATGGATTAAATTTACATATATTTAAAAATATATAAATCTATAAGAAAAATAACATTCTTTTCCCAACATACTCCCACCTTGAGTTTTTCTACAGAAACTCAACCAATAGTTGGGAAACGACCGTTCATTCCAGTTCTTTAGGATTGGGCTATCTTCGTAGGGTCTTTACTGGCTTCTCCTCGGGAGCCTCCCCGGCGTGGTTCCGACTGTATACTCCTCAAGGTACTCCCCAGATCGGCGGGTATCTCTAAATTGTAGAGCCGTTGAACCGGCCTAATCTGGACGCCCTTGCTGGTTCTCAACTTGGCGACCCTCACAGGTCCATCTCGGCCAGGGTAGACCTCCACAACTCTCGCCAAAGGCCAATTGACTCGCTTAGCATTATCTTGTCCAATCAACACCAGATCTCCCACCTTGATAGGTCTTGTCTTCGAGCGTCTTCTAGTCTCCTGCCTTAAGAATCCAAAATACTCCGTCCGGAATCTCTTCCGCAGATCTTCTCTTAACCTTTGTCTAAATCGGTATCTCTTCTGAAGACTAGCCCTTTCAATAGAGTCCAGATCTGGAACTCCTATTTCTTTGAGGTCGTGTAAGAACAAGGCAGGGGTTAATGGACTAAGATCTTCGACATCTTCAGACATGTAAGTCAATGGACGTGAGTTCATCAAAGACTCTGTGTCACAGATAATGGTGTAAAGTTCCTCAAATTCCAAACGAGCTTGACCAAGAATCTTCCTAAGGAGTTGTTTCAGCAAACCAATCAATCTTTCCCACCATCCACCCCATCATGGAGCCGACGGAGGGATAAACTTCCAATTAATATTTTGCTTGGTACTCTCTGATTGGACTACCGCATTGTCTAGATTCCCTAGAGCTCTGCTCGCACCACGAAAATTGGTACCGTTGTCAGAGTACACTACATAGGGGCGTCCTCTCCTTGCTACAAAACGTCTGAAAGCTTGCAGAAAGTTCTCGGTTGAAAGAGAAGTCACCAGTTCCAAATGGACCGCCCGATATACGGCACAAGTAAATATAACAATCCACACCTTTCGCCTGTTCCTTAAAACAAGTGGTCCAGTAAGGTCTATCCCCACTACCTCAAATATTGAGGCATCCCTTACTCTATTTTCAGGTAATTCCACGGATTCAACAGAACCCGATTTAGCCGTGAACCGTCTACACTTAACACATTGATGTATGACCCTTCTTACAGTCCTCCTGAATTTCAAAATCCAATAATCCTCTCTTAATAAATTCATCAGAGTTTGAAGTCCCACATGCCCCCAAGTTTCATGCTTCCATCTAATGAGTAAATATACCAAGTCATAATCAGAAGGCAACAATAAAGGCATTCGAAAACTTTCCAGATCTTGTCTCCTACTTATTTTAGTTTTGACCCTCAACAATCCCAAAGAATCGCAGCATAACTTGAAATCCTTCAACCTCTTGTCCTCTGGTCCAGTGAAGGATTCCCGTTGGATAACTCTCACCAGCATCAGTTCCGCCCTTTTAATTTCATTCACAGTAAGATCACCTTTCACTCGCTGACCTATTGTTCCTCTCGCATTTGTTAAAAACCGGTTCATCCAGGCAGTTACTCTCAATATCTTGTATTAGTTTGAAAAGCGATAGTAGTACTGATCTTTTTCCCTTTCAATACATGTTGATGTTAAAACAATCTTTCTCTTTTCCGAGTTCACAATATCTGGGTCAGGGTATATTTCCCTATGGGGCCAATCTCTTCTTGGTCTTCTCAACCAACTCGGGCCCTCCCACCACTTCGATCTCTCCAGAGAATCGGCTAAGCACCGCTGGATTCAAACATCCTGGTACATGATACCAATCCTCTGTCTCACTGAGAGATCGGATCTCCATAACTCGATTCATTACAAAAGTCGCCCAGTTATCTTTTCCCTTGATCCAATGGAGTGCATTCATGGAGTCTGTCCAATAAAATCGCTCCATGTCTTCAAATTTTAGGTCCCTCACAACGTTGTTCACCAAGCGGGCCCCAACCAAGCATGCCAACAGCTCCAAACGAGGAATGGGAGTCCCCTTCAAAGGAGCCACTCTCGACCGAGCCTGTACTAGTTGACACGTTACTTCCTGTTCGCTCTCGATGCGTAAAAAAATACAAGTGGCGTAGGAGGCCTTAGACGCATCACAAAAGACATGAAGAGTAGTTCCAATCCGGTGTTCTTCTCTATAGCAAAGCCATCTCGGTATGGCAATAGATTTCAGAGACTCCAATTTGGCCAGCCACCTCAAAAACTCGCAAGACAAGTTTTCAGGCAGAGGCTCATCCCACGACAATTTTAACAGCCACGTTTCCTGTAGGATAAGTCTCGGAACGAGGGTCACTGGACAAGTGAAGCCCACCGGATCGAAAATACGGCTTGCCAAGGAGAGTACCTTTCTTTTGTTTATTGGCCCCTGTATTTCCAAATTCTCCAAAGAACAAGCCAAAGTGTCCTTTTCTTGATTCCATGTCATGCCCAACAACCTTCCTCTATCAGACCTAGGACCATCACACATTATACTGGTAACATTGCTTGTCCAATCACGCAAGTTGAAATGAGCAGAAGCCAACAATCTCTGTGCTTCGTCCACAAATTTTTCCATATCTGTGACTTTTGAGAAACTAGCCACACAGTTATCGATGTATAAAGACTCCCTCAATAATTCAGCTGTTTCTTGCCAGTGTTCAGGAGCCTTGTTCAAGTGGTGAAACAGCGTGGCAAGCAGGAGATATGGACTCGTCGTGATTCCGAAGACAACTCTCGCATGACGTAAAACCATCACATTTCCCTCTTTGTCATACCAGAGGAATCCTAGATAATCTCTGTCTTCCTCCCTAATCCCAATTTGGAGGAAGGCCTTCTCTATGTTCGAGGAGACTCCTATCTCGCTCTTCCTAAATTTATTCAAAATTCTTGGGATCGTTTCTATCATATTCGGACCTCTTTCTAGACAATCATTCAGTGAAAGTTTTCCCCTCTTCTTCGCCGAAGCATCAAAAACTGGTCTTACTTTGGTGGTTGGACTATTCTCTTTAAAAACTGGTCGATGTGACAAATAGTGCACGCCTTCACGTTTATTGTCTATAACCCTTTCTATTATTTTATTCCTTAGCCACTTTTCGAGAATATCTTCATATTCTGCCAAATTTCCGGTATTCACAAGATGTTTCCTCACGTTTGCTAATCGTTTTTCGGCAACATCTCTATTGTACGTGAGTAGTTCTCTTTCGCGAATCCAAGGAAGGGCAACCTGGTAACGCCCCTCACAATCCTGTGAAATAATACGTGCAAAATATTCTTCCGTTCTCTTTTGTATCGAGTCGTCTTGACGAGCATCTGAAATACCAATAGCCTCTAATCTCCATAAATTCTCCAAATCGCTAGTCAACAGTGAAGTTGTGCAAAGTCCACTAACGCTAGTTTCTTCTTCTGTGGCCGGAATCTTGCCCATTAAAGTCCAGCCCAACCTCGTTTGCACCGCCACAAGCCCAGAAGGAAGTCTTCTATGCTCTCCGGTTAGTAATTTTCCAGCAATATCTGCTCCTATAAGAATCTCAAGAGGTCCCCTGTGTAGATCAGTTAATTCTATGTCATGAGCACTAAGATCTTGCATCCATTTACCCTGATGGACCCTGGGCACGCTGTCGCAGATAACAATTTGGCTCAGTGCTTCAAAATTACAGCCATAAGATCCGTCTAAATTGCTCAACCTGATATCATAAACTCCATGTTCGTACAACTCTGTGTTCGATCCACCAAACAAAGAGTGGCGAAGAGACTCTTTTTTGGAACATTCATATCCCATTTCTTCCGCCGTGTCCTGGAGTACATAGGACCTCTGAGATCCCGTATCAATCAAAATTCGTCCCATTCTTTCTTTACACTTTCCTCTGATAGTCACTCTCAGTGTGGGCAACAACACCACAGGCGTCGTCAGATTGGTCAAAGTCTCATCCCTCATCATCCCTCGGGCTGGAGTAGCATTCTGGTTCTTCCTGGGGCACATAATCCTTGAATGTCTCAATTCCCCACAGCTGGTGCAACTTGTCTTAACTTTGCAGAATTTGCTCAAATGACCATATTTCAGGCATCTGAAACAAGCCCCTTTCTTCTTTAATTTTCCCAATTTATCTTCCAATGTCAAATTTTCCGCGAATTCGCACTTTGTACTTTCATGATCTCTTTCACAAAAGGCGCAATTCTTCCTCTTATTCACTGCTTCAGAGGCATTCAAAAAACCAGCAGCCGTGGGCAGGGGATTCCTCTCATTTCTTCGATACTTCACGATAGAGCTTTGTGACTGAGGGTGCTCATTTGATGGTTGGCCGGCTGTTATTTCGTCCCGCGTACCGAACGTGCTTTCTAATGCAATCAATTGTCTCTCCAAAAATTCAATCAAATCTCCAAGAGAAAAAGCTCCTGTGAATTCCCGGTGTAATTCAAGCTTTAAGTCTGATGGCAATAGCTTGAGGAGTAAAGGGCACAATAAGTTACCGTAGCTTTCAACGACAACACCCAATGACTCCAAACTTCTAATCTGCACCAGGATTCTGCCGTACAATTCTCTGAAAGCCCTCACGTCCTTTGTCACTCTAAGTGGTTTCAAGGCCAAGAGGTTGTTCATATGCACGTCGATCAACCTTTCCCCTTTTCCGAAGCGTTTCTTCAACAATTCAACGGCCTTATCGTAATTTTCCTCAGATAGGCAAAATCCTTCCACAGTTTGGGCCGCCGTTCCACCCAAGTAGGCTTTAAGATAGTTAAATTTATCTATCTTGGTCAAGTGTTCGTTCCTATTGATTGATGAATCGAAGGCATTCCAAAAATTTAACCACTGGCTAATTTCCCCGTAGAATCTTTCCATTGTCAATTTGGGTAACTTAACCATCCCAGTTAGAGTCGGTCGACCGATTTCTCCTGGATATTCCTTCTTCGTGGCAGTTGCAGTTTCCCTCTGCATTCCTTCCGCTACCACCAGACTTCTTTTCTTTAACAAATATTTCCACGCCACGGCCTTTTCCCGGTATTCCTCTACCATCTTTAGATCTTTCTCTAGATCTTTGATGTCAATCAGCTTACCGATTTCTTCGTCTACCCGCCTCAGTTCTTCGTAGACATCCGAAAGCTGCCCCAGCAGTTCCTCGTGGTCACACTCCTTGTGCACGTCATATTCCTCTATTCTTTTTCCGTACTTGGATAAAGACGTGCGGAGTATGGTTCTCTTCTTCTTCAGTCTCTCTAGCGCTTCTTCTCTCTCCATCTTCTGATCCAAAAGGGTTCCAAATATAGGCACGGCTTTCTCCTCGCGTCCCGGCTGGGATGCCAAATGACGCGTTCAGCGGCGCAGCGCCCAGGCTCTATTTTGCCCAGACGCCCGAAGTCTCTTATTCTGGTCCCGGGGAGGAAAAAATCCGTGGAATCTCAAAGGTAGAGAAGAGCGATTCCCAAGAAGTCAAATCCGCGGAAGTGTCTAAGGCAGGTATCAACCAAGGCGTAGACCTCTCGAGAGAGGGCCGAGAAACCACACGACTCTAACCAGTCAACTACTTTATTTTTTGTCACGAATATATATACATATAAATATTTACATATGGCAAATATGTTTCTTATAATGGATTAAATTTACATATATTTAAAAATATATAAATCTATAAGAAAAATAACATTATTTTCCCAACAGTATGTATAGGGCATTATTAAGATAGATTTCGAGTAAAATTAATCAGGTCTTCAGGGAAAAGTGTCTTTTCAAAACAATTTTATTCTCTAGCTTTCGGGCACGGACACCCGTCTACAGTAGAAAACTTGGTATAATAGTTCGCCAATAGAAAACGAGTTAAATTATTGGCGAATCATTATACCAAGTTTTCTCCATTAGAAGGGCGTCCGAAAGCTATAGAATAAAAATGTTTTAAAAATAAACTTTTCCCTGGAGGAATGATTGATTTTACACAATATTGATACAAGGAATTATTTTATTGAATTAAGAGAGATTTTAATAAAACTTTACAAAACCATCCAGATACTGTTTATATTCACTTGTCCCAAATGGACAAGGTGATCGTTGTCAAGGCCTGTAATACTTGCCTCACTTGCCTTGAGACTGCCGCTTAGCTTATAATGCAGACTACAATATACTAAATAAAACTATATTATTTTTACTACTGCTGCACCAATTATCATTTCAATATAATTTTACTGGCAATAAAATTCCTCCTATTATGGATTTTCCTATTCACCTGCTACGCCCTGTAATAATCATTACAATCTGTGGGCTTGAATTTCTTGAAATTGGATTGGTCTCATTTTGAATTTCTGTTTTGTAATTACTTATTGAGGTGTATGTAAATTGTTAAATATCTGTATGTATTTTGCATGTTTTATGAAAGGATCATAGGGATCACGAGCAAAAGCTGGAATTGGTCTTTAAAAGGCTGCAAGAAAAAGGTTTAAGATTAAACAAGGATAAATGCAAATTCGCAGTAAATGCTGTTGAAATTTAGGTTTTAAAATAGATAAAAAGGGACTGCATCCCATAAATAGTAAAATGGAAGCGGTGGTAGAGGCGCCTGAACCTACAAACGTTTCTCAATTGAGATCTTTTATAGGTCTCCTTATGTATTACTATAGGTTTATAAGAAATATTGCAGATATTTTAGCGCCCTTCTATCACCTCTTAAAAAAGAATTCCAAATGGAATTGGACTAGCGAACACCGTATATTATTTGCAAAATGCAAAGCATTGCTAACTAACGAGTCGGTGCTGACACATTATGATGCAACTAGGGAACTAGTCCTTGCATGTGACGCTTCTAGCTATGGATTAGGAGTGGTTCTGAGTCACAGGAACGATAGAAAGGAAGAAACTCCTATAGCTTTTGCTTCAAGAATGCTAACTGAAATGGAAAGGCGGTATTCTCAATTAGAAAAAGAGGCCTTAAGCATCATTTTTGGTTGTGAGAAATTCCGACAATATCTATTGGGACGTGAATTTGTGTTGGTCACAGACAACCGACCTTTAATGCACATTTTTTCACCCCAGAAACCGATCCCCATATGTGCTGCATCAAGAATTAAGAGGTGGTCTTTAAAATTAGCTGCATTTAAATACACTGTGGAGTTTCGAAAAACTGATGATAATGGCAATGCAGACGCGTTATTACGTTTACCTTTAGGCTCAAAGACCACGGAATCTTTGGATGAGGATCAGGTGCTTCTCCTTCGGAAAATGAGTGAGGTCCCCTACTTATTCCAGGATGTGGCAGTTGAGACACGCCGGGATAAATTACTATCAATTGTGTGAGAAATGTTAGGGAAAATAATTGGCAAATTCCAAAGGTATCGCAGGAAGATTCACTTTATTCCTATTATAGGATAAAAGACGAATTAAGTTGTGAGTTTGGGTGTCTTCAATGGCGTGAAAGAGTGGTAATTCCCCGGAAATTAAGATCCTTAATTTTGGACGATTTACATGAGATGCACCTAGGGATGGTGAAAATGAAAATGATTGCAAGACGGTATTTTTGGTGGCCAGGCATATAAGAACATAGAAGAGTTGGCTAGAGATTGCAGAATATGCCAAGAATCTGCAAGTATGCCGCCGTCTACCATTTCACAGTGGACTTGGCCTGAGAAGCCGTGGCACCGTCTACACTTAGATCTAGCAGGTCCCTTTATGGGACGAATGTTTATGGTCCTTGTAGACGCGTACACCAAATGGCTGGAGATTGTCATCATAAAGGACATTACGAGCAGGACTATCATAGGACATCTTAGGGAGATCATTGCCAGATTTGGATTACCTGAAATTTTGGTAACCGATAATGGCAGACAATTTGTCTCAAGTGAATTTGAAGAATTTACAACAATAAATGGAATAAGACACACAAAAACGAGTCCGTACAATCCCAGTACTTATGGCTTAGCTGAGCGTTATGTACGTGAATTCAAAAACTCTTTACGAAAGAACCAAGGAAAGGACAGTATAGAAATCAATCTACAGCGATTTTTATTCACCCATAGAGCTTTTCCTCAAACGGTATTAAAAGAGTCTCCCGCGGAACTTTTAATGAAAAGAAGTTTAAGATCAAGATTTTCAAATTT
The DNA here is from genome assembly GCA_030710605.1 of Cordylochernes scorpioides. Classification (NCBI taxonomy): domain Eukaryota; kingdom Metazoa; phylum Arthropoda; class Arachnida; order Pseudoscorpiones; family Chernetidae; genus Cordylochernes; species Cordylochernes scorpioides. The sequence continues at coordinate 72,103,905 of CP092876.1, forward strand.
GATTCCGAAAATGGCGAAGGTGGGAGAGGTGTACCATGATGCCGTGAGGAAGCAAGAGCATTTTTCGGTCGGCTCTGATGTGTATTTCCGGAGTTTTGCTAACGGACCAAAATGGAAAAGGGAAGGATCATGGAACTACTGAGCAGCCGACATTACCTTATAGAAGACGAAGGCCGTTATGTGAAAAAAAAGACACATAAATCAACTAAGGTCAGTTATCAAGAAAGAAGTTCCTTAAGTGAGAGATTTGGTATTGCCGGGTACATCAAGAGACTTTATACTTCCTGGCACTTCTAGAGATCACCCTAGGCTTGGAAGACAGGAGAAGAAAATGGAAGAAGCCCCGGAGGTGGACGAAGAATTGAAAGGAGCGGAGTCTTCAGCACAAGAGGACACTCCAGAACCAGAACCGGGCCCTGCTGCTGCGGCTGTCTCTGTCCCTGTGCGCAGTCCAATACCGCAGCGATCCAGAAGATCGCCAGACCGGCTGCACTACTATTAAGAGGGGAGATGTGTTGTGTATGTAAATTGTTAAATATCTGTATGTATTTTGCATGTTTTTTATTATTAATATGTAAATATATATTTGTATATATATGACATTAACGGTGCAATTAAAGAGAAATTGACCAGTAGATATCGGCTGCGTGTTGTGACTAATACTGGGAGGCGACACAACACTTATACAGTATATTTCTGCTAGTGCTTCCATATAATATAGATTGGCTTTCTTCCGCTTAATTCGTCATAATACAATTTCTCTATCTACAAGCCTTCTAGGGATCTTTCTCTATAAAGGACAATATAAGCTTGGCAATTACGTGAAGCTTTGATTACAGGTGAATTAGTGAACTTGGCGGCTGGATGTTGGAGCGGAGGAGCATTCCGCAACAAACAACAACTCAGCGGCCAAATGGTACAAGGCCGACGGCCATTGTTTGGGTCGCCACAATGGTTATAACGGGACGGAAGGTAATTTGGACGCTCGGGTTTTTTGAACTGCGGCCTGTTTACACGGGTATATATAGATACGGCCATGTAGGGTGCCGCCACCTGTCCCACACTTCTCGCATCATTACTTGCTAGCTCTTCTCTTGGACTGGGTTCTATCCTAGCTGTCCCCGGATGGCTGTTCCAGCTGAGTGTTCTCTTGGACTGAATTCTGTCCTAGCTGTCCCCGGATAGCTGTTCCAGCTGAGTGTTCTCTTGGACTGGATTCTGTCCTAGCTGTCCCCGGATGGCTGTTCCAGCTGAGTGTTCTCTTGGACTGAATTCTGTCCTAGCTGTCCCCGGATAGCTGTTCCAGCTGAGTGTTCTCTTGGACTGGATTCTGTCCTAGCTGTCCCCGGATAGCTGTTCCAGCTGAGTGTTCTCTTGGACTGAATTCTGTCCTAGCTGTCCCCGGATGGCTGTTCCAGCTGAGTGTTCTCTTGGACTGAATTCTGTCCTAGCTGTCCCCGGATAGCTGTTCCAGCTGAGTGTTCTCTTGGACTGAATTCTGTCCTAGCTGTCCCCGGATGGCTGTTCCAGCTGAGTGTTCTCTTGGACTGAATTCTGTCCTAGCTGTCCCCGGATAGCTGTTCCAGCTGAGTGTTCTCTTGGACTGGATTCTGTCCTAGCTGTCCCCGGATGGCTGTTCCAGCAGTGTGTTCTCTTGGACTGAGTTCTGTCTCCAGATGGCTGTTTCAGCTGTCTCCGGAAGGCTGTTTCAGCTGTCTCTTCTCTTGGACTGAGTTCTGTCCTAGCTGTTTCCGCATGGCTGTTCCAGCTGTGTGTTATCTCGGACTGAACTGTTCTAGCTGTCCCCGGACAGCTATCCCGGGACAGCTAGGACAGTTCAGTCCAAGAGAACACATAACTGAAACAGCCATTCGGGGACAGCTAGGACAGTTCAGTTCAAGATAAAATAAAACGCTAACTGGCCGAAGTGTCTATATTTTACAGAAATAATATTACCATTGCACTATGTATTATGTACATTAAAGATATATGTATATATATCTATAATCAGTCTGGTCACACCAACATATGCTATATAAAACAACACTTCTCGTGGGTGCATCACGCTGAAAATAAGCTTACAAGGAGTTTGAAATTTTCTGAGAAGAAGATAGGCGAACAGCCTCGTCGAAATGTTGAATTTTAATAAATTTATTGCCCCAAAATATGCTTTTATTTAAAATATATCTATATATACAATATTTTACCGAAATATGAATGCCGGCCAGGCAACCTCTATCTTTAGGTAATATTATTGTTTAACACAAAGCAATAACGCACCATCTATACATATAAAATAAAAGATTTAAAAGCGCGAATGTTTCTTTTATACATAAAACGAACCTCTACTGTCCTTACTGCGATGAAAAAATATATTGGGAGGGCTTGGCTCATCAGTGGTGAACCCTCCCAGCGGTTTCGCCAATTTAATCCACCAGACCACTTCTCAGAGCTCTAATATTGTATTGGATCATTCTGCTTTTATATGCTACACTGAAGGATGGAATCTTAGAAATGGTTTTCAAGTAAACTATGGACATAAGCTTATAGGACAGTAGAAATATATTCAAATATTTGCTTCGAGCAATGCTATTCAGCAAACTATAAAGACAAGGCCATTAGGAATAAATTAACACAAAGCAATAACGCGCCATCTATACATATAAAATAAAAGATTTAAAAGCGCGAATGTTTCTTTTATACATAAAACGAACCTCTACTGTCCTTACTGCGATGAAAAAATATATTGGGAGGGCTTGGCTCATCAGTGGTGAACCCTCCCAGCGGTTTCGCCAATTTAATCCACCAGACCGCTTCTCAGAGCTCTAATATTGTATTGGATCATTCTGCTTTTATATGCTACACTGAAGGATGGAATCTTAGAAGTAAACTATGGACATAAGCTTATAGGACAGTAGAAATATATTCAAATATTTGCTTCGAGCAATGCTATTCAGCAAACTATAAAGACAAGGCCATTAGGAATAAATTAACACAAAGCAATAACGCGCCATCTATACATATAAAATAAAAGATATAAAAGCGCGAATGTTTCTTTTATACATAAAACGAACCTCTACTGTCCTTACTGCGATGAAAAAATATATTGGGAGGGCTTGGCTCATCAGTGGTGAACCCTCCCAGCGGTTTCGCCAATTTAATCCACCAGACCGCTTCTCAGAGCTCTAATATTGTATTGGATCATTCTGCTTTTATATGCTACACTGAAGGATGGAATCTTAGAAATGGTTTTCAAGTAAACTATGGACATAAGCCTATAGGACAGTAGAAATATATTCAAATATTTGCTTCGAGCAATGCTCTTCAGCAAACTATAAAGACAAGGCCATTAGGAATAAATCAACACAAAGCAATAACGCGCCATCTATACATATAAAATAAATGATTTAAAAGAAACATTCGTGCTTTTAAATCTTTTATTTTATATGTATAGATGGCGCGTTATTGCTTTGTGTTAATTTATTCCTAATGGCCTTGTCTTTATAGTTTGCTGAAGAGCATTGCTCGAAGCAAATATTTGAATATATTTCTACTGTCCTATAAGCTTATGTCCATAGTTTACTTGAAAACCATTTCTAAAATTCCATCCTTCAGTGTAGCATTTGAAAGCAGAATGATCCAATACAATATTAGAGCTCTGAGAAGCGGTCTGGTGGATTAAATTGGCGAAACCGCTGGGAGGGTTCACCACTGATGAGCCAAGCCCTCCCAATATATTTTTTCATCGCAGTAAGGACAGTAGAGGTTCGTTTTATGTATAAAAGAAACATTCGCGCTTTTAAATCTTTTATTTTATATGTATAGATGGCGCGTTATTGCTTTGTGTTAATTTATTCCTAATGGCCTTGTCTTTATAGTTTGCTGAAGAGCATTGCTCGAAGCAAATATTTGAATATATTTCTACTGTCCTATAAGCTTATGTCCATAGTTTACTTGAAAACCATTTCTAAGATTCCATCCTTCAGTGTAGCATATAAAAGCAGAATGATCCAATACAATATTAGAGCTCTGAGAAGCGGTCTGGTGGATTAAATTGGCGAAACCGCTGGGAGGGTTCACCACTGATGAGCCAAGCCCTCCCAATATATTTTTTCATCGCAGTAAGGACAGTAGAGGTTCGTTTCATGTATAAAAGAAACATTCCTGCTTTTAAATCTTTTATTTTATATAATATTATTGTTTACAAAAGTTTTACATTTTTGTTACTATTTACTTAATGTTAACTTTGACATAAATTGTATATATACATCTAGATGAGGGGGGGGGAGAAGTCCGACCACACCTCCTTGCGGTCACCCCTGGTTCGTTTCCAAGGTGACTAACATGGCAACGGCACCCATTTTCCAATGAAGAGCAAAAGATGTGGACATTTCTGCTGCTGTGATAGAGATGTATGGAGACATCTGAGGTTCTTCATTGGACACGACAACAACAACCTAGGGAATATTAGCTTTACACACTTGAGATAAAGGACATTGCTGCTGCTGTGGTAGAGATGTATGGAGACATCTGAGGCTCTTCATTGGACACGACAACAACAACAACATCTAGCTGAGATTTGTGTAGGACTTCGGTGTAGCACAAATCTCTTACATCTTCTAATTGCCTTTAGTTGAAATAAATATTTCTTATCATCTCTTTATCTAAAATGTGTAATAAATTTGAAATAGAATATTTTTAAAAATATGAATCACAAAATGATTTTTTTTCTTATCCCTAGTACGCGTGGTACAGGCCATGATAATCTTGGTGGGTAGTTAGCGACTGCTTTTACGGTAAGTGCACCACATGTCTACACATGTGAAAAGCAGTTCGAATTTGCACTTGCAAATGTGACAGAGTCCCTTTTAGTTACTTGCACTCGCTGGTGGGGTTGGACTTTTTCAGGAATCGGGGGTCATTGAAGCATTTTTTTTTTTTAAATCAGAAAAAAAGTGCAAATGCGGGAATCGAACCCGGGTCGTAGTGGTTGAAAACTAAAGGTTTAGACTATTCTTCCACCGACCCCTAAAATGATTATAATAGTAAAATGATATACCAATTGGATTCTACATGACTACTATAGTTACAATGACATAATGATAATTACTCGTCTCCATTGACTTTGTTCTTTCTTCTAAATGATATTTGGCAATTCCTTCCCTTGTAATACAAATAATATTTGTAAAAACCATATTCACCTGACAAACATTCACTGGGGAAGAAGCTGAGACATTCAGTGGATAATAATCATGTTATTATAGTTCAGGTTCAAATTCACTTTATTAGGTACCGCTCAACAAGAACAACCTAGTTTATGATAATTGAAACAGTGAATAATATGTGAAGGTTATTCACATATTAAACAAAATGTTAACGCGGGATTCAATCCCGGTTCATGACTGTCGGGAATCGAGGGTGTTACCCACTCGTCCACCGACTTTTTTGTTATTATAGTGTAGCAAATTGATCTCTTCGAATTAAAATAGGAAATATAACGATTATTGAAGAGAAGTGTCTTATACGGACTTTATTTGCAAGCTTTTGGGCCCATGCTGCTTCTACAGGCTTCACAATGATTCATCACCATCGTAAAGCCTGTAGAAGGAAGCATGTGTCCAAAAGCTTGCTAATAAAGTTTGTATAAGACACGCCTCTTCAATCATCGTTATATTTTTCAATTGTAGCAAAGTATTCATTATATTTTATGTACAGATTATTAATTTTGATATTTATATTATTTATACTAGTCGAATGGCCCGGGCAACGCCCGGGTTTTACCCGATTAAATGCTTTTATTCAAATACTATTCGTTACAATTATAAATTGGCGCCGTGGATGTCATTCTTGTATAATATATAAATGAGTTTTGAAAATTGTAAAAAAAAAAATGTTTCGGCCGGGAATCGAACCCGGGCCGCCCGCGTGGCAGGCGAGCATTCTACAACTGAACCACCGATGGTTATGAGAAATGGCCATATTTGGGTATTTATTCCATTCACAAAAGCAAACGGTGACAGAATTGATTAAGAAAGAATTGATTATGACGTTTGTAACTGTATATATTAATAGTACAATATAATGCGGCTTGTGATTGTAAAACGACATTTGAAAACTATCCCGCATGTGTTTCTTTTCAACGATAAATCAAAATTCATTTCAAGGAGAAATAACGATTATTTCTAACCTTTTGGATGAGGTATGAAAGGGTGAATTGTGAAGAGTAATGATAAACGGAAAAATAAAAGTTGCCAGGGATGGGAATCGAACCCACAGTGTTCCGCTTACCGGGCAGATGCCATGTCCACTAGGCTACCCTGAACATATTTTTCCGTTCGTAAATAATTTTCTGTAATAATATGTTGCAACTCTGGAAACATCCCTCGTTGCTTATCTTGTATCTTATAAAGTTTGAATTTGTTCTTGTTTTAAATAAATTGTTGTGTCATCCTTAGGTTTGTCTTTCCTAATTTTCCACGTAACATTTGGTGGAGATGCTTGGTAGATTAGGGAAGACAAACTGAGGATCGCTAATAAGACTTTGAAGCCTTGGGTGCTGTGATCTACATTTTCCAAGACTGGCTCCAGGATTCCACTGCCGTGTCAAAGTCAAGGCTTCCCTACAAGAAGACGATACAACGCTGAAGCCGCTCTTCACGCTGCTAGAGAAAGGACACAAAGCTACTAGGGACAAAGTTTCAAGCCTAAGGGAATCCTTGGAAGAAGCACGTCAGATCCATGTTAGTATCTACAATATTTGCAGGCTTTGAGTCACAGCTTCCATAGGGAAGATGCTATGTAGCAAAGTATTTATTATATTTTATATACAGATTAGAAATTTCAATATTTATATTATTTATATTTTGCTACTCTAGAAACTTCCCTCATTGTTTATCTTGGATCTTATAAATGTTGATTTTGTTCTTGCCTTAAATAAATTGCTGCGTCATCCTAAGTTTGTCTTCCGCGTGACAATATCATTATAATTGACCATTATCATTGCTTTGAAGACATTTTAAAATACTTCCGGGTCTTTTGACGTAAATATTTGACCCAAAATGAAGTTTTAACCAATTTTAATTATTTGCTTATAGAATTGATATTCGTAACTAGCTAAATGACTTATTCCTATTTCCTGCTGATAATATGATACAAGGAATGATAAGTTTAGAAAATTACTTCTTATCATCCCTTGTATTATATGATCAGCTGAAAATAGCAATAAGTATTCAGCTATTTGCGAATAATAATTCTAAAAATAAATGATCAAAATTGGTTAAAACTCTATTTCGGGTCAAATATTTACACTAGCAGACCCGGACGTATTTTAAAAGGTATTCAAAGCTTGCGTAAATTTTGGGACATCCTGTAGAACAAGGATGGAATGAATGACAAGAAGGATGACGTTACAAATGGGAAGATCCAACCAGCTTGACCTGAAAGAGGAGGGGAGATGTCCCATTAGCACACCAGGAATGCTGATGATTTCCTTAGAGTTTCCTCCATTTTCTCCCCATATAATTAAACATTAGTCTGTTCGCAAGTATGTGGCAGAAATTCCTGTAGCTTTCTATATAAATCTGAATAATAAATTTGTGCTTATACCCACATAACCTTTTAGAATGCATACTTATCATGATTTCCTTAGAGTTTTCTTTCTTTCACCCCATATAATTAAACATTAGTCTGCTAACAAAGCATGTGGCAAAATTACAGTATAGCTCTCTCCATCTAAACCTGAATAATAAATTTGTGCTTATAGCCGCATAACTTTCTTAGAATGCATACTTATCATGATTTCCTTAGAGTTTCCTCTCTTTCTCTCTATATCATTAAAAATTAGTCTTATGATGCCCTAGCGCGCCATCTGTTATAAAAATTAGAAACTAGTTTAGACGCGTAAGATTATTTTTGAAATTAAACAATTTCTACTGCCCTTACTGCAATGGAAAAATTAATTGAAGGGCCTAGCTCATCAGTGGTGAACCACTAAACTAGAGTCTAACATCAGTATCACTATAAAAGGAAGTTCGAAAAAATGCAATATAACCGCGGTATGGTAGATTAAACTGGCGAAACCGCTGGGAGGGTTCACCACTGATGAGCCAGGCCCTGCCATTAATTTTTCCATTGCAGTTAGGGCAGTAGAAATTGTTTAATTTCAAAAATAATCTTACGCGTATAAAATAGTTTTAAACATTAGTCTGTTCGCTAGCATATGACAGAAATCACAGTATAGCTCTCTCTGTCTAAGCCTGAATAATAAACTTTCTTTTACAGATATTGAACTAGAACAGATGATACACTTTAAAACCCACAAAACTTTCTTTGTATAGATACTTGAAAACATTATTTGCTTTACAATCAAATAAATCGTATGGAAGATTTAATTTGGTAAAACCTACAATCAAGTAGATAAAATTCATATAATTTAGTAATAAATTAGAATTTAGTAATAAAGTTCAAATTAATTGTTTCTAAATTAAATAAATCAAGTTTGTAAGATATAATATGGTAAAACTTCCAATTGAAAAGTGAATCAAATTCATAGAATTTAGTAATAAATCATTATTAATAGCAAAAATATCATTAATATACCATTATTGTAATCATTTATTAACTCCATCATATGCAAATTGCCTTAATAACAAACTAATCTGCATATTGTGAAGTAATAAAATGATAATAATGGAGGGATATTATGCATTTACTATTTCTAGTGATATTTCATGAATTTCAGCTTCGTCTAGTGGTTGTAAGTTTCACTATCTTGAATTTACCAAAATTTGATTTATTTCTGAAACAAACAAGTTTTAATAATTTATCATTAGAGAGTTATTCGCACTTTAAAATGTATCAACCTATCCTGGTCATCCTTAATTTATAAATCTTTAACATGGATAAGTCAATTGTGCTTAGTGGTTTCTAGGTAAATAATTTAGAATCACTGAACACTCTAACGTTGCTCGACGTTCATTAATGGAGTCACGTCTTTGAAAGATATTGATTGTAGATTATTATTTCAGAATTTGCCGCAAATACCCTTTTATGGTTAATCAAGAAAAGTTAACCATGTTCGGGGTGTTGATCCTCATCAGCGTGGTGCAATCTGTAATATTGATTGGAGGTTGGTGGAGGAGTACATTAAACCGTCCATTTCAAATAGCCGTGTCCCGGGAGCGAATCCTGCTAGTTTAAAATCTATTTCTACAGCCCTTAAAAACAATGATTAAATATTTAAAGAGAGAAGACATTGCTAATCTCAGTGATGAACTGTTCTCCACTGTGTGTGTGTTGAGCCATACCTTACTTATTTCAATTTTTAATAATTGCTATATAAGGGCGCTGTAGAAATAGCCTTTAAATATACAGTAGAACCTCCCTGTAAAGGACACCTAATTACAGAACCAAACTGTCCTTTAAAGAGAGGTGTCCTCTTATCGGAGAGTTTCTTAATTGTAAAAATGATAATTTTGCAAATGAAAACTGTCCTTTGTGGAGAAGTGTCCGCTAAAGGGAGGTTCTACTGTATATGTGTTTTTTTTTTTTTAATAGCGCTTAAAATATATTCCCAATTATCAGCGATAGGGGGTGCTTTGTTTATGATGATAATTCCTTTATCATCGCAGGTAAAATATCAATTATCATCATCATTTACATTTTAACAGAGAAAATATACCAAACATTACTGAGAGAGAAAAATATATCAAGATTGATGATTGATAGTGTTACAAGGTCTATGAAAGACACTCAAAACAGTTCCCAAACAGCTAATGACATCTTTAATTCCTGAAATTGTTGCAGTCAGGATTACCTGACAAAGTCATGACACCTGATCTCTCCATCAAGCTTATCTATGTTGTGGTTGTTGCTTATTACTCATAAACTGAGACAGATGGAGACATCATGGAGAAGGAAAGAGGAGTGCTGTTGGTCTGAAGACCTGGAGCTTATCTATGTGATGGAAATAATTGACTTGATATTATTTCCATGTATAGATTGACCATCACTCCACTTGTCTATTTTATATTGTAAAACATTTGAAAATTATACCGCAAATGTTTCTTTTCAACGAAAATTCAAAATTTATTTTAAGGAGAAATAACGATTATTTCTAACCTCATGGATGAGGTATGAAAGGATGAATTGTGAAGAGTAATGATAAACGGAAAAATAAAAGTGTGCAGGGATGGGAATCGAACCCACAGTGTTCCGCTTACCGGGCAGTGCCATGTCCACTAGGCTACCCTGGACATATTTTTCCGTTCGTAAATAATATTTCATCCTTTCATACCTCATCCATAAGGTTAGAAATAATCGTTATTTCTCCTTAAAATAAATTTTGATTTTTCCTTGAAAAGAAACGCATGCGGGATAGTTTTCAAATGTCGTTTTACAATCACAAGCCGCATTATATTATATTGTATCACTATATTATATTGTTTATAAACGTTTACTTAAACATTATAATGATTATAATGATGAAAACTCAAAACATATTATTTCTAGTCTACCCTGTTTGGTAGTCTTAACAGAAGAACATTTAAAAGACGCTTATTGATATAATAAAGGAGATAAACAACTCCTTGAGGTCTAATTCTTTTATATTGAAATTTATATGCCTTTTTAGAGTCTTAGCAAGTCGGTTTTTCTGAAAAACCAAGTAAAATTTAAAAAGTTTTCTTCGCTTACTGCTATTGTTCTTTTTTCATCTTCATCTATTCTCCAATATAAAGATACTTCGGCCAGTAAATATTTTTATTTTCTCGACGTTTCGACAAAAATCCTTTGTCCTCGTTAATAAAAAAAAGATTTACTGGCCGAAGTATCTTTAATTTGAAGAACTATGAATGCCGGCCAGGCAGCCTCTATCTTTAAGATCTATCTATTCTATATGAATACTGTGGATATGTGTTTAAATATAAAATTTACATATTGCTTTCATAACTGGTGTTTGTATTTCCTCATTTATTCTACGCGCAACACATTCGCACAATTTTATATATTTTTGAAAATAGAGCAATCCATAAATAAATCTTTAAATAAAAAGGCATATTATTGAATCAAAATATCATTTATTTTTACCAAAATTTCAGTTGGCTAAATGCCAACCTTTATCAAGGTATTATAACATTTTAAAGTGCGTCAACAACAAACTCAGCGCCACATAACGTCAATAGAATTAAATTTTTAAAAATATTTTTGCTTTTTGCAAAGTATGGTAGATATGCCAAACTATGCAAATATGTATAATAAAAAGTCGAGTATGTAATTTATCCTAGGTTTCAGTAAAAAAGGTATGACTGAAGAATATTTAAGAGCTGCACAGGTAGTTTTGTGTATTGGTTATATAGGATCCTATTGTATGCTAGCCATTGAAGAAAACAGAACGTAATTACGTTATAAAAAGTACGGATAAAGAAGAATACCTGGTAAATGCAGCAGTAGACATTATTTATAGTTGACGGAGTTTCTGAAAGACATCGTCGTCGGGTTAAAGGGGTCAAGGAAGATCAAATCGCCGTGTGACAGGTCATGTCAATCGTTCTGAATTTACCATCCGATTGTGTTGAATGAAGTGGAGACAAGATGGCTTCCAGACAAGACTCATTGGTCATGGGTCAGATTCGTGTCATAGCCTGGGTGACCATTGATCTTTTTATGTGGAATCCAATCCTGATCGATAATTTGTAGGCTCCAGCGTGGCGAGGATGGCCATTGGTCTTGGTATGTGCCCTCGAATCCTGATCGAGGTGTTAGAGACTGCAGTCGTAGCCAGATTTCGGCCATTGTTCTCGATATGAGCAACCCCAGTAGTGTCCGGTCCGGCTCAGGAGTCACTAGATGGACGAGTGAGCTACAGTAACCCGATCCACCATACAGGCTGTTATTGGGACTCCAATGTATTCAAGAACTATTTCAAGACTTCTTTCAGAAGCAAATATAAGATCTCAGGAGTTTTTACGCTTCACAAACTTCAGAAGCCACCTTTCTTGTTGTATAACGCGGAATATTAACGGATCAGTGCTTGTAGATGACTTGCTACGTCCTCATGTTATCCTCTTATTGTCTAGAATTCCTGTGGACGATTCTACATCAGAGAATAATGTCCGCACGGCAAGAGTTTCCCTGGGATATCGTCTATGATGTTCGGGTTCTTCCAAGATATGCCTATTTCCCGAACTTGTCCTCCATTGAGCATGTGTGGGACCAGATCAAATGCTAGTTAACACATTGCTTCAATATTCCGGATTGGGAAGCCTCGGTCCAAAAAATGAGGTCCCGTCTTCCACAGGGCAACATATCTTCGATACTTGTAAGATAAATTAATTCTTATTCCATACTTTATAGAAAACGAATTGGTATCATTGACAGAGTGGGCTTTAAATTCTCTACCTTTGGCTCCAACATGGAGTGACCGAGAGTCTTGCCGCTGAGAATTCAGATCAATTTCTGCTACTGGAGTTGCTCATGTCGAGAACAATGACCGCCATGGCTACGGCTCGAGTCTCTAGCACCTCGATCAGTATTGGATAGTACATACCAAGACCAATGGTCACCCAGGCTATGACAGGAATCTGACCCCTGTGACCCATGTAATACATGACAAAAATTTACATATGTTGCACATACAATAGTTAACCTAATGATAACACCTCAAGTAACATACACCTCCTCCTATATGCCGACGATATTGTTTTGATCGGTGATTCTAAAATAAACCTTCAATTGAAAATCAATATACTGAAAACCTATCTAGAAACTAACTTACTAACTCTGAACGAAAACAAGTCAAGAATAATGGTTTTCCGTAATGGAGGAAAGGTGGCGCGTTCAGAAAGATGGTATTGGGGTCAAAGTCTTTAAGTTTTACATCAAAATATACGTACCTGGGCTACCCGTTAACCCCTTCGATTTCTTTCACTCAAGTTGCCTTAAATTATAGAGGCAGGACCATGGCCGCGATGGATGCTGTGGGGGAGATTTTTTTGAAGTCCAAGCTCAAATCCTTCAATGCAAGTATGAGATTGTTGGATTCTATGATCTTGACAGTCCTACTCTATGCGGCTCCAATCTGTGCACAAGATCAAGCCTTAATCTTAGATAGAATACAGGATACCTTTCTCAGACGTTTTCTGTCCCTTCCAAGCTATACTCCGGGCTATATTTTGAGGGCCGAAACAGGAAGAAACTCTCTTGATATCACAGTGAAAAAACTAACTTTAAAATTCTGGACTAGAATTCTGAAAATGGACGGCAGCAGGCTACCTTCAATTTGTTTGGCACATTTGTGGGACATTTCAATTTCTTCAAAACAGAATATCGGACTGGTAAAAAGTATAACAGAGCTACTTAATAACACCGGCTTCTCATGGCTTGTTGGATGTACAGACTTCAATATTCTACAAAGATACATCCCCCTAATTATTAGAACGGCAACCGATCAGTCCTTGCAGCTGGATTATGTAAGAATAAGAAAATCAATACTCTACTCTCACTATAAATACTTTCATTCATCACCTACAATGGAATGCTATCTGAATGACAATATCCCCCTAACCTTAAAGAGAATCATCGTACAAGTAAGAAGCCTTTTTGTAGTACAGAGAATTAATCATGCTTCACTATTGAAAAATAAGACCATAAAATGCACCTTATGCAACGGTGAATTTAGTCTCGATTTTCCACACTACATGTTCTACTGTACGGCAATGGAAGAAGAAAGAGAAATTCTTCGTCAAGAGACCGGCTATAATAGCAACTCGCCTTATGTTTTAATGGCAAAAGTAGTAAAATCCAGACCCTTTGCATTCGCTTTTTATAAATACTGGAAATCAGCTCAACCAAAATATTTAGCACAGACACCGGATCCAACTCGATAATTGGTCGAGGTCAATACCCAATATTTGTATATAACTACGATGCCAATTTGTTATTTATTTATTTTGTTCTACAGGGAGAATCCTGTATGGCACGTGTGCCCAATAAAGGCTATTGTTGTTGATAACACCTCAAGTATCTGGGGGCTTGTGATCTATGTAATACATAATGAAGAATTTACATATATTGCATATCCAATAAGGAACCTCACCGCTGACACCTAAAAGTATCTGGAGGGACTTGTGATCCATGATAAAGAATTTACATATGTTGCACATACAATAGGGAACCCCAACGCTAACAACTCAACTATCTGGGAGACTTGTGATTCTTGTGATCCACGATAAAGAATTTACAAATGTTTCACGTCCAATAAGGAACCCCACCGCTGACCTTTTAAGTATCTGGGAAGAGTTGTGATCCACGATAAAGAATTTACAATTGTTGCACATCCAATGGTATCACCCCAGGTATCTAGGGAGGGTAGGCCCCCCATGTGTTGCACGCAGAGTGAATAAATAACCATGGCGGCAATCTGTCACCGCCACTGTCCATCCATCCTCTCTCTCCATTTTTCACAGTTTCACTTCCCCCCATACATTATTCAGCTTCACTGATTCCGACAAAAATTCCTCTCTCAACTATTTCTATATTTTATTTTCTATAACTTCTTTCTCAAATGAGTAAAAATCTAATATAGAATTTTAAAAATATTTTTACTTCTGTATATATATTTAACAATAAAAGCTGATCTTTTAAATCTCACAATAGTATTTATTTTAAATCCAATATTTCGACGAGGATGTTTGTCTATCTTCTGTTGAGATTCACCTTTTTTTTTTTTTGCTTATCTCTATTACACGTGGTACAGGCCATGATAATCATGGTGGGTAGAAGAAGACGACTACTTTTACTGTAAGTGCACCACATGTCTACACATGTGTAAAACAGTTCGACTTTGCACTTACAAATGTATCAGAGCCCCGTTTGGTTCCTTGCACTCGCTGAGGGGTTAGACCTTTGCAAGAATCGGGGGCCATTTGAGCATTTTTTTATTCAGAAAAAAGTGACCAATGCGGGAATCGAATCCGGGTCGTAGCGGTCGAAAACCAACAGTTTAGACCAGGGGTCTCCAAACTACGGCCCGAGGGCCACATCCGGCCCGCAGACAGATTTTGTCCGGCCCGCGGAGACATACTTGAAAACTCCTTTTAGAGAACAAATATTTTTTATAGCAAATAAAATGTTTGTGATAAGTTGGATAAAGAAACACCACAGAATGGTAATGAGTAAAGACATGTATAATTTATGCAGTCAATTTAACTTCAGCATATAATAACTAACAAATTATTGAAATGAATCCAACTTACATTTTATACATTGTAAGTAATGAACAACACATACCTTATAACATGACATATGAAATGCTAATGAGATGTATGTAATTGAGAGTTTCCACCGACAATAGTTTGTAGTTGTGGACTAATTTTACTTGTACCAATTATTAAAAGAGATTTAAGATGCTCGTCAGTTAATTTAGATCTGTATACATTTTTTTGTGTACTTCATTTTGGAGAAGGTTTTCTCACACAAATAAGTAGTACCAAAAACGGAAAACAGCCCACGAGCAAATTTATGCAAATTATCAAATTGTGTCAGTGGAAGACTCTTATAAAATTCCAACAAAGATGAGTTTTCATATTTGTTCTTAATTATATCACTGCACTGAAGATCAATCATTTCCATTTGAAGTTCCGGGGCTAGGGTTTCAATATCAGCATCAAAAGGATTCTGAAAAATCTTAATTTGATTCGCAATGGCATCAAAGTCCGAGAAACGAGCATCAAAATTTATCTTCTAAGCACTCAAAGTTTCGATTGCAAAATCGATAGGAAACTCAGTCTCAGTAGTGTGGCTGAATATTTCACATGTTTTAAAATGTGAAAAACATTTACTTCGTAGTTGTGATTGAAACAGTATCAATTTCATCCGGAATGACTTGATATTAGTGTATAAATCAGGAAGATGCTGGTTTTCTCCTTGCAATCTCAAATTCAGTTCGTTCACATGTTTTGTCAAATCAACATAGAATGCTAACTTCCATAGCCATGCGTTGTTTTGTAATTCAGTAAGAGGGCGGTGCTTTTCATTCAAAAAAATTTCGATCACTGCTCGAAGTTCAAAAAAGCGCTGAAGGACTTTCCCACAACTAAGCCAGCGTACGGCAGTATGATAAGGTAAGTCTGTTTCTCCAATCTCTGCAATAAATTGTCGGAATTGTCGGTGATTCAGCCCAAAAGATCTGATGAAATTAACAGTTGATATGACTGGTTTCAGAACGTCAGACATATCCAAACATTTTCCGCACAAAGACTGTTGATGAATGATACAATGTAAGACTAATGGTTTTGAGCCGCCGTCATTTCCTACAGCCTTTTACACAAGAGCGACCACTCCTTTATCTTTCCCACTCATGTTTTTGCCTCCATCAGTTGTAATAAATTTCAAGTTTTTCCATCGAAGGTTCTTTTTATTAATGGCCATTTCAACTCCTTTAAAAATATCGTTACCAGTAGTTGTGCCATGAATAATATACATATCAAGAAGTTCTTCGTGCACTTCATAGCTTTTATCTACTCCTCTAATATAAATCAACACCTGAGCAGTATCTGACACATCCGTTGACTCATCCAAGGCCAAAGAAAACCACTCAACATGTCCATTTTTGTCGAACAGTTGAGAGGATATATTTTCAGCGATGTTTTCTACCCTTCGAGCCACAGTGTTTGCTGACATACTGACAGTTTTAAATAAATTTACCTTTTCAGGGCACATTTCTTCGACTACTGCAATTATGCATTCCTTGATCATTTCTCCATCGGTGAATGGTTTTCCACGTTTTGGAATTTCAAGAGCCACACGAAAGCTGGCACGAGTTGCCGCCTCTTGTTCAGTTTTGACTTTTGTAAATAAAGATTGCTGCGATTTCAATCCGCGCTTCAAAGCTTCGAATTTTTCTGTCCGCACAATTCCTGTATATTTTGAGTAATTTTGAGAATGTTTTGTTTCATAATGACGTTTCATGTTATATTCTTTGAGAACGGCTATGCTTTCATTGCAAATCAAACATAGCGCCTTGTTACTGGACTCAATTACGAAATACTGAATGTTCCACTGATCTTTGAATTTTCTGCATTCACTATCAATTTTTCGCTTCTTTTCCATTCTGCTAAATCACACACAAAAGCAACAATTAATAATAACATTTAATAACAAATAAACATAACAATTAATACAGGAAAATTAATAATATGTTGCCATCTTGGCCCTCGGAACTTACTGGAGTAATCAGTATGGCCCTAAGGCTGGAAAGACCCCATCAGTATGGCCCTAAGGCTGGAAAGTTTGGAGACCCCTGGTTTAGACCATACTTTCCACCGACCCCCTTTTCAGCTCTTGTAAACTTATCAACCAACGTGATATGCACGATATTGTTGTGCTAGTGAGAGTCGGATGCACCGTGTCATTATGGTATAGAAGCAGAAGAAATAAAATGAAAGAGACAAACAATCGAGGAGAAGATCCGAATGGATGTAGCGACGGATAAGACAAGGCCTAATGTGCTGATGTCTTTAATAACCCAAACATATCTGCATCGAATACATTTCCAGCATTGGGAAGTTTAAACTGAACGTCGCGCCTGAGTCTCTTGAACAAATCAAGTCAACCATGAATGGCTTTAAAAAATTGGACTTCATATACAAATAAAATTTCAGGTAAATAAAATAGCTCCTTGTGAAGCTTTGATTGATAAAGGCGCTGATCTTTCAGTGGTCGACCTTAGGACAGCCCTCGATACAGGTCTTGACATAAATAATCCTGATAAAATGTGTTCTGGAACCGATTGAAAAAAATAGATATCGTAGGAAATATTTGTAAATATAAAATTTGTTGACAAACCAATTATGCATGAATATGTGATAATGAGAACGTATTCACGGATAATTATACTTTGACAAGATTTTCTCAAGAAATTGGGCGCAGAATTTGATTTCCAGAGCGTAAAATAATAAAGTACGACTTGACAAATAATTGTAACGAAAACAAATATCAACAGAAGAAAATAAAAGGTGCCATGGATACCTTCATACCGATACTTTCCATTAAATTTATAAAGGCCTTTGTAAAAAGCTGAGGATGGCGAATATATCATCGAAGAGAACAGCAAAATGTACCAAACAAATGGACTTCGACTAGCAAGAAGCTTATTCAATGTCACGAATAAGAAAATACATATCTGGATAACGAATCCAAATATTCTCGATCGTTAAAAATAATGAAAAACCAAACATTGACCTTTGGAAGAGTTCCAACAGAAATAAATGTTATGATGGAAAGATAACAAGAGATGAGAATGGCGAACTTCGATTTGAAATAAACAAGAAACTATCATCAAAGGAAGAGAAGAAGTTGAGACAAGATTTGGCAAAGTACGATAATTTGATTTCATCGGGATTAGCAATAACTAACTTGGAAAAACAGAATTGATAAAGAATGTGCGAAACCGATTAAACATAAGCCATAAAAGGGCGATCGCTAAAGATCAAGATATCATAAAGGATCAAATTGATGAAATTCTTAGAGAAGGTATAATAAGATTATCTCTAAGCCCCTGGTCTTTTTCTCGTTATATTAGTCTAGAAACGAGATGACAAACACAGGTTTTGTATAGACTACATCAAATTAAATGATGTAATGGTGAAGGATGTGTCTATCCAATCTCAGAATAAGATGTCTATTGTCAATTACTTAGTAGAACCGAAAGATAACCCTGGTCAAGAACCGCTCTTAGTTCCTCAAAACTCGAACCTTATTTTGAAATAATTGATGAGGTCATGCACAAGAGGACGTGACAACCTCTTGAAGGGGAGGAAGTGCTGCATCATGATTTATGCGCCTTTTTTGTCAACAAAATTATAATATTGTGTTTTAAATTATTATAAATCATAATCAAAATTAAATTTTCATTGATTGTGTATTATAATTATACACAAAAAAACATATATTTTAAAAATTAATATTTTGAATATTCAACATCTCTGGAACTTCATGCCACTTTGAATGCTGATGTGACAATTACAATTACAATTATTTTATTTCCAAAGCGCTATATCCCGCAAGGGATACTTGCGCCAAACAAGGAGAAAAGTCTATTTACATGAGTTATTTACATTATTCAACGAATAAAAACATTAGATATCCAGATTTTGTAGAAATTTTAGAATGTATTTACAAAATAAATTGAACTTTAGATATGATTTTTTATTGGAAATCAAATCGTTTAATTCATAAACAACTAGTTCATTCTTCATTCTGTAATCTTGAAATGCTGGGCAGTCGATCAGTAGATGTCTTGAGGTTTGTTCCTCCATACCACAAAAGCAACTTGAATCCTCCACTGCCTTTATTCTATTTAAAAAACTTTTGAAATTTCCGTGGTTTGTAACAAATTGAGTATTATAAAAATTTGGACGAAAGTATTTAGGGATTTCTTGGGGAAAAAAGCTTAAGAAAGTATTATTTGCTTCGTTTTTCAGAACATTCATTCTTGATTTGAGAAAGGTATCTATAATTCCTGGAATAAATGGGTCATAAATTTGTTGATCATCTGTGGATAAGTTTCTCAGATCAGATATCATGATTCTGGATTCGATAAAGTCTGAGATCAGAGGAATGTTGGCCAAACTATGAACACAGCTATATGATGTGGATTTATAGGCTTGTATACACCATGTCAGTATTTGATATTGGGTTGAATTTAATTTTTGTAAACATTTTTTATTTAAATATTTGAACCAAATTTCGGCTCCATATGTAAGTATTGGTCTAAAAATGGATTTATATAAAGTTAGCCTTTTCTGGGTGCTTAGACCCCCAGATTTCCCGCAAATTGAGAAGAGATAATTTTTAAAACGTTTTGTACGATTTACTATTTCTTCTATGTGGTATGTAAAATTTATTTTGTTTCTTCTTCTGTGGTTTGCAATTATTATTCCTAAAATTTTGGTCTTCAGAGTTGGTATGATTATTTCATTATTAAATTTGATTGGGATTTTTTCTTTGTTATGTAAATAAAGTATATTAGTTTTTTCTAGACTTATTTCAAGTTTGTTACTCTTACACCATACATCAATCGTATTTAATGCCTGTTCTATAACTAATTTCAGGTCTTTGCAATTGTTGTGCCAGCATATAATTGAAACATCATCCGCATAACATACCACTTCACTATTAGGAACTTGATATTTGATCAAAAGATCGTTTAGTAATATTATCCATAGTAGTGGAGATAGCGGGCCACCCTGCGGACATCCCTTTGTAATTTGTTTATTTATTGTTAAGTTCTCATATGTAAATTTCGTTTTCCTCGATTTGAAATATGATTGAATAGTCCTTATTAAACTTTCCGGCAAATTATCTTCATCTATTATTTTTAAAATCGCAGGCCACCATGCATTATCAAAGGCTCCCGCAATATCTATTGTTACCAGAGCTGTCAGTTCTTTGGTTTTGTGTTCCATTATTATATCGATTATATTATTTAAGGCTGTAATAGTAGATTTTGACTTGATGAATCCATGCTGTTTGGGACTTAATAAATTGTTTTGCATATAATATTCATAAATTTTCTTTTTAATAACTTTTTCGTAGATCTTAGACAGATTAGATGTTAACGAAATAGGTCGATAGCTTTTTATTGATTCGACGTTAGATTTGTTTGGTTTCATTAGAATCTTTAAAACTGTCGTTTTCCATTCCCTTGGAAAATATCCCATCTGAATACATTTATTTAATAACGAATGTAGCACAGGAAGTATCAGAGTCTTTGAGTATTTTATCATGTTATTACTGATATAATCTTGACCTGGTGACTTTTTAACATTGCTATTGTCAATTAGATATTCTATTTCTTCGGTATCAATATGGATAGCGCTTGAATTCCTTAAAAAAGGTTCGTAACTTCTAACCAATTCTTGTTGATGGTTGTCTTGATCAATTCTGTCATCTGCAATTAATACATTTATTATGTCTGTAATGCGTTTTTCTTTTTCTGATTCTTGATTGTTGTCTATTATGGGAAGTCCTTTTTGCTTGTTTGAGGATTTGAGCTTTTTGAAAATTTTATATGCGTTACCAAAAGGATCATTTGATTCATTTTCTTCGATGAAAATTTTCAAACTATTTCTCTTTGCTTTCTTTATCATATTATTAAATTTGTTTCTGACTTGTTTAAATCTTGTTGCATCGATAGTCTTACTGTGATAAAATAAGTTTCTTACATAATGAAAATGTTTTTTCATTTGTTCAAGTTCTTTATTCCACCATTTTATACCTGCATCGTATGCGTAGTTGTTTGATTTTACTTTTAATGATATGTAAGCTGCTTCTATTATGTTATCCGTGAGTTTGTTTACAACTTTATCAATATCCGTGCAATTTTCCACCATATCTGCCTCATTCTTTAATTTGATAAATTCTTGATACTTGAGATTTTTGGAGAAATTTGTCCAGTTGGCGTGTTTTTCATTGAATTTCCATGTAGAATTCTGTTTATCTTTTATATAATTAAATTTTGAGTGAATTTCAAATTGAATTGCCAGATGATCAGAAATATTCGTCAGTGATGAGGTGGTCCAATGTCTGATCATATTTATTGAAAGTCTATTCGAGATTGTTAGATCTACTATACTTGCCCCTCTACATGTTGGAGTTTTATCGTTGTGAATGTACAAGTGATTTTCATTTATTATTGTTTGCAATTTGTAACCATTTGAATTTGTTATTTTATCGAACGAGATTGGATGACGGGAATTGAAATCTCCGCATAGGACTATAGGGTTATTTGAATAAGTATTAATCAAGTTTCTTATAAAATCTAAGTGAGTATCATTACAGGAATTGGGATGAAAGTAAAAATTTCCGATTACTACAAACGAATTTGAGGTTATGACAGATATTGCAGTACAGAATTGATTCGTAAAATTATCTAATTTTTTGAATTTTATATTTTTATTTACAATGATTGTTGCTGTGTAAATAATTTCTGAAGTCTTTGAATAATTTATTGGTGAGTCTAAATCAAATATAACCTGTTTATTTAAAACATATGGTTCTTGAAGTAATATAATATCGGGTGGATTATTATTCGTTGAAATTGTAAGTTCGTTTAAAGCTGTCATACTTTTTCTAATATTCTGTTGTAAACATTTTATGTTTCCTCTATATGGTAGAGCAGTGATCACCATGATTACAAATAACTAAATTCGTTATTCATTCCTCTTCTGAACCGATGAGATATTGAGTTCTTCTCACTGTTCTATCAACCTGCAATTTATATTGAGGACAGTCATTTGTATTTGGTTTATGGTTAATCGGACTATTCCTAAGTCTTGGATTCTTTGAACAGTTATGGCATCTTATCTCTTTTGTGCAGACGTGTGACGACCGAGCTATTGAAGAAGAAGTCACTAATACCAAGACTTGGGATTACCAACTATGAGGGAAAAAATAACTAAATAAACGTCATAACTTTTAAAGGTAAGTATTTCATTATTTACTTTATATTTGTTTTTATTATGGAAACCCGTTTAGGAAACTTATATGACACAGAGAAGGAGGAAATTAAGGTCTATGACTCGTCAAAACTGAAACACGGTGTTACAATAGGTAATATGCAAAGTAGGTTTTGAATAGCCAACATGTTAATCTTTACCTTCAGCTACCTACATGTTGAATCTCTCAATGCTTTATTCAGTGGTTTTGACGAAGATGAGAGTGACAAACACATCAATTTATAATTTCATTTTTAAAATAAAGATTAATATAATTAAGATGCATTAGTGCGCCATCTGTTATCAGAAATTTAAACTATTTTTGACGCGTACAATTCTTTTTGAAGAAAATAATTTTATATTGTTCTTACTGCAATGATACAAATAATGAGAGGGCCTTTGGCTGTCTAGTGGTGAATCCACCCAGCGGACATAAGCTTATGTCCATAGTGTGTCTAAAATACCTTTTCCAAGAGTTGATCATTCGCATCACTATAAAAGAAAAACAGAAAAATACAATGATAGAGCGGTATGGTAGATTAAACTGGCTAGACTGCTGGGAGGGTTCACCACTGAAGAGCCAGACACCCTCCCATTATTTTTATCAGTGCAGTAAGGATAGTAAATTGTTTATTTAAAAAGAATCATATGCGTCAGAAAAGTTCAAATTTCTGATAAGGATTAATGTTACCATAATTAACATCATGATTTGCGAATACAAACTTTTCAGGTCTATAACCTATTAAAATATTATCCAGATCGGCAAATCTTATCGTATATCCATGTGGAACCCACACAAACATTTTAAACGTTTATTATATAAATTCACTTTTTCTAGATATTTTTATATATACAAGGTTGTCACAAAATTTCGTAAATACTCGCAAAATATTGAAATATCAATATTATTTTCCGTTATGTATAATGTCTTTGTATTATGTATAAAGTGATGGTATTATGTATTATTATGTATTCGCCGTATAATAATATTATTCGCCAAGTAATAAGAAAAACACGAACTTTTGGGACAACTTTGTATATTGCTACTGTGCGTAAAAATTATCTTGAAATTTCATATAAAAATGATAGAGAAAATATGATGATATTTTAAACAGATTAAAAGCTATTAATAGTTTTGGAGAACATTAGATTTTTTCTTGAATTCCCAACAACCTCTTATTTTATTTATTATAGACAATCCGCGTTGGCATCCTTTACAAGTAAATCTTATATTATGATGCATTAGCGCCATCTGTTATGAAAATTCGAAACTATTATAAATGCATATGATTCTTTTAAAAATAAAACAATTTCTCTCTACTGCCCTTACTGCAATGGAAAAATTAATAGAAGGGCCTGGTTCAGCAGTGGTGAACCCTCCCACTTTGTTGTCACCGGTTATTTATTTTTTTTAGGAGACAGAGCAATTTTATTTACACTTGGTTATCTCGTGTGTCTTCAATAAAGGTCACTGTAATATCTTTCAGAGTTATTGTCTCAATCCCGATATACATGGTAAAAGGTATAACTTCCTTAAGTTTTGTCCATGAGTGTATCTTTCAGAGTTATTGTCTGAATCCCGATATACATGCTAAAAGGTACAACTTCCTTATGTTTTGTCTATGAGTTTATCTTTCGAGTTATTGTCTGAATCCCGATATGCATGCTAAAAGGTACAACTTCCTTATGTTTTGTCCATGAGTGTATCTTTCAGAGTATTGTCTGAATCCCGATATACATGCTAAAAGGTACAACTTCCTTAAGTTTTGTCCATGAGTGTATATTTCAGAGTTATTGTCTGAATCCCGATATAGATGCTAAAAGGTACAACTTCCCTATGTTTTGTCTATGAGTGTATCTTTCAGAGTTATTGTCTGAATTCCGATGTACATGCTAAAAGGTACAACTTCCTTAAGTTTTGTTCTTGAGTGTATCTTTCAGAGTTATTGTCTGAATCCCGATGTACATGCTAAAAATACAACTTCCTTATGTTTTGTCCATGAGTGTATATTTCAGAGTTATTGTCTGAAACCTGATATACATGCTAAAAGGTACAACTTCCTTAAGTTTTGTCCATGAGTGTATATTTCAGAGTTATTGTCTGAATCCTGATATACATACTAAAAGGTACAACTTGCTTATGTTTTGTCAATAAGTGTATCTTTCAGAGTTATTGTCTGAATCCCGATATGCATGCTAAAAGGTACAACTTCCTTATGTTTTGTCCATGAGTGTATATTTCAGAGTTATTGTCTGAATCCTGATATACATGCTAAAAGGTACAACTTCCTTAAGTTTTGTCCATGAGTGTATATTTCAGAGTTATTGTCTGAATCCTGATATACAAGGTGCGTTCATTAATTTCCAGGACTGGTTAAAAAATAAAATAAATAAAAAAGCTAGAGAAAATATTTTTTACAGAGTTGAATATTGGACATTCGACCACACCTGACTGAAAGCACGAGTCTCGTGGCGCACGCGCCGATCTAAAAATAGAACAAAACAACTTCCTTGTAAGGTTCGCATTTCTAATTTTAAAATGGCCATTTTCGAAGAGCAGAGAATCTGCATTAAGTTTTGTTTTAAATTGAAAAAAAGTGATACTGAGACGTATGAATTGATTAAAGAAGCTTTTGGCGATGCAGCTTTATCCCGTTCAAGAACTTTTGAATGATTTTCACGCTTCCAAAAAGGTCGGGAAAAGGTAAACGATGATCAGCATACTGGGCGTCCAAGATCATTTCGTTGCGAGGAAAACAAGCTCAAAATAAAGGAGTTAATTAAATCTAACAGAAGAATTATCTTCAGTGACTGGACTATCTGTTTATTAGGGGAAATGAGGTGCTTAAGGGAGGCAGTGCGCCTTAAAAGACCTGAAAGATGGCAAAACAATGACTGGATACTTCACGTGGGTAATGCGCGGCCGCACACAGCCCATGTTGTTTTGCAGTTTTTGGCCAAGCATTCAACCATACAGATCCCTCATCCACCCTATTCCCCCGACTTAGCCCCCAATGACTTTTTCCTCTATCCTAAATTGAAAATTAACTTGAAAGGACGGAAATTTGACAACGTTGATATGATACAAGCTGAATCGAAGGCAACCTTGAGGAACCTCTCAAAAAGTGATTTTATCTCCTGCTTCGACAATTGGAAAAAAAGATGGAACGGGAGTATTGAGGCAGGAGGGGCATATTTTGAAAAATATTGAATTAGTTTTTTTATTTGTTTTATTTTTTCAAAGATACAGAGCAGTCCTGGAAATTAATGAACACACCTTTTACATGCTAAAAGGTACAACTTGCTTATGTTTTGTCCATAAGTGTATCTTTCAGAGTTATTGTCTGAATCCCGATATACATGCTAAAAGTACAACTTCCTTATGTTTTGTCCATGAGTGTATATTTCAGAGTTATTGTCTGAATCCTGATATACATGCTAAAAGGTACAACTTCCTTAAGTTTTGTCCATGAGTGTATATTTCAGAGTTATTGTCTGAATCCTGATATACATGCTAAAAGGTACAACTTGCTTATGTTTTGTCCATAAGTGTATCTTTCAGAGTTATTGTCTGAATCCCGATATACATGCTAAAAGTTACAACTTCCTTATGTTTTGTCTATGAGTGTATCTTTCAGAGTTATTGTCTGAATCCCGATATACATGCTAAAAGTTACAACTTCCTTATGTTTTGTCTATGAGTGTATCTTTCAGAGTTATTGTCTGAATCCCGATATACATGCTAAAAGTTACAACTTCCTTATGTTTTGTCTATGAGTGTATCTTTCAGAGTTATTGTCTGAATCCCGATATACATGCTAAAAGGTACAACTTGCTTATGTTTTGTCTATGAGTGTATCTTTCAGAGTTATTGTCTGAATCCCGATGTACATGCTAAAAGGTACAACTTCCTTAATATAACGATAATCTCTCTATTCGGTATAAAAGAAGAAACCAATTCGTGTCCCCCCCGATCTGTGTTTCTTCTTCTACAACTTCCTTAAGTTTTGTTCAGAGTGAACATAGTTAAAATAAGAACAAGTTGAGAAAATGTGAGACCCGAAATCTCCTATTGAATAAATCAAGAAATCAAAAGTACGTTATGATATTCATATAATATTTTAATCAACAAAGTATAGCCGCATTCTCCAAAATGTCAAATAGTTCTTACTAATAATTTAACCAATATTTGTATTATGATTGAAGGGGGGGGGGGAATCTTATAACGATTGAAGTATATAGCGCAAAAAACAAAGAATCTCCAAATACAACATAGATGTTGTCTTAGGTCATATTCTAGCCATTTGAACAATAAACTTTCATTTAATAATGTAACGTAGAAAATGAGGAAAGACAAACTTCAGGATGACACAGCAATTTATTTAAGGCACAAATCAACATTTATAAGATAAAAGATAAGCAATGAAGGAAGTTTCCAGAGTAGCAACATATTGTCAGGAGGACAGAGTTTCCTGGTATTCCCTCTTATCTGGACTGGACGGACAGGTCGGGGTAAACAATGCCGCCACATGGAAGGGGAAAAACTCAGTTCTCCCCTATTGCTCTAACTGCTGGGTCGATTTGGATCATGTACATAGTAACTTTTATTTTATATTTAAAATCTCTCATATAACTAATTAAATAAATATTTAAAGTAATTCGGAAGCCTATTTGATTATATTTCCTCGCGACAATATAAATAATAAAAAAATATTAATCTGCACATAAAATATTATAAATACTTTGCTACAATATAAAGCAATAAATGGCCAGCCTTCCAGACTCAACCTCAGCATGGAACTTCCTAGTCAACTGGTTCAACTCAGCTATCAAAACAGGACGCGAGTAAAAGTGCTCAACACTAGTCCATACTGGTGAGCTGGATTCCCTGGGTAGTTGGCGCTCCCTGGGTTATAAATATCTCTCTCTAAAGGAATATCGCGCCATCTATATATAAGAAATGAAAGAATTTAAGGATTAATGTTTTTTTTTACATATAAAACAAACTTCTACAATACTTACTGCGATTTAAAAATATTGGAATGGTTTGGCTCCTCAGTAGTGAACCTCCCAGCGGTTTCACTAATTTAATCTACCAGAACGTCGACTGAGTTGGCCAGATGGAAATCTTGTCACCTGCGTCCTCTAGTCTATAAAGAGTGAGCCAAAAGCTTCCCCATGTGCACTAGGTGCAAAACCGAAGAGGCCACTCCCCAACATATACTAAATTGTATTGGAAAGGACAAGGGATCCCTGTACAGAGAACTAAGAAGAGTTCTTGACCTTCTTTATGAGCACGACTTCCAAGATCTTGTCTAATTTAGACTAATAAAAGGATTAGTAAAAAAAAATCTACCAGAACGCTTTTTAGAGCTCTAAATCTGTATTTGACGATTCTGTTTATATATGCTACACTGAAGTGTGGAATCTCAAAAATGGTATTCAAGTAAGCTGCGAGCATAAACTGTTATGATAGTAGAATCTATCAACATATATAGTCACGACCGTCTTTCCTCAATTCCTCATGTCACGGATGCGCGCGCATCATCATTATGATCATTATATCACACACACATCACATTATCTAATGATAATAATAATAAAAATTATTAATATATTATTATTATTATCAACATATATAGTCACGACCGTCTTTCCTCAATTCCTCATCGCTGTCACGGATGCGCGCGCATCATCATTATGATCGTTATCATTATCTAATGATAATAATAATAATTATTATTATTATATTATTATTATTATTTTATTATTTTATTATCAACATATATAGTCACGACCGTCTTTCCTCATGTCACGGATGCGCGCGCATCATCATTATGATCATTATATCATTATCTAATAATAATAATAATAATAATAATTATTATTATTATATTATTATTAATCAACATATATAGTCACGACCGTCTTTCCTCATGTCACGGATGCGCGCGCATCATCATTATGATCATTATATCATTATCTAATGATAATAATAATAATTATTATTATTATTAATTTTATTAATCAACATATATAGTCACGACCGTCTTTCCTCATGTCACGGGGGCGCGCGCATCATCATTATGATCATTATATCATTATCTAATGATAATAATAATAATTATTATTATTATATTATTATTATTATTATTAATCAACATATATAGTCACGACCGTCTTTCCTCATGTCACGGAAGCGCGCGCATCATCATTATGATCATTATCTTTTATAGAAGCTTCTGTCTTTATAATTATGTATATTTACAAAAGTCAATTCGCTCGCACCTCTAGCGGTGAAAATGAGGGGTAATACCAGCTGACCTAATGTACATGTAAAGTTTGGAGCGGGACGTTTCACAAGAGCGACATCCACGGCTCCAATTTATAATTGTAACAAATAGTATTGGAATAAAAACATTCAATCGGGTAAAACATGGGCGTTGCTCGGGTCATTCGTCAACATATATAGTCACGACCGTCTTTCCTCAATCAATTCCTCATGTCACGGATGCGCGCGCATCATCATTATGATCATTATCATTATCTAATGATAATAATAATTATTATTATTATTATATTATTATTATTATTATCAACAAATATAGTCACGACCGTCTTTCCTCAATTCCTCATGTCACGGATGCGCGCGCATCATCATTATGATCATTATCATTATCTAATGATAATAATAATAATTATTATTATTATATTATTATTATTAATATATATAGTCACGACCGTCTTTCCTCAATTCCTCATCGCTGTCACGGATGCGCGCGCATCATCATTATGATCATTATCTTCTATAGAAGCTTCTATCTTTATAATTATGTATATTTACAAAAAGTCAATTCGCTCGCGCCTCTAGCGGTGAAAATGAGGGGTAATACCAGCTGACCTAATGTACATGTAAAGTTTGGAGCGGGACGTTTCACAAGAGTGACATCCACGGCTCCAATTTATAATTGTAACAAATAGTATTTGAATAAAAACATTCAATCGGGTAAAACACGGCCGTTGCCCGGGTCATTCGGCTAGTATCTATATCTACTTATATATTTGCCTTATTCTGTCTGTTTGTTTGTCTGTCTGAAGCTCACGGATGGGATTTTTCATAACCATCGGTGGTTCAGTGGTAGAATGCTCGCCTGCCACGCGGGCTGCCCGGGTTCGATTCCCGGCCGATGCATTTTTTTTTTTTACAATTTTTAAAACACATTTATATATTATACAAGAATGACATCCACGGCGCCA
Organism: Cordylochernes scorpioides; assembly: GCA_030710605.1. NCBI lineage: Eukaryota > Metazoa > Arthropoda > Arachnida > Pseudoscorpiones > Chernetidae > Cordylochernes > Cordylochernes scorpioides. The sequence goes on from CP092876.1 coordinate 72,133,655, forward strand.
ATTTATAATTGTAACGAATAGTATTTTAATAAAAGCATTTAATCGGGTAAAACCCGGGCGTTGCCCGGTCATTCGTATATAATAATTGTATAAACGAATGCAAGACAAAATCACCGCGAATGTTTCTTTTTTTTTAAGGCAATTTCTTTTTAAGGCAATTATCGTTATTTATCGTTAATTTTTGTTTCGATTTTATTGAAAAAAAAAACGATATGGTGCCTTTAAAAAATGATCTTTATTACTATGCAGTTTTCTATTTAGTCAATATACCTAAGTTCATGTTGCAAATGTAATTATCTCTATCGATTTAGTAGGTGAAATGCAAAAAAAAAAAAAATCGACATGATGAAATCTTTATGAAAATTCACATTTTTATTTTTATATTTTCAAGACACACACAGTTTGGGGCGGGACGTTTCACAAGAGAGACATCCACGGCGCCAATTTATAATTGTAACGAATAGTATTTTAATTAAAACATTTTAAAAACACACAGTTTGGAACGGGACGTTTCACAAGAATGACATCCATGACGCCAATTTATAATTGTAACGAATAGTATTTGAATTAAAACGTTTTTAAAATATATGCGCACTCGGGTAAAACCCGGGCGTTGCCCGGGCCATTCGTCTAGTATATATATAATTGAATGTCTGTCTGTCTATCTGTCTGTCTGTCTGTCTGTACTCTATAGATTCAAAAACCATACATCCAATCGCCGTAAAATTTTGGGATATTATTAGGTATATCCCCGGGAAGGTTTTTGAAAAATAATTTCTTTAATATCTTGAATATCCTTAGAGGTATTTGCAGATTTGTAGATTTAACTCGAAATCAGCGCCCCCATTGCGACGATGATAAGTTTTTTTTTTTATCTACAGGGTGTACCAGGTAAATTGGGAATTTCAACAATGGTATTTTTACTGAAATTTTTTGCAAGTAAAAATTAAAATATCCGAATGAAATTTGACACAATAGTAGATAAAAGGATATAGTTATTATTTATTCAATGAAGTTTCCATTATTAGCTACAACAGTCTCGAGGCGAGTGCGGAATGAAGCACAGGCCTTGGCGACGATGACCTTGTCCATTTGGGTCATCACCGTGTGAACTGCTTTCTTGACAGACTGGATGGTGGTATGAGGAGCTTTGTTGACATCTCTCTCAACAACGCCCCATACATAGTAGTCGAGGGGATTGCAATCTGGAGAGTTAGGGGGCCAAATATCAGGACCCCAGTGACTAGGGACGTTAAGTGTCAGCCACGATTGTGTCTTTTTTGCCTTATGGGCTGGAGCTGAGTCCTGTTGGAGACATACTTCCTTCCTGCGGCCACCATGTCCATCCAAGGCTTCACAACGGTCTCCAGAACATTGATGTAGGTGTCAGCGTTCATCCTAAGGCCCTTCTCAAAGAAATGGGGAGGCATGGCATCACCTTCACTGCTGATAACGCCAAGGACCATTACGGAGGCAGGAAATTTCGTGTGCATCACGACAGGTATCTCTGAGGGGTCTTTACAGATCCAGCGATCATTCCTGGGATTTACCTTTTGGTCCACGTCAAAGTTCTTTTCGTCAGAGAAGAACCTTAGCATGCCAAAAGAGTCGTGTTTCAGGTTGTTGAGGAGGGCAGCAGCCTTTCCTTTTCTGTTATTCTTCATATTCTCAGTCAGCAACTGACCTTTCCGAAGGGCATAAGACTTGAGACCAAGGTCCTCATGGATAGTTCTGACAATTGTCATAGAGCCAACGTCCATTTCCTTGGCTATGGCCCTCATGCTCTTCCCAGGGTTTCCATCAATCTTCTCCTTGACATTTTTGACAAATTCTTCGCCTCTTACCCTGTCCGATCGACGCGAGTGCTTTTTCCTTGTAGCTATCCCCTCTTTGTTACTGTCGGCCTCATCAAACTGCTTCTTGACACGATAAATAGTGGTTTTGGGCAACTTAAGAAAATCCACTATCTCTTTGGGGCTCCTTCCGGCGCGCAGAGCAACGATGATGGCAGCTCGATTTTCAAATTCTCGGTTGCTGTTCATCACTACACTGCGCACACATGTACTGTTGCATTTTACATGAATATGGCTACGTAATGAAAAAAAAACAAGTTTTTAATCTCAAGTAGTTTTTGTTTTATGGACTGCCAAAGTTAGTCCCATTTTACCTGATACACCCTGTATAAGTTTTATTATCACTAAGTTTATTATCTTAAAGATTATTTATCAAAAGTAAGATTATCTCAGGATGACACGGCAATTTATTTGAGAAAAGAATAATGATACAATTCCAAGGCAAGATACTATTCCTTTAACTTCCAATTACCGACGGAACCAATTAATATTGATTTTATTCAACTTATCGAGTATTTTTCAAGGGACCGGGAAAAATGTTCACTTTATCGAGATATTCAAATTTGCGAGTTCAAATTATCAAAATATATCTTTTTTAAATAAGTTTATAGAGAATTGTTTTAACAAATGTTCGTTAGAAAAGCCTTTACTCAGGTAAAACCCGGGCGAAGCCGAGTACATCCGCTAGTTACATATAAATAATTATGATGCATTAGCGCGCCATCTGTTATCAAAATTAGAAACTATTATAGACGTGTATGATTCTTTTTAAAAATAAACAATATCTACCGCACTTACTGTAATGGAAAAATTAATATATATAAATATGTGCATCGAGCAATGCTCTTCCGCAAACAATAAGGACAAGGCCAGTTAGGTATAAATTAATATAAAACAATGACGCGCTATATATATATATAGGAAATAAGAACATTAAAGCACGAATGTTTCCTTCACACATAAAGCAACTTGTGTAAGTGCGCCGGGACGAGGAAAGGAGAAAATTGACTGGGTGCTCCCAAATTGGATGGCATTTTTGTCGGAAACAAAATTTGTTTTAAATTATTCCGCGCGTTATGGGATATATTTTCCTTGCGAAGAAACTTCCTTGAATAGAATCTGTTTCATTTGAGAGAACCTCGGGATCTGGACTTCGTTTCCGTTCGCCGTCCCTCAAATCAGATTTAGATATTTTCGTCCCATTTTTTTCCTGCATGGACTCCATCACATAACACCTACTTGGAACTCTAATGTAACTCTCAGCTAAATGGGTTTATTTTATACATCTTAAATCATTTCTACCATATCTACATTCATTTAAAGTGTGAAAAGTAGTGAGAAATACTTTGTATAAGTCTTTATCAAATATTATTAGTATTCAAATATTCAGTATCAGTTTAAAAGGAATACCGAAAAATGTACTATTACAGCGCTATGGTAGATTAAACTTGCGAAACCGCTGGGAAGGTTCACACAATGATGAGCCAGGCCATTCCATTATTTTATCATTGCAGTAAGGGAAGTAGAAAATTGATTTATTTTAAAAATAATCATACTCGTCGAAAATAGTTTAAATTTCTCATAACAAATGACGCGCTAATGCATTATATAAATACTATATAGACATACTGTTCCTGCCCAGAAGTCCTCCTCTACGTGGCGGGTGGGAGAAGCAGCACAAGTAAGAGATTGCCCTGTAGGGCGAAGTACGGTGTCGTGAGCCCCGAGCCGCTACGGTAACCGTGAACAGGGAACTCCGAAATGTGGCTGACTAACGGGGCAATGACACCCCCCCATTCCATGGAGCAGGAAAATTCAGAGTTCATGGACCGATCTGATCTGCTGCATGGACAAGACCCCACCACCACCAGACATACTGTTATCATAATCGAATAGTGCAGCCATTTTGCTCTAAAATTATACCAAAACAATATTCTTTAGACAATTATTTCAATTCAAAAAGTTTGGTTTCAGATAGAACAAATCGACACATGGACGAAAACGACAAGAAACTACGAGACGAACAAACAGTCAATTTAAAGTTTTTTTTTTTTTTTTTTGGGGAAAACCGAAATGTGCATGTGGAGGCTAACGAAATACTATGCAGGGCCGAAAGGTACAAGCAGTACATAGCTTTTTGTAATAATATGGACCCCGCATAAGGAAGTTTAACCTCAAGTGTTTTCCCGAATTATGTATATGTTATAGATTAGAAATTTTTTGTGTGTTTGATTGTTGAAAAGAGGTGCAGTCGTGGAAAAGTGAAGATAATTATTTACCTTTCAAGCAGATTTTTATTTTGAATCTCTTGAAGTAAAAATATACATAAATTATTTATATCACAGGAATATAGAATTTATATAATGAATTCTATAATCGTGGATAAAAGATAGGTAGGGTTAAATATACATATTTACAACAATAATAATAATTTTAAAAAAATGGTATATTTTGAATATATGGTCAAAAATGCAGAACAGTCAATGAATGAAAAAATAAAATATATGTTTAAAAAAAAAATAAAATATTTGTATTTTAGATTATACAGGGTGTACCAGGTAAATTGGGACTAACTTTGACAGTCCATAAAACAAAAACTACTTGAGATTAAAAACTTGTTTTTTTTTTTTCATTACGTAGCCATATTCATGTAAAATGCAACAGTACATGTGTGCGCAGTGTAGTGATGAAGAGTAACCGAGAATTTGAAAATCGAGCTGCCATCATCGTTGCTCTGCGCGCCGGAAGGAGCCCCAAAGAGATAGTGGATTTTCTTAAGTTGCCCAAAACCACTATTTATCGTGTCAAGAAGCAGTTTGATGAGGCCGACAGTAACAAAGAGGGGATAGCTACAAGGAAAAAGCACTCGCGTCGATCGGACAGGGTAAGAGGCGAAGAATTTGTCAAAAATGTCAAGGAGAAGATTGATGGAAACCCTGGGAAGAGCATGAGGGCCATAGCCAAGGAAATGGACGTTGGCTCTATGACAATTGTCAGAACTATCCATGAGGACCTTGGTCTCAAGTCTTATGCCCTTCGGAAAGGTCAGTTGCTGACTAAGAATATGAAGAATAACAGAAAAGGAAAGGCTGCTGCCCTCCTCAACAACCTGAAACACGACTCTTTTGGCATGCTAAGGTTCTTCTCTGACGAAAAGAACTTTGACGTGGACCAAAAGGTAAATCCCAGGAATGATCGCTGGATCTGTAAAGGCCCCTCAGAGATACCTGTCGTGATGCACACGAAATTTCCTGCCTCCGTAATGGTCCTTGGCGTTATCAGCAGTGAAGGTGATGTCATGCCTCCCCATTTCTTTGAGAAGGGCCTTAGGATGAACGCTGACACCTACATCAATGTTCTGGAGACCGTTGTGAGCCTTGGATGGACATGGTGGCCGCAGGAAGGAAATATGTCTTCCAACAGGACTCAGCTCCAGCCCATAAGGCAAAAAAGACACAATCGTGGCTGACACTTAACGTCCCTAGTCACTGGGGTCCTGATATTTGGCCCCCTAATTCTCCAGATTGCAACCCCCTCGACTACTATGTATGGGGCGTTGTTGAGAGAGATGTCAACAAAGCTCCTCATACCACCATCCAGTCTGTCAAGAAAGCAGTTCACACGGTGATGACCCAAATGGACAAGGTCATCGTCGCCAAGGCCTGTGCTTCATTCCGCACTCGCCTCGAGACTGTTGTAGCTAATAATGGAAACTACATTGAATAAATAAAAACTATATCCTTTTATCTACTACTGTGTCAAATTTCATTTGGATATTTTAATTTTTACTTGCAAAAAATTTCAGTTAAAATACCATTGTTGAAATTCCCAATTTACCTGGTACACCCTGTATAATATGTATATATTTTATTTATTTTAAACTGAATTTCTCGCTCGCTCTCTAGGTGTGTTGATACGTGCTTGTTCGTGGCAATTCTGCTTTAATTTTTAAATCTTACTTAGGTGGGTGTATTTACCTCTCCACATATATTTTTTCTTGTATTACCTGAAGAAAAGCATTTTGCTTGAAAGCTTGTAATTTTAATTTTAATAAAAGAAACTCACCACGCTATTTTTCGTTTTTTCTTTTAACAAGCAGTAATTGATATAATAAGGATTTTTGATATTTGTATTGTTAAATACGTCATATACAACCCATGGCAAAATGTTGATTCTAATAACGAATATGATACAGAAAAAAAGCTCGACTTAATTTTAGTGACTCAAATACAGTTAAACCTGTCTATAGCGCCCCCTCTAAATAGCGCCTTCCTCTCTATAGCGCCCTATTTTAAATACATAGTACGATGCGATTTACATTAAAAGTGACCTGTCTATAGTACCCCCTCTCTATAGCACCCTATTTTGATGAGTCCCAAGAGGGGGCGCTATAGACAGGTTTAACTGTATCAACTTATATAGTCACGACCGTCATGGGCGGGCCGGCCGGCCGGTTCTGTCACGGATGCGCGCGCATCATCAATATGATCATTATCATTATCTAATGATAATAATAATAATAATAATAATAATTATTATTATTATTATATTATTATTATTATTATCCATCCATTATATATATAGTCACGACCGTCATGGGCCGGCCGGTTCTGTCACGGATGCGCGCGCACAGGGAGGTCACGTGCTCGCTGGCAGCCAACGGGCGCGCGCCGCCGGCATTACGTCATAGATTATAAACACAAGGTAATAAGGCCAAATAAAAAAATAGTGTGTGATAAGGCACAATTATTATTATATTATTATTATTATCCATCCATCAACTTATATAGTCACGACCGTCATGGGCCGGCCGGCCGGCCGGTTCGGTCACGGATGCGCGCGCATCATCATTATGATCATTATCATTATCTAATGATAATAATAATAATAATTATTATTATTATATTATTATTATTATCCATCCAGTATATATATAGTCACGACCGTCATGGGCCGGCCGGTTCTGTCACGGATGCGCGCGCACAGGGAGGTCACGTGCTCGCTGGCAGCCAACGGGCGCGCGCCGCCGGCATTACGTCATAGATTTTAAACACAAGGTAATAAGGCCAAATAAAAAAATAGTGTGTGATAAGGCACAATTTGGATTATCTACTTATATAATTGCCTTATTCTGTCTGTGTGAAGTTCACGGATAGATTTTGGTCAGAATGGATAAAATAAAAAAAGTGTCAAGGGATGGGAATCGAACCCACGACCTTCCGCTTACCGGGCAGATACCATGACCACTAGGCTACCCTGGACATATTTTTCCGTTCACATTTTTATTTTTATATTTTCAAGACACACACAGTTTGGGGCGGGACGATTCATAAGAGAGACATCCACGGCGCCAATTTATAATTGTAACGAATAGTATTTTAATTAAAACATTTTTAAAATATATACCCACTCGGGTAAAACCCGGGCGTTGCCCGGGCCATTCGTCTAGTAATATATATACATAACTCTGCGTATATTCTCTTTGGCATGCTTATTATCATTTTATGTAAATAATATGTAAATAATTATACAATGTGTGTAACGTCTAAATGAATAAAGATTGTTTCGCCTAAAAGTACAATTTACAAATGGTATGCAACTTTTGAAATGGAATAAGAAACACTCAGGACATTCAACGTTTTAGGAATACCAAAAGGTATTGTACTCCGGATCTGGTTGAAAAGGTTAAAGAAATCATCTCTTTTAACACAGAACTGGGTGTCAGAGATATCGCTAATGATTTGGAAGTAAGCAAGGTTACAATTATCACCATTCTGACTGAAGATTTTAACAAAAGAAAAGATTATTTTAGAACGGAAAATATGTCCAGGGTAGCCTAGTGGACATAGCATCTGCCCGGTAAGCGAAAACTGTGGGTTCGATTTCCATCCCTGGGCACTTTTATTTTTCCGTTTATCATTACTCTTCACAACTCATCCTTTCATACTTCATCCCTAAGGTTAGAAATGATCGTTATTTCTCCTTGAAATAAATTTTGAATTTTCGTTTAAAAGAAACACGTGCGGGATAATTTTCAAATGTCGTTTTACAATCACAAGCCGCATTATATTGTATTGTAAAGGAAAAATATGTTCTCGAATAGTCCCTAATATCTTGAGCCAAGAAGAAATGCTTAGCAGAAAGGGAAAATGTCAGGATTCTTTGAACTTGTTCATAGAGAGAAGCGCCTTTATTGAACGTATAATCCCTTGGTTATAAACCTGGGTGTATGTATATGAGCCAGAAACAAAAAGACAGAGTTTGAATTGGCCTAGTCCGGGACCACTATGAAAAAATTGCACGGATGTCAAAGTCAAAATTTAAGCTCTTGCTCATCACCTTTTTTTTTTTTAATTTTAAATGACTAATTAGAATGAATTTTTACCAGAAGGGCAAACAGTCAACAAACATTTGTATAGGGAAATTTTGGATTGTATTTTTACCAAAATTAGGAAGAAAAGAAGTTAACGCTGGTTCATAAAATACTTATTTTTACTGCACGATGATGCAAATCCTCATATGGCATTTTCGGCACTACCTTATTCGGATCTATCGTGTTGCGACTTATTTGTTCGGCATAGTGAAAAGAATAACATAAAGGATCACAATATATTCAACAGTTGATGTGAAATAAAGTAGGTCATGTTGAAAAATTGAACAGTGCCCGAGCCTGTGATTTCACATCTTCACATCGTCTCAAGCGAAAAGATGGGGAAAATGTGTCCTGTTACAAAATAGCTTTATTAGGTACCGCTCAAAAAGAGCAACCTAGCTTATGTTATTTACAATGAGAAATATGAACAGGTTCTTCACAGAAAAAGTGTACAATACGGGATTCAATCCTGGTTCATGGCTGTCGGAGATCGACGGTTTATACCGCCGACCACCCACTTCTATTTTTGAAAAAAATGTGTAAATATCTTTATTTACGGGGCTGCTAACCAGAATGAATTATTTTTGAGCCCCAATGGACGCATAAAGCGGAATATATACAAAGCACTATATACATTGCACTGTTGTGGAAAAATTGTGTTCAAAATCACTTTATTAGGTACCGCTCAACAAGAACAACCTAGTTTAGGATAATTGAAACAGTGAATAATATTTATATAAAAAATAGACACTTCGGCCAGTTGGAGTTTTTTTATTTTCTCAACGTTTCGACAAAAATCTTTTGTCTTCGTCAGGAGAAGTAAATAAAAATAAGCATTTGGCAAGGCGTTAAAAATTGTTCTGGGGTTTGCAAGGGCGTTCTCACGTGATTTTTCGAATTTAGTACAACATCTAAAGCGCGAGTCAAAAAACAAATATTAAACTCGTCAAAGACTATGATCTGGCAAATAAAAATATATAATAATAAAATTATAATAAATTAAGTAAATATAAATAAATAAAGTAATATAATAATAATAATCACAAAGATTATTATATAGATTTCTAACTATTATGTCCATTTTTATCTAGCTTATTAACTACTTTTTAAATTTAAAAATGAAGCATATTGTTGCGGAATATCTTCAAAATATTTTCAGGACATATAGGCCAGATTGGAATGATATTGAGATATTTCACAGGAATATAAAATTTAAAAACGAAAGATTATTTCTAGAGGGATGGGTATCACGAGAATTTGGGAAAAGAACTATAAATACTTTTGAAGATATTCCGCAACAATATGCTTCATTTTTAAATTTAAAAAGTAGTTAATAAGCTAGATAAAAATGGACATAATAGTTAGAAATCTATATAATAATCTTTGTGATTATTATTATTATTATATTACTTTATTTATTTATATTTACTTAATTTATTATAATTTTATTATTATATATTTTTATTTCCAAGATCATAGTCTTTGACGAGTTTAATATTTGTTTTTTGACTCGCGCTTTAGATGTTGTACTAAATTCGAAAAATCACGTGAGAACGCCCTTGCAAACCTCAGAACAATTTGTAACGCCTTGCCAAATGTTTATTTTTATTTACTTCTCCTGACGAAGACAAAAGATTTTTGTCGAAACGTTGAAAAAATAAAAAACTCCAACTGGCCGAAGTGTCTATTTTTTATATAAATATGAATGCCGGCCAGGCAGCCTCTATCTTTACGATAATCAAGACCAATTATGGTCCCGAGGTATTCAAGATGGCAAGGCAACTAGAGAAGACTATGATCAAGCTTGCAAGGACAAAACATTCATTATATTTTAACCATCGTATCAAAGATCTCAATATCATTCCCCCGAGCCTGAATGTAAAAGCGCTGGTTAAAACTCCATATGGAAGACAGATTGCTAGAAGAGCAAGTCTTCAGTTCGTCAAGGCACGCATCCAAGCATCTCACAGAATGGTAGATATACAGAAGGAAAAATTGACGAGTCAGCGAAGTGTTATTTCAGAAATAATAGATGAAAATCACATGAAAAGTCTTGAAGAGAGTATACGGAGAGGGATAAATAAAATAGAAGAACGGCTAATGATCACAATGAGGAGAAATTAGACAGATAGGCTCCTAGAATCAAGAAGGTCGATCCTAGAAGAGTATGCAACATCTCAGGCAAGGATTTAACTGAAGATCAGTTGAGGCTTCTTGATAAAGGGTCAAACTATAGACCTACGCCTCTCAAGAATGATTACATTAGATTAATTTTTAACATTGAGAATGGAATCAAAAATTTGAATGAAAATGATAAAGTTATTATTAGAAACAAAATAACAAATGTAATATATAGGACAACAAAAAACGAAAAGAAATATGAATTAGATAAAGCAAAAAGCTCAGAATGGGGGGATATCAAGAAATTAAAAAATGACGACGGCATTGTTATAACTAAGGCAGATAAAGGAGGCAAGACAGTCGAGATGAAGAGAGAAGATTATAATGATGAAATCACGAGCCTCCTCAATGATAACAACACATATGATGAAATTCGAGGAGACCCTAATAATGATAAAGCTTAAAATATCAAAATTTATCAGAAGCATGAAATCTAAGGCCTTGGACAAAAGAAAATTGAAGCTAGAAGATGTCGCTGCACCTTTCTTCAAAGGACTTCCAAAGATCCACAAGAAAGGAGTTCCCCTACGGCCCATTGTGTCAGGATTCAAGGCTCCCACCAGAGGTTTGGCGGACTGGCTTAAAAACCAAATTCCGACTACAAGAAAGATTTATGGGTTAGAAATTAGAAATAGGAAAGAGTTATTAGATATCACTAAAAATTTAAAGCTAAATGAACATGAAATAATGGTATCCTTTGACGTTAAATCGCTTTTTACCAATATTAATAGAAGTCTAGCTCTTAAAGAGCTTAAAGAATATTTCGAGGTGAAAAGACAAGATTGCGTTATCAAAGGATTAGAAATCGATGAAATGATAGAAGGCTTTAGGTTATGTTTAGAAAATATTTATTTTAGATATGGGGCTAAATTTTACAGACAAAAAGACGGTACTGATATGGGTTGCCCTACCAGTATGATAATAGCTGACATTGTAATGGCGTCAATAGATAGAAAGGCAATTTTAATAGAGGGAATAAAGATATGGGGACGGTATATAGATGATGTTTTCGCAGTGATCCAAAAAGAAAAACTTAACGAGATCATTGTCAAATTAAATAATTTAGAAATAGGAATAGAATTTACTGTTGAAACAGAAAAAGAAGGATTTTTACCATTCTTAGATGTAGGATTAAGCCGTAAAGAAAATGGATCTATTATAACCAGCGTTTACAGAAAGCCAACAGACTGTGGGATACATCTAAATTTTAATTCTAACAATCCTATATTACACAAAAGGCAGGTGATAAAATATCTTGTACAAAGAGCCAAACAGGTATGTACAGACCAAGATATTTATAAAAAAAAAGAGATAAAGAAAATTAGAGCGGAGTTAAAACAGTCAGAATATCCAGTTGGCTTCATAAATAAATGGATTAGAAGATATGAAATAGATAGGCCAAATTCGAATAGAACTACAGAAGGTTACAATAATATATTAATTCCTTATATTAGAGAAGTTGATACCGAAATATCTAGAATATTGAAAAATGTAAATATAATATTTGGTACAGTAGTGGGACAAAAAGGGAATTTTAAACTAGAAATAACATAATGAAGGATAACATAAGCACATCAAAACCAAATAACGTAATTTATGGGATAAAATGCACAGTATGTGACAAAATTTATGTAGGAGAAACCGGCCGAAATTTAGAGACCAGAATTAAGGAACACCAACAGGGTTTATTGGGGAGAAGGGCGTTAAGCAAAATTGGGGAACATGCATTATTTTCAGGACATAGGCCAGATTGGAATGATATTGAGATATTTCACAGGAATATAAAATTTAAAAAGGAAAGATTATTTTTAGAGGGATGGGTATCACGAGAATTTGAGAAAAGAACTATAAATACTTTTGAAGATATTCCGTTACAATATGCTTCATTTTTAAATTTAAAAAGTAGTTAATAAGCTAGATAAAAATGGACATAATAGTTAGAAATCTATATAATAATCTTTGTGATTATTATTATTATATTACTTTATTTATTTATATTTACTTAATTTATTATAATTTTATTATTATATATGTAGGATGGTTGTTGCGTGAAGTGTTGGGGGGCGTGGCTTGTGGAAAGGCTGCTGATAAAATTATAATTAAAATTAATTTATTTAAAGCCAGAAATATAAAAATAGAAAAGAAGCAACGGTTGAAATAACGGCCGCCGGAGTTAGCCCTAGATGTTTACCGCTGAGTGCCAGATCAAGTGTCGGAAGACGCCGGCCGCTAAAAGTTCCGGATGACGCCCGCGCATGCGTAGTTTTGAAGCTTTGTCCCAGTTCGCTGAAGCAAAGTGCGGTCGCCACATATATTTTTATTTCCAAGATCATAGTCTTTGACGAGTTTAATATTTGTTTTTTGACTCGCGCTTTAGATGTTGTACTAAATTCGAAAAATCACGTGAGAACGCCCTTGCAAACCTCAGAACAATTTTTAACGCCTTGCCAAATGTTTATTTTTATTTACTTCTCCTGACGAAGACAAAAGATTTTTGTCGATACGTGAGAAAATAAAAAACTCCAACTGGCCGAAGTATCTATTTTTTATATAAATATGAATGCCGGCCAGGCAGCCTCTATCTTTACGATAATGAATAATATGTGAAGGTTATTCGCATATTAAACAAAATGTTAACGAGGGATTCAATCCTGGTTCATGGCTGTCGGGAATCGAGGGTGTTACCCACTTGTCCACCGACTTTTATATAAAAAATGTGTTATCGTTTAAGGAACCGTATTACATTTTTTATATTTCTAAAAATATATTTATATTTTAAATATAGAAATATTCAATTGAATAAAAGAAGTCGGTGGACAAGTAGGTAACACCCTCGATTCCCGACAGTCATGAACCGGGATTGAATCCCACGTTAAAATTTTGTTTAATAAGTGAATAACCTTTGCATATTATTTATTATTACAAATATCATAAACAAGATTGCTCTGTTTGAGCGGCACCTAATAAATTGATTTTTTGGAACCGAATATTCAATTATAATAATTAATTATAAAAACCCTTTAAAAAAAGCTTTTATTTAAAATGCACTAAAAATAACAGAATAAATATTTCTGAAGTATTGCTTTTTTTTCTGAAGGTACCATTTAACAAATAAAATAATAGACTTAGAAATAAAAGCGGTGGGGGATGATAATCATTTATGCAGAAAATAGGTATAAATTTAATGAAAGGCATAATCTTGCTAATCATTTGCTTCATATAAAATCACATTGATCTCATATTTATTATTATTGTACCCCACCGCTTTTATTTCTAAGTCTATTATTTTATTTGTTAAATGGTACCTTCAGAAAAAAAAGCAATACTTCATAAATATTTATTCTGTTATTTTTAGTGCATTTTAAATAAAACCTTTTTTAAAAGTGTTTTATAATTAATTATTTACGCTATTTTTAGTCGTATAAATGTCAGTCCAAAAAAAAGCCTTATCACTGAGACGACGTTGGCCTTAGATAGCTGCAAGCCTGCTCGCAGCAGATTGGTCAATTCCTCGTGGGAGGTCGGAAGTGACGTAAGCAAAATCCGTTACTAACAGAACTGTGTCTCTTTGCTTTTGGGAACCCTAAATTTATTGAATTATATTACAAATTTAGAGACACCCAGTGGATTATTGTTAGGGGATAATTGGTACATATAAAATTTGAATTATAATTAAACAATTGATTAAATAGTTAAAAGTAACAACATACTAAATGAAAAAGAGAAACTATTTAAAAAGGTGTCGTGAAATGTATGGTGGTATATTGTTACACACACACCTATATATATATAATGATTATAAATGCATGATGATATTGGAATAAGATAACTAAATTATAACATAAAATTAATATATTTGTTGGCTTTTCTCATTTATTTGCTTGTAATTCCAAGGACGTTTTAGATAGGAATCTGAATATTTGGATTTCTAATTCCTTCCATGTCTTGAACATTTATTGAAAAAATCCTTTCGCAACCTCCAGCATTGTCGCATTTTTAGCCAAGAAAAAATGAAATTGACAGGTTCAGGGAAAAAATAGTTGTTTTTTAGTCAGAAAATGATAATGAAAATATTGCTGTTTCATGTTTGATAATCAGATACAAAATTATATAGGGAAAAAAATTCCAAAAGAGCAGAGACCACGGGTGAAGCGAGTTCACTTTTAGTATGCAGAAACAAAATTCTAACAGAAAACATTCATTCGAGTAGAAGACACAAAGTCAGATCATCTATATATATAAAAATGAATGTATGTGTGTGTGGTGTGTCTGTCCTTTATGCCTAACCAAACTACTCATTCGAACGCCATGAAACTTTGGGAAGTTATTTAGTATAGTACTGGGAAGGTTTCTAGCAAATACAATTTTTGAAATAACTTTTCGCCTAAAAATAATCAAGCTAAATATTCTAATTTATCTGTTATAGTTCAACAATCTGCTCTAAATATTATCATGCATATAGAAAAAATGATTATATGCCTCTTCTTTATGCCGGACCAAACTACTCATTTCATCGCAATTTAACTTTGAGAAATTGTTTAATATACTACCAGAAAGGTTTCTATCTAATTATTAGTTTGAAAAACATTTTTTTTTTGAAAAAAAAACAAGGATAAATATTTTTCGTCGATGATATTTTTTGCATAATCACAGAAAACAGTGAAAATCACATCCTAGAAACCCTCAATAGCTTCAACTCATCTATTCAATTTACAATAGAAAAAGAAAATAACGGAAGCCTGCCATTCCTTGACATTTTATTTACCAGAAATAGAACCGGTTTTATAACAAAAGTTTATAGAAAACCTACCTCCCCAACGCAGTACCTACACTTTGCCTCCAATTCTCCCATCTCCCACAAAATAACAGTTGTACGTACCTTGACGAAAAGAGCTTTCACCCACTGTTCTTCAAAAATAGAATACAATAAGGAACTTAAATCTATCGAAAACCAGCTTCTTAAATCTGGATACCCGCTTCCTTTCATTAAAAGAAATAGATATAAACCAGGGACTCCCAGAAATAACTCCAATCAGTACATCTCCACCTGTTACTTACCATATACAGAATCTACAATTACAATAGCTCGCAAACTCAAAAGTTTTGGCATAAAAACCATCTTCAGAGGTTCACCTTCCATGGGCTCGATTCTAAGAAACCCAATCACCAAAAGCACCGACCAGAAACAGAAAAAAGATTTAGTTTACCAAATTCCCTGCCTCAACTGCAATAGTGTCTACATCGGTGAGACATCAAGAGATCTTTCAATCAGAATCAAAGAACACCAAAGAAACATCTCTAAACTAAACCCAAACTCCTTAATTGTTGACCACGTCAGAGAAACCGGACACACTACAGACTTCAATAATACCAGAATCCTCCATACAAATGCCAAAACTAAAACCCAAAGACTCATTCTTGAAGCAATAGAAACCATGAAGCACCCTAAACCATTAAACAAAAGTATACAGTTGCCATCACAGTACGTTCCCCTTCTATCCTAAAAATCTCCACTAAATCCTTTGAATGGTTTATAGTTGATTCTTTATATTTATTCAATTACGTAACTTTCTTTTAAGATATTTTTGTACCATATTACATTTGAAGTTAGGATCAGACATAACGTGGCCACGCGGTGCTATTGAAACGAGGGCGATAGGGGCGTGGTAAATTTCTTTTCGTTTATTTTGATTTATATTAAAAACTATATATAATCTCTCTTTAATTGTACAATATAATTAGCTGAAGAAGGGCTTGCCCGAAAGCTTCCTTAACCGCTATAATAATAAAAAGAGTTGCGGCGATATATGATTCCTTTTTTCTAATTAATTAATCTGTTATATTTTCAGCACACTGATTTATTATCTCTGTATTATCTTTATATATATAAAAATCAAAATTTGTCTGTCTGTTTATCGATAAACTCAGAAGCTACTTAACCAAATGTCACCAAATTTTCAACATAACTACCAATGACCCTGAAGATGAAGAATTTACAATGCATTAAAATTAAGTAAAAAAAAAAAAATTTTTAAATCTATATTTTATCTGTGTTAATTTTATATGTGTATAACTTTATTTATATAGCCACTTGCTATTTGACCATCTAGAACTTTGGGAAAAGTTATAAAGCTATTTTTTGTCAGATTTCCTTTTTTCGTTTCGTTTTATTTCCCAAAAATTACATTAAATTTTTATTAAAAATTATCATCATTATTAAGAAGGTTTTCAATGTGTCTGTATTCAAATTATTAATGATATTTTTGAAAGTAAAACAGTGTATACGGTATTAAACATGTATAATGGGAACAATGGCTTAAAATATAATAGAAAGTAAGCTGAATGAAGACAAAAAAAAAATGTTGAAAATTCCCTATGAATTGAAATGAAGTCATTTTGCCTATGAAATATCAAAAAATAGACTGGATTGATACACATTCAAAATGGTTAAAATGGCATTTATTAAGCCAAACAGTGTGAAAAAGTAGATGCAGTAGAGCTTCCATTGAGAGTATGCCTAAAATCGTAGCTTAACCCGTCTCTCCAAGAGGCAGTCTCTTATTAAAGGTTTATTAGAGATTCTTTAATTTCAATTTGAATCTCCAATGAGAGACCACCTACAGGAGAAACAAGTTGAGTCATGTTTTTAAGTGGTCTTTCTTAAGAGACTCTATTTACATATATTAAAATCAACATTTTCTTACTGTTACGTTTAATTACTGCTAATCTCTATATATAAAAATGAATGTATGTCTGTCTATCTGTCAATTATTAATTGGACTGAGCGAGTATTGTGAGTTTCATTATTCTATATGGTCTGGAAGCATATTAAAATTGAATATACAAAATTTGAAAGGAAATTTGGGAATTTGTCCGTTCTTGGCCAACCTGTCAACCCAGAAGTCTGAAAATTGGTCAGCTAGCATTGTCATCAGGTTTGAACATGTGTACCAAATTTCATATTTCTAGGTGCCCTATAAGTATATTAATAAAAATTGATTACAAGATTTGGCGACAGACATCCAGACAGACAGACATGGAGGCAAGTTAAATAAAAGCTTTTAAATGAAAAAGTGGACCAATCTCAATGAAAATGGTACCATTAGAAAGAGCGTAAAATGTATACCAAGAAATCTTAAACAAAGAAGGAGAAATCGAAGGAAATCGCTAAAAACGAACGCTTCGCGAGATATTGGCAAAACAAAATAAATAAAATTAAATATACAACATTTGAAAGGAAATTTGTCCGTTCTTGGCCAACCTGACAACCCAGAAGTCTGAAAATTGGTCAGCTAGTATTGTCATCAGGTTTGAAAATGTGTACCAAATTCATATTTCAAGGTGCCCTATAGGTATATTAAAAATTGATTACAAGATTTGGCGACAGACAGACAGATAGGCAAGTTAAATAAAAGCTTTTAAAAAAATGTTATTAAATCATTTTTAAAATATTTTTACTCGGAATATTTCTCTCATTGTTTCTCTGTTATTTTTATTATTATTATTTTTTTGTAAATAATATTTAATTAGTTTTGATAAAATTAAATTGCATTGTGTCATCCTCATATTTGTATTCTGAGAAGTCGGTGGAAAAGTGGTTAAAACTCTCGATTCCCGACAGCCATGAACCAGGATCGAATCCCTCATTAGAGACTTTGTTTTAATATGTGAATAACCTTCACATATATTATATATTGTTGTAAAAATATCATAAACTAGAACAATTATATTATGATGCATTAGCGTGCCATCTGTTATGAAAATCGAAAATATTATAGACTATCATAAATTGTTTACTTTTCAAAAAGAATCATACACGTCTATAGTAGTTTCGAATTATCATAAGCTAGGTTACTCTTTTTGAGCAGTACCTAGTAAAGCTATTTTGAAACTTGGAATATTTGCATTCTCACATTTTTCTACGTGACAATCTTTTACTGTAAAATCGGTGTGTACAATATGCTGGAATTAAAATATATCACTTTATTTTCTTAATAAAGTTGCAATAATTTACAGAAATAGGTATATATCTCTATATTAAATATTAAAATGAACACAAAATGTATGAAATACATAGATTTTATACAAAAACACTTTAAAATATTGAAAACAAAGTGTAAGAAAATTCAATTATGAGGTTTGAATTTTAAATGAAAATTTAAAACATGTTTGTCAATTAAGATATAAGTTTCAAAAGGAAATTTTATAAAAACTATTTCCATTTCTATAATTTTTATAAAATATTGTCAAGTAGCTCCATCCAGATGGGACAACTGTCAATCATCCCTGGACCCCGGGGGGGACCACCGGTGTGGGGGCTGCTGGGAGGCTGATCTGTAAATAAGGAAAACGGGACGGTGGCTAACGCCGTTCATTGAGGATTAACCTTAACTGGGGGTAAGTTGTACAAAACTCTCTCTCCCTATACTCCTTATACTCCTAATAATAAATTAATTATCCCCAAACTTGCCCTTGCTTTATTTATCTCCGCGACATATTTTGGTGGAGACGTTGGGTAGCGTGACGGAACTTCGAAGAAGTCGACGTCTACAGGGACGTGAACCAATTCTTCAACCTTTGCCACAACGAATAGAAATGGAAGACGACCACAGACCTACTGTTAGCGGATCCTACCTCCCTTGTCAGCGCCAACGAGATCCTTCTACCTTTTCGGGAGATGGAAATATAAACCCTGGACAATGGTTGAAAGAGTACGAGAGAGTGTCGAAGTACAACAGATGGGACGAGACCATGAAGCTTGCCAACGTCGTATTTTACTTAAACGGAACTGCTGGAAAGTGGTTTGATAATAACGAAGAATCACTCAACTCGTGGAGAAGCTTTGAAGACGCATTCCGCGGTGTGTTCGGACTGCAGGAGGATTCTGCTCGACACGCCGAGGAAGTTCTGAAGTCAAGAGCACAGAAGGCCGAGGAATCCAGCGAGTCATACATCCAGGAGATTCTTAGTCTCTGCCACCAGGTGAACCCTCGCATGGAAGAAGGTGAGATAGTTGCTCACATTATAAAGGGAATTTCGGAAGACACATACCAGGTATTGGTGGCGAAAGACATACAGACAGTAGATGAGATCCTGAAGTTTTGTCGTCATCTGACAACCGTCAAGCAGCGCAGGATCGGCCGTACGAAATTCGCCAGGTTGTCAAACGTAATGCCCATTTCGAGTGTTGACGACTCAGACGACTTGGCCGGCTTAATTCGCCGCATCGTTAGAGTAGAGATACAAAAGGTTTTCTCAGCACCTGAAGTGGTCAATCCTCTCCGAGAGGTGAACGCCCTGGAACAGACTGTGAGGGAAGAGGTCAGCCGTGCTCTACAACCTACCAGACCACAAGTCAACGTGGTACAACAACAACCACGAACGCCCTATTATAATATCAACCGACCAACCCAACCCAGGAAGACGGAACATCGGAGAACCTACGACGACAAACCTATCTGCTTCCACTGCGGACGACCCGGACATGTCGTGCGTTATTGTAGGGAACGACGGCAGGTCTTCGCTGAAGCCAGGTCAAGGAATGGCGGAGAAGGAAGAAATGTTGGATTTTCGAGTCGACCCCCGAGATATGACGCCGACGACGACTATGTAACTCCCCAAACCTCGACGTACTTCTACCGGAACTCTTCCCCACATCCAAGCCGCGCAAGGTCGCCAGCCCGAAGACAATCCCAGTCGCCAGCCCGTCGTTTCAGCCGTTCTCCCATGCCTCAGAATGTGAAAAACTAAGTGGAGCGGCTTCTAACGGGGGTGAGGTCGCCATTGAGGAAAATCCTCCAGGGTATATCGCCGCTAAATTAAAAGAAAATTTTGTTATGGTCGAAATAAATGGACGCAAAATTAAAGCATTGGTGGATTCAGGAGCCGAATTTTCTGTTATTTCAGACAAATTTCGACGCGAACTAAAGACACCTCTCTTCAAAGAACCAGGTCCCATTTTTAAAGCCGCAAATAAAAATTTAATAGAGACCCTAGGAAAATGTGTCCTGAAAATAGAAGTTAATGGTCTGAAGATATCCTTTGAATTCGTTGTTATGGTGGAATGCAGCCATGACATCATATTCGGATGGGACTTCTTCAAGGCCACCGAAGCCGTCATTGATTGTGGCAGAAATGAACTCCATCTCGGGGAAACCTCCGTCCTGGAATCTCGAGAGGAGGAAAACCAGAGATTGTTTGCTTCCGACGACTTTGTCATCCCGCCTAAATCAATAAAGAAGATCAGTGTGATAAACGAAGAAGTATGCGGTGTTAGAGATGTTTTAGTCTCAACTTCTAAGGACTTATTATTAAGAAAGGAAGTTCTTATACCAAACTCATTGGTTACATTTCGACACGGCCGAGGTAGCATTTGGGTGGCGAATGGAGCGTCTTGGCCGCAACTGATTCCATCAGGAATGAATATGTGCACCATGGAAAGTTATGAGAATGGGAATATCTGCAGTCTTATTGAATCCAGCGATAAGTTACAAGAAACGCAGCTAAAGTCACGTGAATGGTCACAGAAGATAAACCTTACTCTAGATCCAGGGCTGTCTGAAATTCAAAGGTTACAGCTTGTTTCATGCCTTGACGAGTTTATTGACATATTTGACTTTGGGAGTACTCCTATTAAGCCCACCAGTACTGTGAAGCACAAGATAAACACAGGCGACCAGTCTCCTATCAAACAGCGGCCCTATAGAGTAGCACCAAGTGAACGACGACTAATTCAAGATGAAGTGAACAAGATGATTGAAAATCACATCGTGAAGCCCTCTGAAAGTCCTTGGTCATCTCCAGTTATGCTAGTTCGAAAGAAAGACGGGACCTGGAGATTCTGCGTAGATTACCGTCGATTAAATAAGATAACAAAAAAAGATGTTTACCCGCTGCCACGCATTGACGATGCCTTGGACAGTTTAGCCGGCTCTATTTACTTCTCCACGATGGCTCTTCGGTCCGGGTATTGGCAGATTGAAGTGGACGAAAAAGACAGGGAGAAAACTGCTTTCATCACTCCAGATGGGCTGTATGAATTCCAAGTAATGCCTTTCGGTCTTTGCAATGCTCCAGCAACGTTTGAAAGGACGATAGATAGTGTTCTGGACAGTCTTAAATGGAACATGTGCCTTTGCTACCTGGACGACATCGTAGTTTACGCACCTACCTTTGAAGAACATCTACGTCGTCTACAACTTGTATTAAGCTGCATCCAGAAAGCTGGACTAAGCTTGAACCACAAAAAGTGTCTTTTTGGATCAAGGAGGATAAAGATTTTGGGACACCTTGTTGACGCCAATGGAATTCATCCAGATCCAGATAAAGTTGAAGCCGTCTCTAAATTTCCGAGGCCAAGGAATATCTCTGAACTGAAGAGCTTTCTTGGATTATGTTCCTATTACCAAAGATTTATTGAGAACTTTGCCGACAAAGCTAGATCTTTGCATGACCTACTGAAGACTGAAAAACAATTTTATTGGAATGCAGCTCAAGAGAAAGCGTTTGAAGTCCTTAAAACAGCTCTAATTTCAGAGCCTGTCTTAGGACACTTTGATGAATCCGCTGATACCCATCTACACACGGATGCAAGCGGACATGGTATTGGAGCTGTTCTTCTACAAATACAAGGTGGAAAGGAGCGGCCTATAGCTTATGCATCTAGAAGCTTGACAAAGGCTGAAAATAACTATTCTACAACGGAAAAAGAATGCCTTGCTGTAGTCTGGTCTATTAGCAAATTCCGCCTATATTTGTTTGGTCGACCATTCACGGTTGTCACTGACCTTCATTCTCTATGTTGGTTGGTAGGGCAGAAAGATCCTTCTGGCCGTTTGGCAAGATGGGCGCTGAAGTTGCAAGAATTTGACGTGACCGTTATCTACAAGAGCGGACGCAAACATAAGGATGCCGATTGTCTGTCAAGGAGCCCGCTTGAGAACGATCCACCAAGTGCTGTGATGTCACTAACCAACGTCGATATAGAGCAGACTAAAGACCCGGATTTAGCTAAAATAATCGATAATTTAAACTCGGGCTACACCAGAAAGGAATTCAGCATTATCGACGGCATCTTATACAAGAAAAACTATAGCACAACTGGAAGACCCTGGCTTATGATGATCCCTAAGCACTTAAGATCGGAAGTTATGGCAGATTTACATGACGCTCCTACAGCTGGGCATTTGGGTTTCGCCCGAACGTATGACAAAGTTAAGAAACGATTCTATTGACCTGGCCTTTATAGAACTGTTCGCCAATATGTAAGCCATTCTCGGGAGTGTCAACGAAGGAAGAAATTACCTCGACGTCCGGCTGGACAACTTGTATCCATACCGCCCGTAGAAAAGCCATTCTATAAGGTCGGGGTCGATCTCCTTGGAAGATTTCCAGTTTCTAAAGATGGAAACCGTTGGATCATTGTGTGCACCGATTATATGACAAGGTATGCCATAACGAAAGCGATCCCAGACGGAGGAGCAATCGAAACAGCTAAGTTCCTGGTTGAAGATGTTATCTTGAAGGATGGAGCTCCTAGATAAATGATAACAGATCGCGGAAGAAATTTCATTTCTCAAGTAATAAAAGAGATCAAGGCTCTGTGCGGAATTGTGCACAGATTTACAACGGCCTACCATCCCCAGACCAACGGCCTGACTGAAAGGTTCAACAGAACTCTGGGAGACATGTTGTCCATGTACACAGGTGTCGAGCAGAAGGACTGGGACCAAGTTATACCCTACGTGACTTTTGCTTACAACACTGCTAAACAGGAGGCGACCGGCTACACTCCGTTCTTTCTTGTCCACGCCCGCGAGGCCGAGACCTACATCGATGCCGTACTACCCTACCTACCAGATGAGATCTCTGACGACTACGTTGGGGAACTTGTGACCAGAGCTGAGGAAGCGCGTCAACTCTCCCGATCACGCCTTCTACAATCACAGGCGAAAGACCGTAGACTTTACGACCAGAAACATACTCCAGTCTATTACCAGAAGGATGATCTTGTGTGGGTTTTTACTCCCATCCGAAAAGTAGGGCTCTCAGAAAAGCTACTGAAGAGATACTTCGGTCCCTACAAGGTGACCAAGAAGCTTTCAGAAGTTACGTATGAAGTAGAGCCCGTGGACCCGTCTCCCCGATCACGGAAATCCAAGGATATCGTTCATGTCATTCGGATGAAGCCCTACCTGGACCCTGAAAAACAACATTCCATTCTGCTAGGGAACACAGGCCGTGATAGATTTCCTTCCAGAACAAGGGCTGAGACAAGCTAATCAGCGGGTCGCTGCTTTTTCTAAAGAGGGTGTAATGTCAAGTAGCTCCATCCAGATGGGACAACTGTCAATCATCCCTGGACCCCGGGGGGGACCACCGGTGTGGGGGCTGCTGGGAGGCTGATCTGTAAATAAGGAAAACGGGACGGTGGCTAACGCCGTTCATTGAGGATTAACCTTAACTGGGGGTAAGTTGTACCAAACTCTCTCTCCCTATACTCCTTATACTCCATATACTCCTTATAATAAATTAATTATCCCCAAACTTGCCCTTGCTTTATTTATCTCCGCGACAATATAATGCGGCCTATGATTGTAAAACGACATTTGAAAATATCCCGCATGTGTTTCTATAATTATTAATCATATTTCCGCAAACATAATTTATATTTATTAAAAATCTGGTAATAAAAATGAAACGCGCTTAGAATAGAATAATTTTTGGGTCACCTTGTATAAAAATCAATTGAAATTTTCAAATTCTATAATTAAATATTTTTGTGTACATTTCTACGTTTTATATTTTGTAAAATCAAATTTTATTACTTTAAAGTATGTGCTATTATAATAAGAAATGTATATATGTTAATAAATTAATGTTGAATTCAACACGATTGATATTTATTCTGAAAATTCTACAAAATAAAAATTACCATTCAGTTCTACAAAAGCATAAATATACGCTATAAAAGATTATTTCATTAAATTGCTATAGTTAAATTTATAAATAATATATATCTTTGCTAATAAATATTCTATTGAACATATATAATTGTATATGTTCCCATCCCTGGACAATTTTATTTTTCCGTTTATCATTACTCTTCACAATTCATCCTTTCATACCTCATCCCATAAGGTTAGTAATAATCGTTATTTTTCCTTAAAAATAAATATCGATTTTTCGTTTAAAAGAAACACATGCGGAATAATTTTCAAATGTCGTTTTACAATCATAAGGCGCATTATATTGTATTATATAATTATATGTTTAGAGTAGCTGTTAATTTTTTTTTTCGAAAATAATTTGTGTGTGTGTGTATGGATTTTCCTAGAATTTAATTGTTCGCTATCATATTTGACTTGTATTGCTTTCAGGTGCGGGATCGGTGAAGAAGACTCCCAAGGTATATAAAACACATTTTCTGTTATTTCTATTTATATTTTAAAAAATAATAATATAAAGCAACATTTTTGAAGTTTTTTTTCAAGTCAAGCATTTTTCGAAAAGCTTCTAAAAAATAGAATTCTTAAATTTCGATTTTTTTCATTAGGCCTATTTATCTTATGCAGTAGAAACTCAATAATTTGAACGTTTTTAATTCAAAAATGTCTTTAATTCGAATATTTATCTTGGTCCCTAGACTTTTAAACCTTTTATTTATAACGTTTTTAATTCGAATTTTTGGATAATTCGAAATATTTTTGGTCCCTTTGGCTTCCAATTATTCAAGTTCGACTGCATTTATAAAAAGCATATTTTATATGTTTTAGTTTACAAATAAATTTTATATTTTAATTTTTTATATTTATCTTTATTAAAAAATGAATCTATATATATAAATGAATGTATGTGTGTCTGTCCTTTATGCCTGACCAAACCACTCATTGGAACGCCATGAAACTTTGGGAAGTTATTTAGTATAGTACTGGGAAGGTTTCTAGCAAATAAAATTTTGAAATAACTTTTCGCCTAAAAATAATCAAGATAAATATTCTAATTTAACTGTTATGTGCCCGGCTTCGCCCGGGTTTTACCAGAGTGAATGTTTGTCTAACGAACAATTGTTAAAACAATTCTCTATAAGCTTATAAAACGTACTCGGCTTCGCCCGGGGTTTTACCCGAGTAAAGGTTTGTCTAGCGAACATTTGTTAAAACAATTCTCTAAAAACTTATTTAAAAAAAAAGATATATTTTGATAATTTGAAATCGTAAATTTGAATCTCTCGATAAAGTGAACATTTTTTCCCGGTCCCTGTGTGCCGTGTCATCCTGAATTTTGTCTTTCCTAATTTTCTACATTAGAAAATCATAGTTTTATCTAGTGAACATTTTTTCCCGTGTCACATTGCCGTGTCATCCTGAGATAATCTTACTTTTGATAAATAATATTTAAGATAACAAACTTAGTGATAAGAAAACTTGTTATCATCGTCACAATGGGGGCGCTGCTTGCGAGTTAAATCTACAAATCTGCAAATAACTCTAAGGATATTCAAGATATTCAGGAAATTATTTTTCAAAAACCTTCCCGGTGATATACGTAATAATATCCCAAAATTTAACGGCGATTGGATGTATGGTTTTTGAATCTATAGAGTACAGACAAACAGACAGACAGACAGAGACAAACAGACATTCAATTTTATATATATAGATAATTCAACAATCTGCTCTGAATATTATCATGATGATACGATGACGTTGTAATGTAGAAAATTAGGAAAGACAAAATTCAGGATGACACGGCAATTTATTTGAGACAAGAATAATGATACAATTCCCCAAGGCAAGATACTATTCCTTTAACTTCCAATTACCGAGGGAACCAATTAATATTGATTTTATTCAACTTATCGAGTATTTTTCAAGGGACCGGGAAAAATGTTCACTTCACACAGATTCGTTAGACAAACCTTTACTCGGGTAAAACCCGGGCGAAGCCGGGTACGTCCACTAGTATACTATATGTATTGAAAATAGAGCAATCCATAGATAAATCTTTAATTAAAAAGGCATATATTGGATCAAAAAATTATATGTATGTGTGTATGGATTAAATTTTATATTTTTAATTATTTATTTTTTCTCATTATTGACGATATTTTTTTGTTCAAAGTTTTAAAGTATTTTGAATGCTCTTTGAAAGGCTGCTTTTCTTAAAATGTCAAAGTATGAAATGTAGAAAGCATTTTCAATATACAATAAAATATCGTGAAATCCTTCTCGTTTATTACGTTAACCTGCTTAAAGCGATACAAGAGCATTATCATGTAGTACATACGAAGAATAATTTCAAGGATATTTAAAACCATAATCAATTTAGCTCTAGAATTAACCTAAAATATGAGAAAATCTTAACAAAAAAAAAAACCCTAAACCCTAAGTTGTCTTGTGAATCTCTTGTTCTTGTTCCAAAATCACTTTATTAGGTACCGCTTAAAAAGAACAACCTAGTTTATGATATTTGCAACAGTGAATAATATGTGAAGGTTATTCACATATTACCAGGTCTATTAGTATGAAACGCGAAAATTTTCAGTGAATTCAAAAGTTCACCAATTCCATACAACAAAAGATTTTTTATTCAAAGTAACTGCCCTGATTAGCTATACACTCGGACCACTTTTCAGGCAATTTTCGAATTCCTTGTCTGAAAATTTCTATTCCTTTTGAGTCGAACCAGTCAACAAGTCATTTTCGGAGTATGCCTGAGTTCGAAAATTCCTGGTTTTTTAGGGCGTGTCCTAAAGATGTGAAAAGGAGGTAGTTCGACGGCGCTAAGTCTGGTGAGTACGGCGGGTGGGGTAAGAGTTCCCAGGCCAAGTCTTTTATGGTGTTTTTGACCACCGTAGCGTTGTGGGATGGAGCGTTGTCATGCTGCAGTATCAGGTTGTTGTGCTTTTCACGCCATTCCGGTCTTTTTTCATTCAACGCCTCTCTCGAACTGTGCATTTGTTGTTCGTAGCGACTAGTATTGACCATTTTGCCAGGTTTCAGGAGCTCGAAATATACTTCGCCGGTACGGTTCCACCATATGCAAAGCAT
The DNA here is from genome assembly GCA_030710605.1 of Cordylochernes scorpioides. Classification (NCBI taxonomy): domain Eukaryota; kingdom Metazoa; phylum Arthropoda; class Arachnida; order Pseudoscorpiones; family Chernetidae; genus Cordylochernes; species Cordylochernes scorpioides. The sequence goes on from CP092876.1 coordinate 72,161,113, forward strand.
TGCCTTTTTTCCGAAGCGATTGGGCCTAGGCGTCTGTTTTGTAAATTGGCCAGGCAGGCCCTACGACTTTTGGCGCGTAGGATTGCTGAGGTGGATCCATTTCTCATCAGAAGTTACGTTTCGGTGCAAAAATGACTTCTTTCATGCCTGGCGAGCAGCCCTTCGCAGGTTACCAGACGCCGTTATTGCTGCCTTTCGCTCAACTCGTGGGGGACCCATCTGGAAAGCTTTTGGGTCATTCCGAGGCTGTTTAAACGTAAAGAAACAGCACCTTGAGACACCTGGAGCTGTTTTGCGAGTTTCTCCTGCATTTGGGTACTGTCCTCATCCAACAAAGCTTGCAGTTCAGCTTCCTCGAACTTTTGGGGCGGTTTTACATGTGGTTCATTATCAAGTTCAAAATCACCACTTTGGAATTTTTTAAACCACCTGTAACACTGCGATTTGCTCAGAGCGTGGTCGCTGTGAACTTCCTCGAGCATTCGGTGGGCTTCAGTGGCACTTTTCTTCCAGTTGAAGGCGAACAACAAAACTTCCCGCAAATGGGCACTTTTTGGCTCGGAAATAGCCATTTTCCACAGGCTCCAGAAATTTTTCACGATTTGAATTTTTCTAAAACTGCACGCATGCTGATGCCACGTGAGTCAAAGAACAAAACGCCTACAACAGCGCCACCGTCGGCTCAAATAAATTTGCACAGCGGCCTCTGGCGCCCATTTTCGCGTTTCATACTAATAGACCTGGTAAACAAAATGTTAACACGAGATTCAATCCCGGTTCATGACTGTCGGGAATCGAGGGTGTTACCCACTCGTCCACCGATTCTTTTTTTCTTGTGAATCTCTTTCATTTAACTTTTTTAAAAATAAAAACATTTTAGAGGAAAGCGGCCACTATATTTAAGCTGGGAAACATTTCTGAAAGAAAAACTTGATACTATATAAAAAGCGAATAAATATTATTATAAAGCACTAATACAGTTAAACCTGTTTATAGCGCCTCCTCTAAATATCGCCTTCTTCACTATAGCGCCCGATTTTAAACATTAAAATGTAAACAATTTACACTAAAAGTGACCTGTCTATAGCACCCTATTTTGGTGAGTCACAAGAGGGGGCGCTATAGACAGGTTTAACCTGAATTTTAGGTTATATGAATATTATAAATATTCGAGATATATTTTAATTATAGGCATAATGTATATACCCTCTAAAACTGCCTTCTTATTTTGGTCGCACTAAGGTCAGCAGGATGTGTCTTACAATTGCGACCTACAGATGAAATCTCTATCCATTCATTATCTATATAATGTTAATATAATTTGTTTGACTATATTTACACCTCATATAAATCGCTTATTAACCACACATGTTTTAATTATATATTTCTCCCTCTCTATTTTATTATAAGGTTGCACCAAAAGTTCTTCTTAAATCGTTGTTTTTCTTATTACTTGGCGATTAATACTGGTATTACGGCGAATGCATAGTACAATTACTTCGTACAAATACATTATACATAACGGCGAATAATATTATTACAGCGAATACAAAATAATACATAATACAATTACTTCGTACAAATATATTATACATACGGCGAATAATATTATTACAGCGAATACAAAATAATACATAATACAATTACTTCGTACAAATATATTATACATAACTGCGAATAATATTATTACAGCGAATACAAAATAATACATAATACAATTACTTCGTACAAATATATTATACATAACGGCGAATAATATTATTACAGCGAATACAAAATAATACATAATACAATTACTTCGTACAAATATATTATACATAACAGCGAATAATATTATTACAGCGAATACAAAATAATACATAATACAATTACTTCGTACAAATACATTATACATAACGGCGAATAATATTATTACAGCGAATACAAAATAATACATAATACAATTACTTCGTACAAATATATTATACATAACGGCGAATAATATTATTACAGCGAATACAAAATAATACATAATACAATTACTTCGTACAAATATATTATACATAACGGCGAATAATATTATTACAGCGAATACAAAATAATACATAATACAATTTCTTTACAAATATATTATACATAACAGCGAATAATATTATTACAGCGAATACAAAATAATACATAATACAATTACTTCGTACAAATATATTATACATAACGGCGAATAATATTATTACAGCGAATACAAAATAATACATAATACAATTACTTTACAAAGACATTATACATAACGGTGAATAATATTGGTATTTGAATTTTTGCAAGTGTTTACGAACTTTTGGGACAATCTTTTATTATAAGTTAAATCCATGTTTTGATTATCACTAAAATAGAACTCTAGCCTGACCGACCGTGAATGAGATATGTATTCAAAAATTCGGTTTTCAATAGTTTATCTAGAAAGAAAGCCAAACTGCACTCATGGACAAAACATAAGGAAGTTTCATATTTTAATGTAGGTGGTCGTCTATATATATTTTTTAAGGAAACAGAGGCAAACTTGTTCACACTTGGTTTTCTCGTGTGTCTTCAATAAAGGTCACTATAATATCTTTCAGAGTTATTGTCTGAATCCCGATAAACATGCTAAAAGGTATAACTTCCTTCATTTTGTCCCCATGAGTGTAAATCCTATTCAACCAATAGAAAGGTATTTACTTTGGACACTAAATGAAATCTTGCCGAGGGGAATTTCATAGTCTAGCCTTTCCATAAATTTGGAGAAATATTCTTTTTTTTTTTATGAAAAACGATAGAAAAAAAAAACCGCTAACGAGCGCCAACAGCGTTCATGGATGGCTTTTCTTGAATTGTGGTTGGCCAAATATCAGGGAACAGGCTAAATCAATGTTTAGTTGATTTCTGTTCCACCAGATGGCGCTCTGCCTTCTGAAAAGCACATGTGCTTCTGGTCAGGATATGCCTTTTTTTATTTTTAATTCTTTTTTTATGGAAGGTAAAAATTTCTTTGTCATGCAAAATACATAAATATGTGTTTATTTTATAAAATGCCCAAATACATAGAACAAAATAAATTGCCCAATGAATTCTTCTTTCTTTAAGATATATTCCTTCAAAAACATTTAAAATATTTGCGATATCTTAGGATTGAGGCTTTTATCTGCTTACCTCTTCTAACGGAAAGTATTTTAACCGTGAAAGTGTCAAACCTGTTGATAGAATGTCAGTTTAGCAAGCTGAAACAATTTAATTATAAATTTTCAGATAAAAACATACCATTATGTATTTTTAAAATATGGATATATCAAGTATCTAAGTTAACAATTTAAAATATTAAAATGGAAAGTAAAAATAGGCGAAGAGGGGTTGAAAGTAAAATTATTCAAAAATATTTTTATTTTTAAAACAGGGCCATAATAAGGTTCACTCGAAATCTTCGACAGTTACATATATGCGGAACAAAGTGAACAAAAATAGAAAGAGAATTAGAGTAGAAAAGAGCTAATGATAATGCATAATCAAAGCTACCAATGTACCATACCGCTCTAATATTGTATTGAGCTGCTTTACTCATTGCAATAGTACAAATGTGGTAAGGTTCATAAATTACGAAAAGAAAAAAGGGCGGGAGAGACCATTTTCCTAACTATAAAATGACTTTACCTCCAATGAGAGACCACCTCCGGGAGAGACCATTTTCCTAACTATAAAATGACTTTACCTCCAATGAGAGACCACCTCCGGGACAGACCATTTTCCTAACTATAAAATGACTACCTCCAATGAGAGACCACCTCCGGGGCAGACCATTTTCCTAACTATAAAATTACTTTACCTCCAATGAGAGACCACCTCCGGGAGAAACCATTTTCCTAACTATAAAATGACTTTACCTCCAATGATAGACTACCTCCAGGAGAGACAGTTTTCTAATTCTACAATGACTTTACCTCCAATGATAGACTACCTCCAGGAGAGACAGTTTTCTAACTCTACAATGACTTTACCTCCAATGATAGACTACCTCCAGGAGAGACAGTTTTCTAACTCTACAATGACTTTACCTCCAATGATAGACTACCTCCAGGAGAGACAGTTTTCTAACTCTACGATGACTTTACCTCCAATGAGAGACCACCTACGGGAGAGATCATTTTCCTAACTATAAAAGGGCCAACAGCCCGAAACGCGTACGTGGTTAGCTTTTCTTGATTAATCAAGAATGTTTTTCTAATGTTCTCAAAGCATATGTCCGTAATTGGCTGCCCCAGCAGGTTGAACTTCAACCGAGAGTCTTTAGTGAAATAGTTGGAGCAGAGGAACTGAGGAGGTTCACTGCCGTTTCTGAGGCATCCCATAGGATTCCCTCCATGTAACCATAAGATATCGGGAAGACAGCGCCTATTGTGATTACTAAGTACATTGATTCAATTTGGTTTTTAAAGATGCTCCAAAGACCAGCTATATTTTGGTCGTTGAGGTACAGCTTTCACCACGCTGACGAGGGCAAACAGCCCGAGAGACATCAAAATATTTATCTTTGTCGCCAATGTTCTTAGGGACATCGAAATATATTTACCGTTCATAGAGTTTTCCAAAAAATTACCATTGTTTCCAAAGTTCTTTGAGTCATCAAAAATTTTAACATTGTTTCCAAAGTTCTTAAAGAAATAAAATAAAAATACCATTGTTGCCAAGGTTTTTAGAAACATCAAAAAATTTACCATTGTTATGAATGTTATAGGCGACATAAAAATTTCACCAGAGATTCCACAGTCCTTGGAAACAAAAAAATCTACCATTTTGATTTTTGAATATATTTATTAACAAACAAGATGTAATATTGAAGTATTGGCGCCTACTACAGAAGAAACAAACAAATTAAAACTTAGAATTAAATATTTCCAAATTTATTAATTTTGACAGAGTTCATACAATTTATACAAGATTTATTTATTTATTACAAAACACACGCTATATCCTATGTGGATATTTGCATGTAAATGATTAATCTATTTATATAGATAGTTTTTAAATATATATACAAATTATTTATAGTTTTAGAGAGAGAAGAGAGTGAATGTTATTTAAATTTACATTTTAGAGCAAAAATATTATACAAGAAATGAAGGTTATTTACACACATACAAGGTGTGTCCAATAAATAATGAGACCGGTGAAAAACAAAGAAAAAATGAAATGATAATTTTTTTTAAAGTCTATTAAAAAAATAGAAAGCTTCAGCTACACTGCGTGGATGAGAGGGTAACATGCTCGATTCCCGACAATAAGTCGGTGAATGAGAGGGTAACACGCTCGATTCCCGACAATAATTCGGTGGATGAGAGGGTAACACGCTCGATCCCCGACAATAAGTCGGTGGATGAGAGGGTAACACGCTCGATTCCCGACAATAAGTCGGTGGATGAGAGGGTAACACGCTCGATTCCCGACAATAAGTCGGTGGATGAGAGGGTAACACGCTCGATTCCCGACAATAAGTCGGTGGATGAGAGGGTAACACGCACGATTCCCGACAATAAGTCGGTGGATGAGAGGGTAACACGCTCGATTCCCGACAATAAGTCGGTGGATGAGAGGGTAACACGCTCGATTCCCGACAGTCATGAACCGGGATTGAATCCCGCGTTAAAATTTGTTTAACATGTGAATAACCTTCACATATTTTTCATTGTTCAATTATTATGAACTAGAGGTTGCTCTTGCTGAGCGGTACCTATTAATGTGATTTGAACCAGCTACACTGCGGTATATCACATCACGTGATTGCGCGCAGTCGATAAATTGTAAGCTTGTAAAAAGAACGCCTTGCATAACAACTTCTAATTTGTAATGGATAGAAAATTTGAACAACGAATTTGTATTAAAATTTGCTAAAAATTGGTAAATCGGCTTCAGAAACTTTAGATTTGTTGAAATTGGCATTTGGAAATGAAAATGTAAATAAGCCCACCACATTTAGATTGTTTACACGATTTAAAAATGGAATGGAATCGGTGAAAGATGAGAAGCGTGTTGGACGTCCAATTCTGCACAGGAACCCTGAAAAGGTGAGCCAAATTTCAAATTTGATAAAAGAAAATACACGAATAGGGTTACGGGACATTGAGGAAGAAACAGGGATATCAAAATTATTATTTGGATCGATAATTAAAGAAGAATTGCAGTTAAAGAAGACACCTTCAAAATTTGTCCCTAAAATGCTCACAATCTAACAAAAGGAGAATCGTGTTGAAGTTGCCAAAAAAAAATGCTTGAAATGGTGGAAGAAAACCCTAATTGGAAGGAAAAAGTAATAACTGGAGACGAGACATGGGTTTACGAGTATGACCCGGAAACAAAACGCCAATCCATGGAGTGGAAAGGAAAAGATGAACCAAGAACGAAGAAATCCCGACTTTGCAAGTCAAAAAACAAAGTCTTATTGGTCACGTTCTTTGACATAAAGGGAATTGTGCATTATGAATATCTAGAGGAAGGTCAAACAATCATTAAGGAGTCTTATTTAAACATTATGAGAAGTGTACGTGAATCAATTCGTCTGAAAAGAAGTGAAATGTGGAGTTCCAAAAATTGGATTATCCATCATGATAATGCACTACCACACACCGCTATATCTGTACTGACTTATTTGGCTAAACACGGCATCCAAATACTTCAACAACCTCCCTATTCCCCAGACCTAGTTCCAAATGATTTTTTTCTCTTTCCAAAACTCAAAATGGCTTTAAAAGGAAGGAGATTTGACACTAGAGATTCCATCATAGCAGATTCGAAAAAGGTCTTGAAGAACATCCCGAAAGATGCCTTTTCTAAATGTTTTAAATCATGGGTGAAGAGATGGAAATTATGTATAGATGCGGGAGGGGACTATTTTGAAAATACTAATAAAATATTTTTTAATCATTCTATTTTTTCTTTATTTTGAACAGTCTCATTATTTATTGGACACACCTTGTATCATCAAAAGTCCAATATATTTTGAGAATTACAACCACTAAACCACAGTGGCACAAATATAGAACATTCCATAAAAAAATAAAATAACAGCAATAAAAAAAAAAACGATGCTAATTAAAACTAGAAATTTCAATTCTTAATATAATTCAAGTCCATGCATTTGAGATAGAGTCTACAGAATTTGTTAAATTTCTTCTTTACTGGAAACCATTTGGCTTAAACTAGAACTGTTCATTTGACATTGTACTCTCAAATCTGCAACAAGTGGGCACCGGATTAAAATATGCTCAGGGTTGTGATCTTCTTGGTCGCATAAGCAGATTGAAGAATCAATTCTGTATACGTATGGGTTAAATTCGCCATGCCCCGTAAAGAATTGCATATTATTAAAGTTTGGCAGGATAAATTTGGGTAATAATGAGTTTTCAAAAAAATCTCTGAAATTATCATTAGAATCTTCATTGTATTTTTACTTAGCATATTTTAATCCGGTGCTCACTTGTTGCAGATTTGAGAGTACAATGTCAAATGAACAGTTCTAGTTTAAGCCAAATGGTTTCCAGTAAAGAATATAGAAAATGTAACAAATTCTGTACACTTTATCCCAAATGCCGTGGACCTGAATTACATTAAGAATTGAAATTTCTAGTTTTAATTAGTTTAGTTTTTTTATTGCTGTTATTATTTTTTTTGAATCTATATATATATATATAAATGAATGTATGTGTGTGTGTGTGTATATGTAAATAACCTTTATTTATGGTATAATTTATTGCTCTAAAATGTAAATTCAAATACGTTTCACTCTCTCTCTCTCTAAAACTATAAAAAAATTTAATATAAATTTAAAAACTATGTACATGAAATATATTAAACATTTACATGCAAATATCCACAAAGGATATAGCGTGCGTTTTGTAATAAATAAATAAACAACACATATATATTTATTAATGAGCTTTATCCAGATTAAATTTAATAAGGTTTTGAGCTGGCTCTCTTGTTCTAGACCCAGTGGTTTAACGGATCATTGCTTCAGTTTATTTGATGAAACTTGTTTAAAATACAGGGTAGCTATATTTGTCATTCTCAACATTGATATGTTCCCGCTCTGTTAAATGGACGAGGGCATCTTGGAAAATCTTCTCATCCAAGGTAAAATATTTCTGTACTCGGCCTTGGACTTCTTCCAAAAGGATCTGGTAGGTGACAGGATGAGGATGGTGGGATTTGACCGACCTAACGATGGCAGCTTGGGTTGAAAGGTTCAGAGAACCTTGAAATTTAGGTTCTTCCATCTTAAAGTCAGGTAGGGGAACATTCAAAGTCTTTTCCTTAGTTTTCATCTGTAAATTGATGCTAATATTGGAATATTCGCACAAAACTTTAGTGTTCAACTTTAAAGTCCTACTTCAACCAGCCCTTGAACCGCTTTCGCCAAATTAACTTTATCAATTAAAGTTAATTCTTGAAGTTTCAAGAAATCTAGAGAATCCATTTCCTGGAATTGAAGCAATGCCAAAGCCTGGATAGGTTTCATAATAACTTGTTGGCCAGCTCTGTAACCAAAACTCATTTCTACAGAACCGTGGAATGAAAGGAATTGTAGTTTCTTCGAATTGCCATTAAGGTTGGAAAAATTCATATAGAGCTTTGAATAGAGATCTTTGCTATTCTTCAATTCTTCTGGTAGATTCATTCTGTCCAGAAAAGACTCGTTTTCAAAGGATAAAAGATCATATTTATATACTTCAGTTTTTTTCATAGAGACACACGATGGTTCTTTTTTAAATATTCTAGAATATTTGATATTAATCTTCTTGCTTGCTTCAATATCTTTCATAACCTGGGACACCTTTCTAAATCCGTATTTGGTTAAAATCTTCATTCTATCTAATATATTTTCTTCAATATTAATAGAAATTTTTGAGGCAGTTTTCCTCAACCGTTTGACTAAAGACTTGACATACTCGTCTTCCAATTCTTCAAGGTGGTTAGTAAAAAATGCTAGCGTTACAAAAATGGTGCTGTTTTTATGTTTTTTCAGTTTTTCTACATTTTTCCGATCAGTCCACATATTTTGAATGACTGAATCAAATGATGACACCAATTTTTCGATAAAGGAGGTTTTTCTATACATACAGATTGTATATAGACTTTCTAAATAGGTTTCCATTATTTTTTCTGCAAAATACCATTTCGGACCTATTCCTTTTAACCCTTTAATAAACGTTACGGTTGCATTTACCATTGGTAAAAAATTGAATTCCGATCCTAAACACATTTCCATAAATATTGCTACCAATTTATTTACAAAATGATTTTTCAAATATGCACTACCTGGTTGATAATAGATACTAAAATATTTTTGAATCAATTTCTGAGTTGGCTTAGGCCTCTCTGTCCCCGAAATTAACTTCTCAAAGACTAATGTATCGAACATATAAATTCCAAGGCAGTTTTCTAATTTATATACATCTTTTAAATCAAAACTTTTTAATTCGTGTTTGATATACTTACATATTTCAACAGGATTATTTGATCCCAGAAGATCATAATTAAGACGTTGGCAATGCTCAATAAAAATATTTGTATAGGGAATTGCAAGATAATTCAACCACGAATTATAACGGTTATTAGTTTTTCTATCAAAATTATAAATGTAGGATATAAATGTTGTTGAATCCTTTTTTACACTTGGTATATAGTTAGCCTCCTCATTCTGAGAATTGTGATGCATATCAAAGATTGTTTTGATTATTCTATAAATATGAACATCTAATATCTTTTGTTTCCAAATTTCGTTTCCAAAATTATTCATGAAAAATTCAGCCTCCTCTTCACCATAGAGGTTTGAGATAATGGAAGTCATTTTTTTAATTACATCTTCGTGTGAATACCATTCACTAAAAAGTGTCGAAAATAAAATAGGACCCTTTCTGAGACTCAAATTAGAAGAAACATTGTCGAGGCGTTCCATTACAGTTGCTTCCAACTTCGAAATTATTATTGATTTATCTAGTTTGTGTTTCGATTGGTAATCTCTAATTGCCTTCAGAAGCATCTCAGTTTTAGAAATATCACCCGGAATATTGAGTTCTTGAATAATAGGTAGCACCTTTTCACTCCACATATTATTTAGATCCATTTTAGAGAGAAAAATAATATTTTGAAATTAATTCAATAATTTTTTCTCACTTTTGAATGCAAAGACGTAAAAGAAAATGAGAAAAATATAATCTATTCATTATATAAAATTGAATTTCAAAATAATTATATATTCACAGATTTATATATTTATAACCTATGTGTCAAAATAATTTTATATATAAAAAATAAATAAATAATAATATTTTTATTTATTTTTGTATGAAAAAATCTTTTCAGACATAGTACGAATAATTGTAAATATAAAATAGGCATTATTATTAATTTTCTAAATATTCACACACTTTATTTTACAAATTTATTTTGTCCATAATATATAAATATATATATACTAGCGGATGTACCCGGCTTCGCCCGGGTTTTACCCGAGTAAAGGTTTGTCTAACGAACATTTGTTAAAACAATTCTCTATAAACTTATTAAAAAAATAATAGATATATTTTGATAATTTGAAACTCGTAAATTTGAATATCTCGATAAAGTGAACATTTTTTCCCGGTCCCTTGAAAAATACTCGATAAGTTGAATAAAATTAATATTAATTGGTTCCCTCGGTAATTGGAAGTTAAAGGAATAGTATCTTGCCTTGGAATTGTATCATTATTCTTGTCTCAAATAAATTGCCGTATCATCCTGAATTTTGTCTTTCCTAATTTTCTACATTACAAAAACATAATTTTATCTAGTGAACATTTTTTCCCGGTCCCTTGAAAAATACTCGATAAGTTGAATAAAATCAATATTAATTGGTTCCCTCGGTAATTGGAAAAGGAATAGTATCTTTGCCTTGGAATTGTATCATTATTCTTGTCTCAAATAAATTGCCGTTTCATCCTGAATTTTGTCTTTCCTAATTATCTACATTACAAATCATCATTTTATCTATTCTCCCAATATATATGTTGTAGATAAATGATAAAACTAACTTTGTCTTGTGCGCAATTAATAGGTAGAAAATCTTACTTTTGATAAATAATCTTTAAGATAATAAACTTAGTGATAATAAAACTTATAGATAAAAAACTTGTTATCATCGTCGCAATGGGGGCGCTGCTTTCGAGTTAAATCTACAAATCTGCAAATAATTCTAAGGATATTCAAGATATTCAAGAATTTATTTTTTAAAACCCTTCACGGGGATATACCTAATAATATCCCAAAATTTCACGGCGATTGGATGTATGGTTTTTGAATCTATATCAAATACATACATATATGTGAATTTATCAGGGTAGTTGGCGTTGTGCGCTCCTGGACCTGGGTCATAAATATTTCAATCTGTGAATATATAATTATTTTAAAATTAAATTTTAAAAAGTGAATAGATTATATTTTGCTCATTTTCTTTTACGTCTTTGCATTCAAAAGTGAGAAAAAATTATTGAATTAATTTCAAAATATCTTTTTCTCTCTAAAATGGATCTAAATAATATGTGGAGTGAAAAGGTGCTACCTATTATTCAAGAACTCAATATCCTCGGTAATTTTTATAAAACTGAGATGCTACTGAAAGCAATTAGAGATTACCAATCGAAACACAAACTAGATAAATCAATAATCATTTCGAAGTTGGAAGCAACTGTAATGGAACGCCTCGACAATGTTTCTTCTAATTTGAGTCTCAGAAAGGGTCCTATTTTATTTTCGACACTTTTTAGTGAATGGTTTTCACACGAAGATGTAATAGAGAAAATGACTCCCATTATCTCAATCCTCTATGGTGAAGAGGAAGCTAAATCTTTCATGAATATTTTTGGAAACGAAATTTGGAAACAAAATATATTAGATGTTCACCTTTATAGAATAATCAAAACACTCTTTGATATGCATCACGATTCTTTGAATGAGAATGCTGAGTATATAGCAAGTGTAAAAAAGTATTCATCGAGATTTATATCCGACATTTATTATTTTGATAGAAAAACTAATAACCGTTATAATTCGTGGTTGAATTATCTTGCAATTCCATATACAAATATTTTTATTGAGCATTGCCAACGTCTTAATTATGATCTTCTGGGATCAAATAATCCTGTTGAAATATGTAAGTATATCAAACACGAATTAAAAAGTTTTGATTTAAAAGATGTATATAAATTAGAAAACTGCCTTGGAATTTATATGTTCGATACATTAGTCTTTGAGAAGTTAATTTCGGGGACATAGAGGCCTGAGCCAACTCAGAAATTGATTGATAAATATTTGGGTATAAATTACCAACTAGGTAGTGGATATTTGAAAAATCATTTTGTTAAAAGATTGGTAGAAAAATTTATGAAAACGTATTTAGGATCTAAATTCAATTTTTTTACCAATGGTGGAAGCTACTGTAACGTTTATGAAGAGGAGAATAGTTAATAGTCGGAAATATAAATTTGCGAAAAAAATAATGGAAACCTATTTAGAAAGTCTATATACAATCTGTATGTATAGAAAAACCTCCTTTATTGAAAAATTGGTGTCATCATTTGATTCAGTCATTCAAAATATGTGGGCTGATTGGGAAAATGATGAAAAACTCAATAAACATTTAAACAGCACCATTTTTGAAACGCTAGGATATTTAACTAATCACCTTGAAGAATTGGAAGACGAGTATGTCAAGTCTTTAGTCAAACGGTTGAGGAAAAGATATTAGCTAAAATGATGGATATAACCAAATACGGATTTAGAAAGGTGTTCCAGGTTATCAACGGTATTGAAACAAGCAAGAAGATTAATATCAAATATTCGAGAATATTTAATAAAGAGCCATCGTGTGTCTCTATGAAAACTGAAGTATATAAATATGATCTTATATCCTTTAAAAGCGAGTCTTTTCTGGACAGTATGAATCTACCAGAAGAATTGAAGAATAGCAAAGATCTCTATTCAAAGCTCTATATAATTTTTTCCAACCTTAATGGCAATTCGAAGAAACTACAATTCCTTTCATTCCACGCTTCTGTAGAAATGAGTCTTGGTTACAGAGCTGGCCAACAAGTTATTATGAAACCTATCCAGGCTGTGGCATTGCTTCAATTTCAGGAAACGGATTCTCTAGATTTCTTGAAACTTCAAGAATTAACTTTAATTGATAAAGATACTTTGGCGAAAGCGGTTCAAGGGCTGGTTGAAGTAGGACTTCTAAAGTTGAACACTAAAGTTCTGTGTGAAACTTCCAATATTAGCATCAATTTACAGATGAAAACTAAGGAAAAGACTTTGAATGTTCCCCTACCTGACTTTAAGATGGAAGAACCTAAATTTCAAGGTTCTCTGAACCTTTCAACCCAAGCTGCCATCGTCAGGTCGGTCAAATCCCACCATCCTCATCCTGTCACCTACCAGATCCTTTTGGAAGAAGTCCAAGGCCGAGTACAGAAATATTTTCCCTTGAATGAGAAGATTTTTCAAGATGCCCTCGTCCATTTAACAGAGCGGGAACATATCAATGTTGAGAATGACAAATATAGCTACCCTGTTTTTTGAAAAAAGTTTCATCAAATAAACTGAAGGAATGAACTGAAGGAAACCACTGGGTCTAGAACGATAGCCAGCTCAACACCTTATTAAATTTAATCTTAATAAAGCTCATTAAAAAATATATGTTTTGGTTATTTATTTATTTCAAAACACACACTATATTCTATGTGGATATATATGCATGTAAATGTTTAATTTATTTTACGTACATAATTCAACATATATATTCAAATTATTCATAGTTTTAGAGAGAGAGAGTGAAAGTTATTTAAATTTACATTTAAGAGCAATAAATTATACAAGAAATAAAGATTATTTACATACATATATTCAAAAGTCCAATATGTATATTTAGAATTACAACCACTAAACCAGTGGCACAAAGATATAATATTAAATAATAATAATAATAACAGCAATAAAAAACTACTAATTAAAACTATAAATATAAATTCTTAATGTAATTCAGGTCCATGGCATTTGGGATAGAGTCTACAGAATTTGTTAAATTTTCTATATTCTTCTTTACTGGAAACCGTCTGGCTTAAACTAGAACTGTTTATTTGACATTGTGCTCTCAAATCTGCAACAAGTGGGCCCCGGATTAAGATATGTTTAGGGTTGTGATCTTGGTCACATAAACAGATTGAAGAATCAATTCTGGTAATCTTGAGTTTTCAAAAAAATCTCTGAAATTATCTTTAGATTCTTGTAGTCTTTTTGAATTTTTCATTTATAAAGTTAGATATTATCATTCTTTTTGCAGGATCATTTCTATTATAATCTATTTCAACTTTAAGTATGTTTGACAAAATGAAATCCGTAATTTAAGTTATTTTTGCGAGAACATGCGTAAAATTCGAAGAAGTTGTATTATAAGCTTGTATACAGTGTTTAAGAATTTTATACTGTAGTGAATCCAATTTGTTTTCATATCTCTTGTTTATATATGGGTACCAGGTTGTTGAACCATAAGTAATTGTGCTTCCAAATAAGGTCTTATATAATGTTAATGATCGTCTACTATCCAATCCCAATGATTTATTTTTTAAACCAAGAAGATACTCACTAGCTCTAGTTGTTTTTGCAATAACACTGTCGATGTGAGGCATAAAATCTGATTTATTCTTGTTTCGATGATTCTTGAAAGTTAATCCTAGTATTTTTTGGTTTTCAACTGGTTTGACAAGATTATCATGCAAGTTAATTACATCGTTTTTACAATTGATTAAATGTAAAATCTTTGTTTTTCTGTCTTGATATTTTAAGTTTGTTGTTTTCGCACCACATATTTATTTTTCCTATTGAATTTTCAATTGGAATCTTAAGATTTGTTACATCTGTATTTCAACATATTACCGTTAGATCATCTGCATATCCAAAAATTTCGCTATTAGGTTCCTGAAAGTTGGTTAATAGATCATTCATTATGATGTTCCAAATTGTCGGAGATGAGGGTCCTCCTTTCGGACATCCTATACTTAGTTTTTTAGTGAAATCATTCGAAGAGTACCTAAATCTTATTTTACGGTTAGTGAAGTAGGAATTCATGAAATTTATTATTGTTGCTGGTATATTATCCTCATAGTCTTTTTATCACCATTGGCCACTAGATATTGCCAAAAGCTCCACTAATATCTATTGCAATTATAGCCGTATATGTGTTGTATTATTATTTTTATTCATATCATATTTTATCCTCTATTTGATGTTAGTTCACGTGAAGAAATTATTAATATATACAGTTATCAGCGTCATGCATTCTTTCTTAATTCTTTCACCGTTTGCTTTTGGTTCAGTGGTAGAATGCTCGCCTGCCACGCGGGCGCCGAGGGTTCGATTCCCGGCTGAAGCATTTTTTTTTTTTTTTTACAATTTTTAAAACTTATTTATATTATTAAAATATATGTGCTTTTCCTGTCTATTCAAAAGGAAAAACAGGGTAATGTGGTAAGATTCTTTAATGGAACAGGACGAGCTTTCAGGCAGCAACTGCCCTTCTTCAGGTCTTATACAAGTGTAGACAGAGAAGTGCCATATTTATAAGCAAAAATATTTACATATATACGCGCAAGGAAATAAGGAATTTTACATACTGACGATTGGGAAGGGGATTTGCATAGTTACAAATAAAACGAACTCTGTGTGAGAAATAGAGGCAAAAAACGGAGATAAAAATTAAATATAAAGGCAAAACATGGAGATAAAAATTTAAACAAAAATAAAAATAAAACCCAGAAACATATCAGCGAGTGAGGCCGTAAAGTATTGTATATTGCGGGGGGAGATCAATCTTCCGGTTAAAACTGGGAGTACAGTTCGATACCAGTGCCTCCAGAACCAAATTCGGTTCTTCGGAAAATTCGGTATTCGCACGCTTTTCAAGAATTCGCCTTCTATTTCCTGTCTATGTACAGATTTATGGTCTACTAGCCGAATGACCCGGGCAACGCAATTTTACCCGATTAAATGTTTTTATTCAAATACTATTCGTTACAATTATAAATTGGCGCCGTGGATGTCACTCTTGTGAAAGGTCCCGCTCCAAACTTTGTGTCTGAGAAGCGTTATTTTTATAGAAAGATGATCTGGCTTTTGTTTTCTGCTCGAATGAATGTTTTTCTGTTAGAATTTTGTTCCTGCGTACAAAATAATGAACTGGTTTCTCCCGTGGTCTCTGCTTTTTGGAATTTTTCCCGATATAATTTTGTATATGATAACCAAACATGATACAGCAATATCGTCATCATCATTTTCTGACTAAAAATATATAGTTTTAATAATTGATTTATATATTTTTTAAAATAGCCTATCGTCTTCCCCGTATTTTTTTTTTACCTATGTATGAAAATTTTGGTTTGAATTAGTGAACTACTGCGAATTTGTATACCAGACATACAAACAAACAGACAAACATACAAACATTCATTTTTGTATATATAGAAGATGTACACAAGTATGCATACAAGCTATTTGCAAATTGCGTGGCAAATTTGCCCTTTCGCTCGCAAGCAGCGCCTCTAGCGGTGACGATGGGAGGTAATATCAGCTGACCTAATGGACATGTAAAACGTGTTTTAACAGGACATAGAGAAAAATCTGGAAAAGATATTTTTCGGATTTTTAGTCAAGAAAAATAAATTGACAGGTTCTGGGAAAAAAGTAGTTGTTTTTTATTCAGAAAATGATGATGACAATATTGATGTATCATATTTGATTATCAGATACAAAATTATATCCGGAAAAATTCCAAAAAGCAGAGACCACGGGTGAAGCCATTAATATATATAGTTATCAGCGTCATGCATTCTTTCTTAATTCTGTCACCGTTTGCTTTTGGTTCAGTGGTAGAATGCTCGCCTGCCACGCGGGCGCCCCGGGTTCGATTCCCGGCCGATGCATTTTTTTTTTTTTATTATTTTTAAAACTCATTTATATTATTAAAATATATGTGCTTTTCCTGTATCTACAGATTTATGGTCTATGTACACAAGTATGTATACAAGTTATTTGCAAATTGCGTGGCAAATTTGCCCTTTCGCTCGCAAGCAGCGCCTCTAGCGGTGAAGATGGGAGGTAATATCAGCTGACCTAATGGACATGTAAAACCTGTTTTAAAAGGACATAGAGAAAAATCTGGAAAAGATATTTTTCGGATTTTTAGTCAAGAAAAATAAATTGACAGGTTCTGGGAAAAAAAAGTAGTTGTTTTTAATTCAGAAAATAATGATGACAATATTGCTGTATCATTAATATATACAGTTATCAGCGTCATGCTCAATTCTTTCTTGAGAGCTAAACATAAGGTTGAAATGGACAGTGAATCGTCTCTTTCACAAAGAGAAGGAAGCGTGAAACGCCCGCGTATTGGTGAGCCTTCTTGCAACTTCGAGTTTCCCCAGATCAAGGCTATCCATCAGAAGGCTACAAGAAAAATGACTGACGTAGCAAAGTCGAACGGCATGACCACAGAACAACTTCAGTCAATGCTATCCCTGATGGGATGGGCTCTAAAAGGATCTGAGGATATAATACTTGATGTATATAAGGGGATAAATCACGCCAAAGAACATCAAATCCTCAAGGAGAAACCCTACATAAACGCCACAGCCAAGCCGAATGTCACAAAACCGATCCCACTCACGAAAAAGCAGCAGACCAAACCCGCCCCAAAAAAATTCACAACCGCTTATGAATCACATGTACTCATAAAGTCAGACAATCCATCCAAGGAAGCACGTGAAGTAAAAATAGCAGACCCCTCAATCCAGAATTCCTCTGACGTGGCAGCCTCCCTCAATAGAAAAGGACGGCTGGTCATCCACACCAGAACCACTCAAGGTGCTTCGACTCTCGCGGCGAGATTCAAAGCTAATAAAAATATCCCCAATTCCTTGAAATGCACGGAAAGGCCGATCATCCATCCCAGATTTTGCCTGTTCGGTGTAGAAAGCTGCACAACCAACAACATGATCCTGGAAAGCCTCCAAAATAACGAGGATCTCAAGAACCTCTCCGGGACAAGAATGTTCAAGATTGCCCACCGTCCAAAAGACAACCCTCATGGCTACACCACAGTCTTCCTCGAGGTTGACAACGAAGTGTCAAATTTCTTGGGCCATCGTGGAAAGATCCCCATTGCAGGACTCATCCTACGGTACGAAAAAAGTATCTCCCTAAAACAATGTTACCGCTGCTGCAGCTTTGGCCACCGCGCTACAGCTTGCCCTGCTGTCCAACCCATCTGCTTCAAGTGTGGCACGGTCGGCCATGAGGGTCACTCTTGCCCAAACTCTTCTGCAAAATGCCATAATTGCTGCAAGAAGACCGGAGCAGTATTTGAGAAGCTAAGCCACTACGCCACAGCCCGGACTTGCCCTCTGGTGAAGGCCAAATTAGCTCAACTCACCCGAAATGACTAGACCCTTCAAAGTTCTCCAAGCCAATCTCAGAAAATCACCTTCTGCAGTACTCGAACTCTCCAGCATAGCAGCAGAACAAAGAATAGACGCCATTCTGCTACAAGAATTACCAAAGAATTTCAAATGGCTTGACTCAAATTTCGTCACCTTCATCCCCAATGATAACTACACCCCTGCGGGACTTGTTATTCGGGCAGACCTCAACTCCATCCCACTCAGCTCTAATGACCCCAACATTGTCACTGCCCTGATTCGATTAGGCAGCCAAGCGGTCGTCATTGCCTCAGCATACTGGCATAACAGTGCATCAGAAAACACTTTCCTACCAACTCTGGAACATACTCTAAAAAGAACTCCCTTCCCGTGCATCCTTGGCATGGATGCCAATGCCCACTCTCCAACCTGGGGCAGCGGAGCCGTCCGCGACACTCGTGGAGCTAGTTTGGAGGCCTCCGCTTCACTAATGGGCCTACACTTTCTGGGTGGTCCAACACCTTATACCTGGTCCAACGGGGCCCTGCGCTCCTCCATAGACGTCACCCTAGCATCAAGCTCCCTCGCCATCCATGCCACTAGAGTTTGTCTCCAGGAGATGGCCTTCTCAGACCATCTCCCAATCCTTACCAATTTCTCAAATATCCTACCTTCGGAGCCCACCAGTTCGTGGGTCGAGTCTTCATGTCTGGAAGCAGCGTTTGCAGCTTTCCTAGGGAACACCCTCCACCACGTGGCCTCACGCCTCCAGACCGCACTTACCCCAGGAGATATTGACGAAGCAGTTATTCTCCTCACCACCTGTCTCCAAGAGGCCTGCGATGCATCTATGAAGAAGAAGTCCAATTCACCAAGACCATCAAAACCTTGGTGGAACAAAGAACTTTCTAAGCTCCGCAATATTGTGGTGGCTCTCCGCCGCTGCTCCCAAAACACCTTCTTTCCCACCAGGAGCTTCTTCAAAGGCCTTTACAGAGCCTTCCACAATAAACTCAAAGCGGCTATAAGGCGAGCAAAGCGTCTATCCTGGATATCACTGTGCCAAGAGGTCTCCTCAGCCGCATGGAGCTCAATTCACCGCTATATCTCCAAAGGTCGGAGAGGCTCTTTAGGGCCACCTCTGCTCAAACACAAAGATGGTACCCCACTAACCTCAGAGGAAACCTGTCGAGAGTTACTTCAGAACTATTTTCCAACAGATTGGACTGTGCCAAGACCAACAGTGGACTTGCTCCCAACCTTTAACCAAGAACCGGCTTTCACAGCGGCTGAAATCTTCCGCGCGATCCGACGATGTGGATGGAGAAAGTCCCCAGGTCCCGACAGACTTGGAATCAGGTGCATACTCTTCGGTGGACCAGCACTGCGGGAAATAGAAAAAGCTAGGAAAGCATCATGGAGAATTTTTCTGGAGGAAAACAAGTCGAACAACCCTTATGGAAACTTATATAAGGTGTACAAAAACATCAAAAGTGAATCTAAGCGGAAGAGAAATATGCAAATTTTGGAGGGTAATACTGATATGGAATGTTTGCAGAAGGGTGAGGAATTATTGAATAACTTATTTCCACACACACACACACACACACACACACACAGATGATAAATGTGAAGAAGATACAAACATCCATAAAAGTATAAGAAATTATAATTTAAAACTACTCAATAAAGAAAAACAGATGGTTATGATTACTGAAGTTAACGACTTAATTGACAAATTAAATCCAAAGAAATCTCCCGGAATAGACAACATCTCTAACAACATGATAAGGCACACTAAACAATTTATAGCTCCTATATTGGTGAAACTATTTCAAAAATGTTTAGACCTACAATACTATCCTGCTGAATGGAAAAGAGCAGAGGCAATAATTATTCCGAAACCTGGAAAAACTGATTTTAATAACTTTAAAAATTATAGACCTTTATGTCTTAATTCCAACATTTCTAAAATATTTGAAAAAATAATTAATAACAGAATAATAAAATATTATGAAGATTTTAATTTACTAAGTGATCGACAACATGGCTTTAGAAGATCGAAGTCTACTATTACTGCACTAACTGAAATAATAAAAATTGCGTTAGAACATAAAACAAGAGAATATGCAGCAATAATTGCAGTGGATATTAGTGCAGCGTTTGATAATGCATGGTGGCCGGCCTTGATGAAAAGACTAGATGAAGATGGTGTGCAGGCTTCAATGATAAAACTTCTACAATCATACTTTGATAATAGAAGAATAAGATTTAGATATTCCTCAACTGAAATTAATAAGAAATTAAGTAAAGGATGTCCACAGGGAGGACCACTGTCTCCCACATTATGGAATATTCTTGTTAATGAGATACTGAATAATAATCTGGATGATAATTGTGAAACAATAGGATATGCAGATGATATTACGTTAATATGTTGGAATAAAACTCCTGAACAACTAAGAAAGACAATAGATAATGTATTAAGAAAAATCAATAAGTGGTGTGAAAGTCGTAAATTAAAATTGTCAGATGAAAAAACAAAAATATTATATTTATATAAATGCAATAACGATATAATAGTCTCAGGTAGCAAGCTAATTAAACCGGTTGAAGAACTTAAGATCCTAGGAGTGACTATTAAAAATAACCGAGTCAGAAGCAAACTGGACTTTACGCCTCACGTTAATGAAATGATCATAAAAGTAACTAGAGCTAGTGGATACCTATTTGGCCTGACAAAGAAAGCATGGGGTCTAGATTTTAGACGAAGACTGATATTGTATAAGACATTATATCGAAGTACAATTACTTATGGTTATCCAATATGGTATCCATTCATAAACAAAAAGTCTAAGGACAAACTAAATTCTCTTCAATATAATATATTAAAACATTGTATACAGGCCTACAGTACAACATCATCGGATTGTACACATATACTTGCAAAAGTCCCCAAACTTACTGATTATATTGAATCTAACATGTTGAAAACCGAAATAAATTACAACCGATTTGACTCTTCAAGTAGGAATATAATTTCTAATTATATAAGGGGAAAATTGCAGAAATACTATGAGAAGACTAATACCATTTTCAAGTCCTTCTTCACTGATTCCCAAATACCCAAATATGTCAAGCCAAATTTTTACAATGTCCAATATTTTACTGGACACGGTAACTTTAGATCATATTTGTACAAAGTCAGAAAGACGGATTCGCCTAAATGCTCATGTGGTGCAGAAGAAGAAAATCCTGTACATATTCTAACGGACTGTCGACTTGTAGAGGACTTGAGAGTCAAAAATCAAATAAATATAAACTGTCTAAATCAAATAGTTAATAATAGATATATGTATATAAATTTTAATAGATTTTGTAGAATGTTTTTTAGTAATAGATAGCCTGGGCTGTAATAACTGATATATAGATATATGCTGTAAATAGCTCTAAATTTCTGTTCTTATCTGTGATGTTCACTAATATTAATTATAGGGTAATTAAATCGTTAACTAACTGACAAATATGTTAATAATTTCTATTATAATAACTAAAATCATATTAATAATTACTGTAAATAAGCTCCCAAACTTGTGTATGCATGCAAATATCCTAGACGGATATCGCGTGCTTTGTAAATGATAATAGATAATAGATAGCACTGCATGAACTCTTATCGCAAATCTTCACCAAATGCCTGCGCCTCGGACACTTCCCAACCCCTTGGAAAGCTGGACTACTGGTTCTCATCCCCAAACAAAACTCCACCTCATCCAACCCACTGGATAATTACCGTCCAATCACTATGATCAATACATTAGCCAAAGTTTTTGAACGATGCATCCTAGCGAGGCTGCAATGGCTAGCAGACCAGCATGGCTGGTTCTCGCCCATGCAATTTGGCTTCGTCCCTGGGCGTTCGGCAGAAGGAGCCCTTGGCTCAATCAACAACTTTATCAACGACGGCCTGAAGCACTGGAGAAAGACAGTGGCAATAAGCTTGGACATTAGCCATGCCTTCGACACGGTTCAAAGACATACCATCATTCAAGGCCTCCGGGACCTCAACTGTCCTGAAGAGCTTATACAACTCTCTGCAAGCTCTCTCAGAGGCAGGAAAGTGATCTACCAAGCCTGGGACTCCACTCTCACCGCGCACACAGTACTGGGTGTTGCACAAGGGGCACCGCTAAGCCCCTTCCTTTTCAACATTGTAGCCAGGAAAGCTCTTTCCCTTCCAAAGCCCCAAAACTGCCAAATAATTTGCTTTGCAGACGACTTCACCTTGCTTTTCAGAGCTTTCCGTAGATTACCAACAAAGGAGATTAACAAATTTCTTAAACTTTCAGCTTATGGGGTAAAGGGCATGGATTGACCTTTAATCTTAAGAAGACCCAGGCCTGCCTCTTTCATTGGAAATCCAAACGCCCTAGTTACCAAAATATAAAATTCCTCGACCAGCCTATTTTAATCAACAACCATATAAAAATACTGGGCATAACTTTTGACACCACACGCACATTCGTTCGCCACTCGGACAACATTTTCAACAAATGCAAATGGATGCTTCCTCGATTAATTAGCACAATTAGGGAACAATATGGACTCACTTACAGCTCAGGCCTGAAAATAATCAAGATGGTAATTCTCCCTGCTCTGCTCTACGGCTCGGTGTTTGGGGCAAGAGAGTGTCCGACACCAATGGCACTCGCAAACTACGTAATCTCCACTATAAATTCGCTAAAATTCTTATTAGGGGGGGGGGGGGGGGCCTGTACCCCCACAATTCCAGCTATCTCACTCACTGGCGGCCCTACATTGGACATTTCAATCAAGGCACATCTGGCGTACAAGGAAGCAATAAAAAAATGGTCCTTTTGAGACACGTCCAAGGCCGAGCGCAGTCCACTATCCACCCCTTAGAAAACTACTTCAGTTTTCAAAGTCGCTTCCAGAAAATGCAACCATCATATACACCGATGGATCGCGGTCCCTCAAAGGCGTAGGCGGCGCAGTTTTTCTGCCACCCCCCTCCACTCCAATACAACTAAAACTCCATATCTTTGCACCTCTTTCCAGGCAGAATTACTTGCTATCCTATACGCAACTAGAGCGATCCAGCTCACGCAAAGACAACCAACAGCAATCGCTTCTGATTGCCTGGCATCTCTCCATGCCATTTGTAACCCAGAACTCCCAAAAACCTCACTCATAGCTGAGATAGTTCGCAATCTAAACTATTTAAACGTACAGCTCTGCTGGGTTAGAGGCCACAGCGGCATAGAAGGCAATGAGCATGCAGATAAATTAGCCAAGGCAGCAGCTGAATCAAACTTGCCCATATCCTACTCCACTCTATCCAAAAAGTTTGTTCGAGCCCGCAGCGAACAGTATTCACTCCAACTCTGGAAGGAATTATATGTCACAGATCACTCCACAAGAAACCTCAGGAGAATAGCTGCATTCCCAAACACTCTCATGGCGATCCTGCCCAAAATAAAATTATGTGGCACCACCTCAACAATCCTCACAGGTCATGGCTTTGTCAAAGCCGATACTGCAAAATTATCTAGAGACGATCCTACCTGCCCACACTGCCACGAGAAAGACCAAACTGTCGACCACCTTCTCTTCAGATGTCCCGCCTACCACCTTCATAGGTTCCAAACAGCCACCCTCCTAGGAATAAATATATTTGCCCCTGAAGACCTGCAGAACATCCCCAAGCACAAGTCAGCCTGGCGACACCTGATAAACTGGATGTCTGCTGCCACCATTAGACGTGAAGTCTAAAGACCAACCCGGATAGTTGGCGACTTTAGTATGCTCCAGGAATCCGGGTTACCAAAATAAATAATAATAATTCTTTCTTAATTCTGTCACCGTTTGCTTTTGGTTCAGTGGTAGAATGCTCGCCTGCCACGCGGGTGCCCCGGGTTCGATTCCCGGCAGATGCATTTTTTTTTTCAATTTTTAAAACTCATTTATATTATTAAAATATATGTGCTTTTCCTGTCTATGTACAGATTTATGGTCTATGTACACAACTATACAAGTATGTATACAAGAGTTATTTGCTAATTGCGTGGCAAATTTGCCCTTTCGCTCGCAAGCAGCGCCTCTAGCGGTGACGATGGGAGGTAATATCAGCTGACCTAATGGACATGTAAAACGTGTTTTAACAGGACATAGAGAAAAATCTGGAAAAGATATTTTTCGGATTTTTAGTCAAGAAAAATAAATTGACAGGTTCTGGGAAAAAGTAGTTGTTTTTTATTCAGAAAATGATTATGACAATATTGATGTATCATATTTGATTATCAGATACAAAATTATATCCGGAAAAATTCCAAAAAGCAGAGACCACGGGTGAAGCCATTAATATATACAGTTATCAGCGTCATGCATTCTTTCTTAATTCTGTCACCGTTTGCTTTTGGTTCAGTGGAAGAATGCTCGCCTGCCACGCGAGCGCCCCGGGTTCGATTTCCGGCCGATGCATTCTTTTTTTTTTTTACAATTTTTAAAACTCATTTATATATTATACAAGAATGACATCCACGGCGCCAATTTATAATTGTAACGAATAGTATTTGAATAAAAGCATTTAATCGGGTAAACCCCGGGCGTTGCCCAGGTCATTCGGCTAGTTGATAACATATGATTGACATTAACAGATGATGGATGCCTCAACTCAAGAGAGAGAGAGACAATGACAATTCAAATAATTTATTGACATCTTCTCAATACATGTAAAGTGCACAGTCCGCACTAATTATGAGAAAATGAGAAATTTATAATGATGATGGTTATAATAAAAATGATTTTAAAAATGATTTTAAAATACAACTATGTACATGACGCCTCTGCCACCGCTGCAGAGTTTGATGGAAGATCGCCAATGGGTTCCCAGCGACACCACGCATTTCGCGATCTACGAAGAAAACGTAGATGGCATGCTTTGCCGCTGAGGAGATGTTGATAGCGTGGTTCTCGAGGTCCACCGCGAAGATCCAGGACTGCAGGTCCGGCAGCCGCTCGATGATGTCTGGATGAGAGGGCGGACGGCGCTGCAGGACCAGTAGCGGTGGGCCAGCGACAGGTCGCTGGAGCCGCAGGCGATGCAGACGAGCTGGCTCGACGCCGTGTGTCCCGGATGAGGCAGTGCGTGCAGGGCCAGCCGCAGAGCGATGTCCGCTGCATGGCCCCCGAAGGAGCAGCGACGGAAGGATGAGAACGCCAGGCAGGTGGAGGGCACGTCGACGACAGGCGCCCAGCGCCGGAGATACCGCGAGATGGGAACGGCGGCCAGGCGGGGACGCTCCAACATGCGACGCGCAGTAAGTGTGCTGATGCGCAAGAACGGCATGGCCGTCCCGCGCAGCACCACGGCTTCCTCTAGGCTCCTCTCCTGATGCGAGCTTCCCGCGTTTTCCGCCACCAGACGGCGGCAGAATGAACCAAGGGAGGCTGCATCGTCGCAGGTGCTCCTCGTCAGTCTTGTTGTGAGCGACGTAGCAGGGCCCGTCAGGTCGCGGACGCGCACTCCTACCCACCTTGAAGGAGCCCGAAGCGATGGCGTCACCAGGAACCTGCAGGCACCGACGAGAGGCAGGTTCATTAGGGCGGGAGTGGGCAACACCCGGTGGTTCAGGCTCAGGATGGAGGAGACCTGCTTCCACAGATCCAGCAGCCGACGGCGACGGGGCAGCAGCCAGGAACCCGAGGACAAGGAGGCCATCCAGGCACCGGACTCCACCAGCCATGAATAAACATTTTTGCCCCCCGCTCGGCATGCAGCCTGAACTCCCTTGAAGCAGGCGAGCTGGAGTTGGGTCTTTACATCCAGCAGCCCTACGCCCCCGACGAACACAGGGCGAGCCATTAGATTTCCCGGGAGCCAAGCAGCTCGATGGCAGGACCCCCAGACGAACCGCGTCAGCCTGGCCTGTAATTTAGCGATAGTGGCGTCGCCGGGCAGGTAGCCGTGCAGATGGTGGAGCACTGCCGCTAGTACCAGCGAGTTGGCCGCTCTCGCTTGCCCGACCAGGGAGAAGCCACGGACGTATGGGGACCATCTAGAGATTGCTCTCTCCAGGATGCCAGCAGATGAATTTCCTGGACCGATCTTCCTTGGCCAGATGTAACTTCGCAGCCCAGCACCGTGATGGAAGATGCGGACCACGAGATTCCCAGCGCAGAGTCGGCGCGGTCCCTCCAGGCGCCGCACCACAGTCCCTTACTCTTGGTGAAGTTCACGCATACTCCTGACGCACGCCGTAATTCGTCAAAGATGGTCTTGACTTTTTCGAACTGCCAATCTTCACGGATCAGCAGGAGAATATCATCGGCGTACGCCAGGACATTCCCTCTTCCGAGAGCTCTCTCCAGGTGGCGCAGGAGGGGACCGGTGAAGATAGAGAATAGGGCTGCGCTGCAGGCACAACCCTGACGAAGCCCTCTGCGCATTCTGAATGGGCGGGTGAAGTTTCCATCGACCTTGATGGTAGCATCGGCCTCCGCGTAGAGAAGGTGGAGCCATTCCAGGAAGGGCGGAGGCAGGCCGATGGAGCGCAGCTGGGCGGCCAGGAACTCTCGGTCCACACGACTTATTCTTGACGGCCAGGGCCACCTCGTCAGACACGCACGCGATGTTCCAGGAGGGACATCTTCTCGGAACGGCGTACGTCTGACATTCCGGCACGATGGCTGGTAGGTGGCGACGAAGTCGACCTAGAAGTATGCCGCTGACGATTCTGTAGTCCGCCGTTGGTAGAGATATAGGTCTGTAGCCGCTTTGGCCTGGACCACCGTGCGCTTTGGGGACGAGACAGATGATGTTTCTCCTCGAGGATTCAGGCAGAGCCCCGCGAAGCTTGGATTCGAGGATGACTCGATGTATGGCCCTTCCGAAGAAGTCCTCGAAGCCTTTGACGAGCTCGCAGGGCACGCTATCCCAACCAGCCGCTTTCCCTTGTGGCAGACGGCTGATGGCAGTTTCCACCTCACTCAAGGAGATATCTGCTCGATGAAGCGGGTCACGGTCCTCCAGGGTGATGTTCTCCGTAGCTCCCTGCAGGAACCCAGCGATGGTCTCCGCGCTGCAGGCAGAGCTGTCGAAACGCTCCCTATAGGAGTTGAAGACCGTGTGTCTCAGGCTCTCTCCCTCTACAGGGTTCCCCTGGGCGTCGAAGACGGTTGCCATTTCCGATCGAGGTAGGTGCAAGGCGCGCTCAAACTCAGGCAGCGAAGGGTAGTCGGCATCTACGGTCTCGGCCTCGAGCCTGGAACGCAGGAACCGGCTTGCTCTAGCGATGTAATCTTCGTCTTCAGCACGAGGAATGGAGAGGCACTTGATGTCTTCCACCAGATCCCGCTTCATTTTCCCCCATTCTCTCCATAGATCTCCAGGAGTCTTCGATCTTCATAGAAGCTTGGCAGAGAAGCGCCTCAAATCTCTCGATGACAGGCGCCAGTCGAAGCAGCGCGGAGATTGGTGGCGCAGATGGTGAAGGGGGATCCCTCACCTGGAGGAGGATGGCACGGTGGTTCGAACAGCGGTATTTGAGGGTCCAGTAACGGGTGCGCGTCCGAAGAGTCTTGATGGTATTATAACTCGATCCAGATGGGCGGCGTCCACCCGGCTTCCGTAACTGGCAACCCTCGTAGTCAGGTGCACGGCATTGAAGATGGAGGCGGTGTCGACGAGGGCGGTTCGGTCCAGGAGTTCCGCGAAGGCTTCCACGGCTCCAGACCCGATGTTTTAGATTCTTATAAAACTATCTAAATTAAATATTTACCGAATTCGAGGAGCGATGCGACGCACGTCCACCCGATTTGGCCTCCTAGCGGCGAAAAAAATTTATTGAAATCATTTTCAATACCTTCAATATACTATTTTCCTCAGAATGGCAGGCAAATAAATGGCCAAAGTTTATTATTATTTTATTATATTTTACTACTCCCCGAATACTACTAATAATATATTTTGGTTAATACAATTTTGCATATGAGCATTTGCATATTCACTTGGAAAGATACGTAAGCAAAACTGAACCATTTTTCTAGTTTTTACATTAAATTAATTAATTAATTAATT
This sequence comes from Cordylochernes scorpioides, assembly GCA_030710605.1. Taxonomy (NCBI): domain Eukaryota; kingdom Metazoa; phylum Arthropoda; class Arachnida; order Pseudoscorpiones; family Chernetidae; genus Cordylochernes; species Cordylochernes scorpioides. The sequence continues at coordinate 72,189,718 of CP092876.1, forward strand.
TAATTAAATATATCAACATATATAGTCACGACCGTCATGGGCCAGCCGGCCGGTTCTGTCACGGATGCGCGCGCATCATCATTATGATCATTATCATTATCTAATGTGATAATAATAATAATTATAATTATAATTATAATTATTATTATTATTATTATATTATTATTATTATCCATCCATTATATATATAGTCACGACCGTCATGGGCCGGCCGGTTCTGTCACGGATGCGCGCGCACAGGGAGGTCACGTGCTCGCCGGCAGCCAACGGGCGCGCGCCGCCGGCATTACGTCATAGATTATAAACACAAGGTAATAAGGCCAAATAAAAAAATAGTGTGTGATAAGGCACAATTTGGATTATCTACTTATATAATTGCCTTATTCTCTCTGTGTGAAGTTCACTGTGTGAAGTTCACGGATAGATTTTGGTCAGAATGGATAAAATAAAAAAAGTGTCAAGGGATGGGAATCGAACCCACGACCTTCCGCTCACCGGGCAAATGCCATGACCACTAGGCTACCCTGGACATATTTTTCAGTTCACATTTTTATTTTTATATTTTCAAGACACACACAGTTTGGGGCGGGACGTTTCACAAGAGAGACATCCACGGCGCCAATTAATAATTGTAACGAATAGTATTTTAATTAAAACATTTTTAAAATATATACGCACTCGGGTAAAACCCGGGCGTTGCCCGGGCCATTCGTCTAGTATCTATCTATATATATAAAAATGAATGTATGTGTGTGTGTCTGTTTGTTTGTTTGTCCTTTATGCCTGACCAAACCACTCATTGGATCGCCATGAAACTTTGGGAAGTTATTTAGTATAGTACTGGGAAGGTTTCTAGCAAATAAAATTTTTGAAATAACTTTTCGCCTAGAAATAATCAAGATAAATATTCTAATTTATCTGTTATAATTCAACAATCTGCTCTAAATATTATCATGATGATACGATGATTTTGTAATGTAGAAAATTAGGAAAGACAAAATTCAGGGTGACACGGCAATTTATTTGAGACAAGAATAATGATACAATTCAAAGGCAAGATACTATTCCTTTAACTTCCAATTACCGAGGGAACCAATTAATATTGATTTTATTCAACTTATCGAGTATTTTTCAAGGGACCGGGAAAAAATGTTCACTTTTTTTTTATCGAGAGATTCCTTAAACAAACCTTTACTCGGGTAAAACCCGGGCGAAGCCGGGTACATCCATACAAGAATAATGATACAATTCCAAGGCAAGATACTATTCCTTTAACTTCCAATTACCGAGGGAACCAATTAATATTGATTTTATTCAACTTATCGAGTATTTTTCAAGGGACCGGGAAAAAATGTTCACTTTATCGAGAGATTCGTTAAACAAACCTTTACTCGGATAAAACCCGGGCGAAGCCGGGTACATCCATACAAGAATAATGATACAATTCAAAGGCAAGATACTATTCCTTTAACTTCCAATTACCGAGGGAACCAATTAATATTGATTTTATTCAACTTATCGAGTATTTTTCAAGGGACCGGGAAAAAATGTTCACTTTATCGAGAGATTCGTTAGACAAACTTTTACTCGGGTAAAACCCGGGCGAAGCCGGGTACGTCCGCTAGTATATATATAAAATTGAATGTCTGTCTGTTTGTCTGTACTCTATAGAATCAAAAACCATACATCCAATCGCCGTGAAATTTTGGGATATTATTAGATATATCCCTGGGAAGGTTTTTGAAAAATAATTTCTTGAATATCTTGAATATCTTTAGAGTTATTTGCAGATTTTTAGATTTAACTAAATGATGATGATTATTTATCAAAAGTAAATGGTTTTGTTTACAAACAATATATGTGTATTCAATATGGTGGTCAATAGTCAAATAATCTGTTTTTTTTTTTAAATTAAATAATAGAATTTTTTTAATTATATAAAAATTAATTTAGTAAACAAAATATTTATTTTTTGAAAATTTATATTTTATTAGTAGTATAAAAATTTAAATATATAATAATTTTTTTTTGTAATTTTTAGTAAACAAAAAATATTAGAAAAATATATCTATCTATCTATATATATAAAATTGAATGTCTGTCTGTCTGTCTGTTCGTCTGTACTCTATAGATTCAAAAACCATACATCCAATCGCCGTGAAAATTTGGGATATTATTAGGTATATCACCGGGAAGGTTTTTGAAAAATAATTTCCTGAATATCTTGAATATCCTTAGAGTTATTTGCAGATTTGTAGATTTAACTCGCAAGCAGCGCCCCCATTGTGACGATGATAACAAGTTTTCTTATCACTAAGTTTGTTATCTTAAATATTATTTATCAAAAGTAAGATTATCTCAGGATGACACGGCAATGTGACACGGGAAAAAATGTTCACTAGATAAAACTATGATTTTCTAATGTAGAAAATTAGGAAAGACAAAATTCAGGATGACACGGCACACAAGGACCGGGAAAAAATGTTCACTTTATCGAGAGATTCAAATTTACGAGTTTCACAAATTATCAAAATATATCTTTTTTTTTTAAATAAGTTTTTAGAGAATTGTTTTAACAAATGTTCGCTAGACAAACCTTTACTCGGGTAAAACCCCGGGCGAAGCCGAGTACGTTCTATAAGTTTATAGAGAATTGTTTTAACAAATGTTCGTTAGACAAACATTCACTCGGGTAAAACCCGGGCGAAGCCGGGCACATCCGCTAGTATATATAAAAATGAATGTATGTGTGTGTGTGTCCTTTATGCCTGACCAAACCACTCATTGGAACGCCATGAAACTTTGGGAAGTTATTTAGTATAGTACTGGGAAGGTTTCTAGCAAATAAAATTTTTGAAATAACTTTTCGCCTAAATATAATCAAGATAAATATTCTAATTTATCTGTTATAATTCAACAATCTGCTCTAAATATTATCATGCATATAGAAAAAAAAAGATTATATTTCTCTTCTTTATGCCGGACCAAACTACTCATTTCATCGCAATTTAACTTTGAGAAATTGTTTAATATACTACCAGAAAGATTTCTATCTAATCATTAGTTTGAAAAACCTTTTTTTTTTTCAAAATGATAGTCATAATACAGAGCGAGAACGGCGTCGGCTTAGTAGCAAGTAGGACCACCGCGGATGGCGATGCACGCAGCAACACGTCTAGGTAGAGAGTCAATCAGAGTACGGATGGCGTCCTGAGGGATGGCTCTCCATTCCCTCTCAACCATTTGCCACAGTTCGTCTTCTGAACGCGGCTGTGGCAAGGCATGCAAACGGCGTCCAATGATGTCCCAGACGTGCTCGATTGGTGAGAGATCAGGAGAGTACGGTGGCCAGGGAAGCATCTGTACATCTTGCAGAGCTTGTTGGCTAATGCGAGCAGTGTGCGGTCGGGCGTTATCCTGCTGATAAAGGGCATTGGGTACCCCCTGAAGGTAGGGGAATGTCATCGGTCACAGCACATCATCAACGGATCGTTGGGCCGTCATAGTGCCCTGAATACGAAGTAAAGGTGACCTGGAATCATACGCGATTGCGCCCCAAACCATGATTCCACGTTGTCGCACGGTGGGGCGTTCCACAATTGCTGCTGGATTGGACCTTTCTCCACGTCGACGCCACACGCGTACACGGCGACTATCACTGGACAAGCAGAAACGCGACTCATCTGAGAACACGACCCTGTGCCATTCCGTCATACACGTCGATCTAGCCCGGCACCATTCCAAACGTTGGCGCCTATTCGGTGGGGTCAATGGCAGTCTTCTTAGCGGACGGCATGAGTGCAAGCCATTAGCAACCAATCGACGGGAAATGGTTCTGGTCGAGATGGAATGATCTAGGGTGTCTTGCACATGTTGCAGGATGGCGGTACAAGTGGCTTGTGGGGCCGCCACTGCTTGTCGAAGGATACGCCGATCCACACGTGCTGACGTCACTCTGGTTGGCATTCGGCATTCCTATAAGTTGCCACATTTCCTTGTTCCAACCATCTCCTCCACAGTCGGTGCAACGTGGACGCACCAAGGTGTGTATCAGCTGCGATTTGACGTATGGACCAACCTGCCCTTTTCAGTCCGATCACCATGCCCCTCGTAAAAGCGTCTGTCTGCTTGAACTGCCTCCGTTTACGATGACCTGGCATTCTCTGTTATTACACGTGTCTTTTGACACAAGAACAAAATTTCTACAATGATTTTCCTTGAAGAAATAACGACACGAATACTGTCCTTTCTGCAGGTTCCTTCCCTTATATCTTACTCCATGTGCGCACGAGAGCTGCGCATTTTACATCATTTGCATAACTCGGTTAGGCGCGTCTACCCTGAAATTTGCATAATTTTCTGGCCACTATTTCTTGGTGTTCCATTTTCAATGTCACGCAGTGTACATGATTTTAACAAATCAATGTGTCAGTGAATTAAAGAACTGTCTCGTTTATGGATCATTTTGTGACATTAAAAATGAGGAACCCTGTTTAACTTAATCTCAAATGGAAATTTCTCTCTCCCGTAGAGTCAAAAGCTATTCAGCCTTCAAGGCAATCTTTTGTATGAGAAGTTCTACAGTGATTATTGTAGGTTCAGAACTTCTTAGTATCCTTGGTTAAAGTCCATTGTTTTAGATTTATAAAATTATAAATGATGGAATTGAATCATTATTTTTCTGGATTAAATATTAATGATAATATTATTAAAATATTCTCGATTCACATTGAAAAGGATATCTTTATATTTTGATAAATCGAGAGATTTATATTTATGATGCGAATTATTCTCAACTTTGAAATTTGATTCATCAAGATTATGAACTTTTTCTTAAATATGAAATAATTGAAACAAGAATCATGAAAATTTCTCTTATTGAATTGTAAATAGCTATAAAACGAAGAGAATTTTTTTTTATTAAAATGCATGGGCTACAAGCTTTCGGGCTTCACGCCCTTCGACGGGTACAACATACTGAGAGAAAATAACGCTATATATAGTATCGATATGTGAAGAATCTGCATATATAACCATATATGAGTTAACAATATCAGATTAAGTTATGGAAATAAGGCTTTTTATAGAAATATTTGACGAAAGTAGGATGTGATGCTAATAGCATTTCTACAATGATTTTCCTTGAAGAAATAACGACACGAATACTGTCCTTTCTGCAAGTTCCTTCCCTTATATCTTACTCCATGTGGGAACGAGAGCTGCGCATTTTACATCATTTGCATAACTCGGTTAGGCACGTCTACCCTGAAATTTGCATAATTTTCTGGCCACTATTTCTTGGTGTTCCATTTTCAATGTCACGCAGTGTATTAAAATCAACATTTTTTTTACTGTTACGTTTAAATACTGCTAATCTCTATATATAAAAATGAATGTATGTCTGTCTATCTGTCTGTGTGTGTGTCTTTCCTTTATGCCTGACCAATCCACTCATCAGATCGCCATGAAACTTTGGGAAGTCGTTCAGTATACTGAACTTAACTTTAACTTTCAGTATACCGAGAAGGTTTCTGTCTGGAATTTAATTTGAAATCAATATCCGTTTTAATTTTATTTACCAATTTGTTTAACTACTCGCCACAGTTACGGCAGCGCCAGCGCCTCACGGCGAAATTTGGTGGAATTATATTTGTAATTCACATTCTCACAATGCCTAAGCAACTCTAAAATTATATGATTTATTAAGTTCATAGTTTTTAAATAAAGAAATTTCAATATGGAAATGTCGTTTAAATCTATATATATATAAATGAATGTATGTGTGTGTGTGTCTGTCCTTTATGCCTGACCAAACCACTCATTGGAACGCGATGAAACTTTGGGAAGTTATTTAGTATAGTACTGGGAAGGTTAACTTCCCAAAGTTTCATCGCGTTCCAATGAGTGGTTTGGTCAGGCATAAAGGACAGACACACACACACACATACATTCATTTATATATATATAGATTTAAACGAAATTTCCATATTGAAATTTCTTTATTTAAAAACTATGAACTTAATAAATCATATAATTTTAGAGTTGCTTAGGCATTGTGAGAATGTGAATTACAAATATAATTCCACCAAATTTCGCCGTGAGGCGCTGGCGCTGCCGTAACTGTGGCGAGTAGTTAAACAAATTGGTAAATAAAATTAAAACGGATATTGATTTCAAATTAAATTCCAGACAGAAACCTTCTCGGTATACTGAAAGTTAAAGTTAAGTTCAGTATACTGAACGACTTCCCAAAGTTTCATGGCGATCTGATGAGTGGATTGGTCAGGCATAAAGGAAAGACACACACACAGACAGATAGACAGACATACATTCATTTTTATATATAGAGATTAGCAGTATTTAAACGTAACAGTAAAAAAAATGTTGATTTTAATACACTGCGTGACATTGAAAATGGAACACCAAGAAATAGTGGCCAGAAAATTATGCAAATTTCAGGGTAGACGTGCCTAACCGAGTTATGCAAATGATGTAAAATGCGCAGCTCTCGTTCCCACATGGAGTAAGATATAAGGGAAGGAACTTGCAGAAAGGACAGTATTCGTGTCGTTATTTCTTCAAGGAAAATCATTGTAGAAATGCTATTAGCATCACATCCTACTTTCGTCAAATATTTCTATAAAAAGCCTTATTTCCATAACTTAATCTGATATTGTTAACTCATATATGGTTATATATGCAGATTCTTCACATATCGATACTATATATAGCGTTATTTTCTCTCAGTATGTTGTACCCGTCGAAGGGCGTGAAGCCCGAAAGCTTGTAGCCCATGCATTTTAATAAAAAAAAATTCTCTTCGTTTTATAGCTATTTACAATTCAATAAGAGAAATTTTCATGATTCTTGTTTCAATTATTTCATATTTAAGAAAAAGTTCATAATCTTGATGAATCAAATTTCAAAGTTGAGAATAATTCGCATCATAAATATAAATCTATAGATTTATCAAAATATAAAGATATCCTTTTCAATGTGAATCGAGAATATTTTAATAATATTATCATTAATATTTAATCCAGAAAAATAATGATTCAATTCCATCATTTATAATTTTATAAATCTAAAACAATGGACTTTAACCAAGGATACTAAGAAGTTCTGAACCTACAATAATCACTGTAGAACTTCTCATACAAAAGATTGCCTTGAAGGCTGAATAGCTTTTGACTCTACGGGAGAGAGAAATTTCCATTTGAGATTAAGTTAAACAGGGTTCCTCATTTTTAATGTCACAAAATGATCCATAAACGAGACAGTTCTTTAATTCACTGACACATTGATTTGTTAAAATCATGTACACTGCGTGACATTGAAAATGGAACACCAAGAAATAGTGGCCAGAAAATTATGCAAATTTCAGGGTAGACGCGCCTAACCGAGTTATGCAAATGATGTAAAATGCGCAGCTCTCGTGCGCACATGGAGTAAGATATAAGGGAAGGAACTTGCAGAAAGGACAGTAATCGTGTCGTTATTTCTTCAAGGAAAATCATTGTAGAAATTTTGTTCTTGTGTCAAAAGACACGTGTAATAACAGAGAATGCCAGGTCATCGTAAACGGAGGCAGTTCAAGCAGACAGACGCTTTTACGAGGGGCATGGTGATCGGACTGAAAAGGGCAGGTTGGTCCATACGTCAAATCGCAGCTGATACACACCTTGGTGCGTCCACGTTGCACCGACTGTGGAGAAGATGGTTGGAACAAGGAAATGTGGCAACTTATAGGAATGCCGAATGCCAACCAGAGTGACGTCAGCACGTGTGGATCGGCGTATCCTTCGACAAGCAGTGGCGGCCCCACAAGCCACTTGTACCGCCATCCTGCAACATGTGCAAGACACCCTAGATCATTCCATCTCGACCAGAACCATTTCCCGTCGATTGGTTGCTAATGGCTTGCACTCATGCCGTCCGCTAAGAAGACTGCCATTGACCCCACCGAATAGGCGCCAACGTTTGGAATGGTGCCGGGCTAGATCGACGTGTATGACGGAATGGCACAGGGTCGTGTTCTCAGATGAGTCGCGTTTCTGCTTGTCCAGTGATAGTCGCCGTGTACGCGTGTGGCGTCGACGTGGAGAAAGGTCCAATCCGGCAGCAATTGTGGAACGCCCCACCGTGCGACAACGTGGAATCATGGTTTGGGGCGCAATCGCGTATGATTCCAGGTCACCTTTACTTCGTATTCAGGGCACTATGACGGCCCAACGATACGTTGATGATGTGCTGCGACCGGTGGCACTCCCCTACCTTCAGGGAGTACCCAATGCCCTTTATCAGCAGGATAACGCCCGACCGCACACTGCTCGCATTAGCCAACAAGCTCTGCAAGATGTACAGATGCTTCCCTGGCCACCGTACTCTCCTGATCTCTCACCAATCGAGCACGTCTGGGACATCATTGGACGCCGTTTGCATGCCTTGCCACAGCCGCGTTCAGAAGACGAACTGTGGCAAATGGTTGAGAGGGAATGGAGAGCCATCCCTCAGGACGCCATCCGTACTCTGATTGACTCTCTACCTAGACGTGTTGCTGCGTGCATCGCCATCCGCGGTGGTCCTACTTGCTACTAAGCCGACGCCGTTCTCGCTCTGTATTATGACTATCATTTTGAAATAAAGATCACTTATTGTTCGTCCCTGTCTCTCTCTGTCTGCCGAGTTTCATCACTTTCTGGCCACTATTTCTTGGTGTTCCATTTTCAATGTCACACGCAGTGTATGTACATAAGTAGGACTAGGATTCAAAATAATAATTCCACTGAGGGAGAATGACAGCGAGCCACATCTAATGTAAAGAGTTAAATAAATCATTGGTTGATATGGGTATATTGTTTTATAAATCAACTTCCAACCATCAAATAAATCTTCGGAATCACAAAGATAGTCACTCAGGGAGGTGATCGACTTTAAAATGGGTCGCTCAATGGATGTGTTACTTGATGTTTAAAAATTACATTATAAGCCTAAGTTAATACAATTTATTTGTACAATTATAAAAACAACATGAAAAATAGTACGAAAGTGATATTGTATTGTGAACAGGGTTATATATTAAGAAAAAAGAAAACATTGTCGGATCATGCAACAGAAGGTTTCTGAATAAATATCAACTGTTCATCAATTTTAAGCACTCTAGAATATTGGTCAAATAATCTTTCATGATTTATCAAGAAAATACAACCAGGTACACGCTTCATAACCTGTTGGGTCACATAATATTTAGCTAATATTCTGGAATAATTAAAAATCAACGATGACACAAGCCATCAGAAACCTTTCGTTGAACGATTAGGAGATGCCATTTTATTAATAAAGACAACTGTTTGTCCACAGGTTCTCCATCACTTGGCAGACGACCCCCCACCATCCAGCCAAGATGATATATGGAGCCACAGAAGACTTCATCGAAATCGGGAAGGACACTTCAAATGTTTGCAATATAAATAAAATTATCGTAAAGATAGAGGGCCGGCATTCATAGTTCTTCAAATAAAAGACAATTCGGCCAGTAAATATGTCACGACGTTTCGACAAAAATCTTTTATTCTCATCAGGAGCGAACAAAAATTAAAACATTTGGCAAAGCGTTAGAAATTATTTTTTGTTCGCACCTGATGAGGACAAAAGTTTTTGTCGAAACGTCGAGACAATAAAAAGATTTACTGACCGAAATGTATTTTATTCGAATAAATAAAATTAGAAGGAAATTCTATTTTTTTTATTATCATTGTAGTTATCCTAAATATTTGAAATAAAATTTAGATAGAGAAAACTATTGTAAATCATTCTTTTTGATTATTTTCTATGTGAAAAAAGGGGTAATATAATTTTTTCCTCGCGCTTAAAATCGAAATAAATATAAAAAATAATTTAAAAAAACTAATCCTTTTCAGAGATCAATATATTCTTATAGATGGATTTATCAACTTTTAAAAATTAATAAAATATTAGAGATGAAAGTTGTTGACAAATTCTCATCTTACAAACATGCGCTTGTAAACCAGTTATTATATAGCACATATAACATTATAATAGATTTATATATTATAGATACTCTCTCTTATTTCCATAACATTATTTCTATTTTCTTAGGTTGCCCTTCCCATTATGTTGCCTCTCCCATCTCTAAAATATAAAAGCAATCATGGATTGCGATGTTTGAGAAAAACCAACCAAAGGTATGACAACTACCTTTAATGTTTAAAAATTTCGAATAATTCATATTTTACTGTTCATTTTTACTATCAAATAAGGAAACAAGTTTCTGGAGATGAGTTTCTTTTCCATTTTTATTGCAATCTTAAGCTCTCGGGCATTACCGCTTCTCTTTCTACAGGAGTACAAAAATGAACAATAATGATACTTAGAACTTTCATACGTTTCTACGTTTCTTTTAAATAGACGAAAATTTGAAAAAGATAAGCGTTTCAATCATCATCAGAACATCATGTAATATACCCAATTTATTTTTAAATCCAAGATATATATATGTAGCAATCCTGTCGACTCTCTTTAGCAATCGGGGTGTATCCTGTCGACTCTCTGTAGCAATCGGGGTGTATCCTGTCGACTCTGTAGCAATCGGGGTGTATCCTGTCGACTCTATGTGGTATCGGGTGCGACTCCTATGTCTCTCTCTGTAGGATTGGGGTGTATCCTGTCGACACTTTGTAGGATTTGGGTTTTGACTTACTCTGGGATTGCTGTGGAGTCACTGTCGAATCCTATTGAATCCTGGTGAATTGTGTGGTTAGGTGGATTTGATTGGATTGGTGATTGATGGCGCAGTCTTGGTCGAATGGTGGTTTTCCAAAGGGGAAGAACGAGCACACCTGGATGGGGTAGAAATAAGACCTTGCGAAAGGGAGAATGATGAGACTGGAGGTATTTGGCCCTTAACATGATGGAGCGTACACTACCTTGGTTGGAGCCTATGTTGAGCGCACCTTGCTTGTAGCACGGTCACCTACCTTCTTTTTAACTTCTTGTCCGAGATCATCGTCATTAACTCTCTCGACTTCTCATTGGTGGAGATCCTTCCACGTGCTCTCTGATGATTCGCTATCAGTTGGTCATGCTTAAAGGTGATTGGTTGTTGATTTGTCATGCTTAACTGTGATTGGCTTAGTACCTCCATTGTCGCCATGATTGCAATCCTCCAGGAAGAAGAAGGCCTTTGACCTTAAGTTTTATGGGTCCAGGCAGTGACCTTTACTTCCTGGATGATGCAATCCTGTTAATTGTTATTTCCCTTTTCGCGAAGCCTAACTTTTATTAAATCTTTTGACGATACATTGCATAGATTGTGGTGGGGTTACATATTGCTATATACAGATTATCACATATATGTGGTGTGTGCCATTTTTTAAAATTTGAATGTTGAATTTTATGGATTGCAATATTTTTAGGGGATTTATCAATGTAATCTCTATGCTACAGCATTACGCATTGTATAAATATCCTCATATTTTTCATTAAAAAGATAATTTTTCTTCTTATAGTACTACTAGCCGAATAACCCGGGCAACGCCCGGGCTTTACCCGACTAAATGCTTTTATTAAAATACTATTCGTTACAATTATAAATTGGCGCCGTGGATGTCATGCTTGTGAAACGTCCCGCTCCAAACTTTGTGTCTGAGAAGCGATATTTTTATAAAGGGATGATCTGGCTCTGTGTCTTCTGCTCGAATGAATGTTTTTATGTTAGAATTTTGTTCCTGCATACTAAAAATGAACTGGCTTCACCCGTGGTCTCTGCTTTTTGGAATTTTTCCGGATATAATTTTGTATCTGATAATCAAATATGATACAGCAATATTGTTATAATCATTTTCTGACAAAAAAAACAACTATTTTTGCCCAGAACCTGTCAAATGCTTATAAAAAATGGCCATATTTGGGTATATATTCCATTCACAAAAGTAAACGGTGACAGAATTGTTGATTGATTGTTGATTATGACTCTGATACTTGTATATTTTAATTCATTGTAAAAAAAATCTTCATAATTTCAACTCCTCTAACATTGCATAATATATCGCGCAAATAACTATAATTGAATATTTACATTTCTACATGTGTTGCGATTAAATAATTTTTTTTAATAATAATAATTATCTATATATATATAAAATTGAATGTCTGTCTGTCTGTGTGTACTCTATAGATTCAAAAACCATCCATCCAATCGCCGTGAAATTTTGGGATATTATTAGGTATAGCCCCGAGAAGGAATAATTTATTGAATATCTTGAATATCCTTAGAGTTATTTGCAGATTTGTAGATTTAACTCGCAAGCAGCGCCCCCATTGCGACGATGATAACAAGTTTTTTATCTATAAGTTTTTTATCACTAAGTTTATTATCTTAAAGATTATTTATCAAAAGTAAGATTGTCTACCTATTAATTGCGCACAAGTCAAAGTTAGTTATCGAGTATTTTTCAAGGGGCCGGGAAAAAATGTTCACTAGATAAAACGATGATTTTGTAATGTAGAAAATTAGGAAAGACAAAATTCAGGATGACACGGCAATTTATTTGAAACAAGATGAGATAAGGGACCGGGAAAAAATGTTCACTTTATCGAGAGATCCAAATTTACGAGTTTCAAATTATCAAAATATATCTTTTTTTTATAAGCTTATAGAGAATTGTTTTAACAAATGTTCGTTAGACAAACCTTTACTCGGGTAAAACCCGGGCAAAGCCGGGTACGTTCTTGGAGAGTTGGAGTTCTTTGGAAGACAGAAATAGCATAAACCGAAAGATCGATATACCGGACATGTACACACAATTTAGATGCTCCTAAAATAGGAACCTCTATGTATATATGAACTTCAGTGAAATGTCTTCATTCATAATGCAATAGCCGAATATTTATTTTGTATACATAGATATTTACTTTTACTCTATTTATTCATTTATTTTGATTAGTATTGTGCGATATTTGTTTGCATGCATTACATTTTTATTTGAATGATTTTCGCCCGGGGAGATTGTGAGACGCCCGTGTTTCGAGTGTAACGCGCAGCTGGCCACAAAAAGAGATGAGATCCTAGAAAAAGATGGTCGTTTAGCCCATCGAAATATCGGAAATAGAAAGATTATTTATTGAATCCAAGATGTGCCCTTTATGAACAAATATATACACTGCGTGACATTGAAAATGGAACACCAAGAAATAGTGGCCAGAAAGTGATGAAACTCGGCAGACAGAGAGAGACAGGGACGAACAATAAGTGATCTTTATTTCAAAATGATAGTCATAATACAGAGCGAGAACGGCGTCGGCTTAGTAGCAAGTAGGACCACCGCGGACGGCGATGCACGCAGCAACACGTCTAGGTAGAGAGTCAATCAGAGTACGGATGGCGTCCTGAGGGATGTCTCTCCATTCCCTCTCAACCATTTGCCACAGTTCGTCTTCTGAACGCGGCTGTGGCAAGGCATGCAAAAGGCGTCCAATGATGTCCCAGACGTGCTCGATTGGTGAGAGATCAGGAGAGTACGGTGGCCAGGCAGCAATCGGTACATCTTGCAGAGCTTGTTGGCTAATGCGCGCAGTGTGCGGTCGGGCGTTATCCTGCTGATAAAGGGCATTGGGTACCCCCTGAAGGTAGGGAGTGTCACCGGTCGCAGCACATCATCAACGTATCGTTGAGCCGTCATAGTGCCCTGAATACGAAGTAAAGGTGACCTGGAATCATACGCGATTGCGCCCCAAACCATGATTCGACGTTGTCGCACGGTGGGGCGTTCCACAATTGCTGCCGGATTGGACCTTTCTCCACGTCGACGCCACACGCGTACACGGCGACTATCACTGGACAAGCAGAAACGCGACTCATCTGAGAACACGACCCTGTGCCATTCCGTCATCCACGTCGATCTAGCCCGGCACCATTCCAAACGTTGGCGCCTATTCGGTGGGGTCAATGGCAGTCTTCTTAGCGGACGGCATGAGTGCAAGCCATTAGCAACCAATCGACGGGAAATGGTTCTGGTCGAGATGGAATGATCTAGGGTGTCTTGCACATGTTGCAGGATGGCGGTACAAGTGCCTTGTGGGGCCGCCACTGCTTGTCGAAGGATACGCCGATCCACACGTGCTGACGTCACTCTGGTTGCACCGACATTCCTATAAATTGCCACATTTCCTTGTTCCAACCATCTTCTCCACAGTCTGTGCACCGTGGACGCACCAAGGTGTGTATCAGCTGCGATTTGACGTATGGACTAACCTGCCCTTTTCAGTCCGATCATCATGCCCCTCGTAAAAGTGTCTGTCTGCTTGAACTGCCTCCGTTTACGATGACCTGGCATTCTCTGTTATTACACGTGTCTTTTGACACAAGAACAAAATTTCTACAATGATTTTCCTTGAAGAAATAACGACACGAATACTGTCCATTCTGCAAGTTCCTTCCCTTATATCTTACTCCATGTGCGCACGAGTGCTGCGCATTTTACATCATTTGCATAACTCGGTTAAGCGCGTCTACCCTGAAATTTGCATAATTTTCTGGCCACTATTTCTTGGTGTTCCATTTTCAATGTCACGCAGTGTATATATATATATATATATATATATATATATATATATATATATATATATATATAATCAAATCTACTTGATATAAATTATCATTATTATCAGTTTACTAATTAAATTTTAAATATAGAATCACTATTATATTTTTATTATATAGTTTTTACACTATATATATATGTTATATAAAAATATTATTTTATTTTAAATTATAATTTCATAGATTAAATACTCTGTCAAATCGACCGCCAGGGGTCACGCTTTGCATATATAAACTTGTTGTTGTTCTTTCCCAATGGCAAAAAAATTGTCTGTCTGATAAACATCTTTTATCCACGATTACATCGCTCTTGACATGAATCCTGCCAAGAAGAAAAAGAAGGCCTACAAGCCTACAACCCGCATCGTGAACGTCGCCGACCTGGAGAGGGAAGATGAGATGGTGATCTCACGCAACTGCAGCATCCTGAGCTCCATTGGCCATCCTGCCCTGAAATCCCTGCATGAGGACCTGATCCGCTACATCGCCTCGCGGACTGAAATGATCAAGGCCCTCGCTACCAATGTAGAGAACCTCACTGACACCCTCGAGTCCTTCGCAGAGTTGGACGAAATTGAGGAGGCCAACAAGCCCAAGACTGCTTGCCGCGGCACTCAAACCTGCCCTGCTCCTTCCTGCAATGAAACCAGCTCCCAGACTGACCCAATCAAGCCCGCCACTCCTGCTCCTGCTGCTCTCCCTGCCAAGAAGCCTGCCTCCTCCCTGCCTGCTCCTGCTCCAACCAAAAGGAAGCAGTCTGAAGCTCCCAACCCGCCTGCAAAGAGGACAAACCTGAATGGTCCTTCAAAACCTGTGCCTTCCCACGTCTCCAAGCCTGCGGCCGCCCAAGTGATCCTTCATGGAGAAAAATCGGCGGCCCACACAGTGGTCATCTCAGATGACCCACAGGCTGACCCAAGGGAGATGCTGAAAACAGTCCGCGCTGCTCACACTCTCCCCCAAGGCGTTTGGGCCTCCCTGCGCACCAAGGGGAAGCTGGTCCTCCATTCCAGCAATCCTGACACCATCCCTGAGGTTACAACCTCCCTGGCCAGCAAGTTGAATGGAATGAAGGTCCGCCAGCAGAAGGAGATCCTGCCACGGATCTGCCTCTTCAAAGTGGATGAGGAGACATCCAACTCCACAATTGAGGAGACCTTCCTGGAAACCGCTGCTGTTAGAAAACTTCCTGGGGACAAGGTGGTGCGCGTGGCGCACCGTTCTGCACCCAGAAACGGGACCTGCACCGCCTTCATCGAGGTGGACCTCAAGACCTTTAGAGCCCTGGGCGTTCGCGGGAGGATCGTGGTGGATGGAGTAATCCTCAACTTCGAGGAGTCCATCCGCGCCCGCGTCTGCTTCCGCTGTTGTGGCTTCGGCCACAACTCTGCCCAATGCACCAGAGCTCCCAAGTGCTTCCACTGCGGTGAAGACGGCCATGAAGGCCGAACCTGCCCATCCATTGCTGACCAGCGCACCTCCAAATGTGCCAACTGCTGCTCCCAGGGCCTTCCTGACAAGCACGAGGCGAGAGCCTCAAGCTGCCCCATCCTGAAGTCTAGGGCCCTCAAGTTCTAGGCTTCAAGGACCTTCTGCCTCCATTTCCATCTGCCACTTCTCCTGGATTCCTGGCCTATTCAACGCACCCGCCTCACTGCACCCTGGCGCTATTCCCCTGCTTGCCCAACGTTTCCACCACCCCTGCGAGACATCTCCTGCTTCCACATCCTAGGGTCCCTTGCCACCTGACATCGATTTTGGGCTCAAAAATCATAACTTTTGGTTAGTAGCCCGTAAATAAAGATATTTTCTCTCTCTCTCTCTTTCCCAATGGCCGACCCAAAACATTTGTACATTATGTAAATACGCTTTTTATTTTTTTTTTATTCTTACGCCTCAAGCCAGGCATTACTTTTTAATCAAATTATGTTCTTATATATCACTTTAGCTCAAATAAATCAATAACTGATCTAAACCATATTATTATTTTTATTTCAAAATTATTTAACCACGACTGCACCGCCATAGCTTAATCCTCAAGATAACCAAAATTAAGATAATCTCAACAATTCTAAATACAAGCAGAATATCTTTATTTCTTTATATAAGATATATATATGTTATATTAAAATAATTTATTTAAAATGTTAAATTAAAATATTTTATTTAGAATTATGTTAAAGTGTTATTTTATTTAAAAGTATAATGTCATAGATATAAATACTCTGTTTAAATCGACCGCCAGAGGTCATGCTTCCCATATAAAATCTCATTGTTGTTCTTCCCCGTTAGTCATATATATTATTTAATTTAATTTAATTCATATTTGACCCAATATATTTCAAAAAGTTAAGTTATATATTCGAATCGATTCATTGAAGAAGTTAAAATAACGCATGTTGAGCTAAAAAAGATGCAGCCTATTGTAATCAAATCAACGATCGGCCCAGCTGGCGAAAAGGTCAGTATAATCGACACCAACATACTTTTTAAAATTCTTGAAAGATGTGGCATCGAGTACAAAGTTGAAGAAACTCCTTCAACAAAGAAACGAACTCGCGAATCCCCCTCAGTTTCAACACCACGTAGCCATAAGACACCGAGAATGGAAGTTGTCTCACAGCATAATAAAAACGATGTCTCCATGAACGAGGCAACTGAAGTCCCTCAAGAAACGTCCGCAGCTACCCCTTCTCAGGTTAACGAAGAAAACATTGATGAAGATGGTCCTTGGACAAAAGTCACACATGCAAAAAAGCCAAGAACACCACCTGTAATAGCAGAAAATGTAACAAGTTCTGGGACCGTGGCCGAAGTGGTCTCCGCTCCTATCAATAGGACTGCCCATGGTAAGATCCCCCAGGCCCCTACTTCCATTCCTTCCTGTACCCATTCTGGATCCTCTGACTGCTGGGAAGAGATAGATTCTCTTTTCAACAAAAATTTTCATGAGGTAGCGGAAATCGCTGCCTCTAACCTTCCTGCTACCACCCGCACTGGGTTATCTGACTCAGTTAAAGACGACGTAAGGCGTATTTTTAACGCTTTACAAACTGAAGTCTTGAGAATCTTCAAAAAAAATGTAAAAATAGTTGAAAATGAGGTCATCCAACTTAGGAAAAGGTTGGCCAAGCCTCCCTCTCCTCCTAACCCCGTTAAAATTATCCCCCAACTAGATACTTCTACTATCCAAATTAGGTCCAACCAACCCACAACTGTACACCCTAGAGTGCCAGCGCTTTCAACCTACGCGCAAACGTTAAAGAACAGTGTAAACCATGTAAAAATTGCCTCAGACAACCTATCTTTCGAGGCCATCAGAGCCAAAATTGCCAAGACTCCACAGTTGAAGAGTTGTGATGTGACGGCGGTAACTGGGAAGGACAAAAAACTTGTCCTTCACTTTCCCAATTCTGCAGAATCAAAGCGGTTTGTGGACGGATTTAAGACCGCCAACATTGACGGACTTAAAGTCCTACCAAACCCGACATTCAGGCCCAGGTTGGCAATTTTCGGCATCCCTGTCGAGAAATCTGAATCTGATCTGGTGTCTGATCTGATGGAAAACCCTGTGATAGCCCCGCAGTTAATTAATAACAGCGGCGGCTTGAAGCTGGTTAAATTGATTAGGAAGGAAGGTTCGCCTTCCACCGCTATCATAGAGGTCAATAAGGGTATCGAGGAAGCTCTCCTTGCACGCGGCCGCGTCACTGTTGACTTCCTGTCCCTCAGGCTCGCCCAGGCGAAACGCGTCTTCCCATGTGGTATCTGCGGTTGCCTCTCTCACAGGACGCACACTAATGGTAAAAAGTGCACCAATGCGCCAAGTGCGCCAATTGTGCAGGTGCACATTTTACCACTGCCTGTGAAAATAAAAGCGCGCTTAAGTGTCACAGGTGCGGTGACAAGCACAATGCCAACTCCATGATGTGCAAGCACATGCGAGATGCCCAGGATCACTTCAATAAGTTGATAGTCAAATGATTGTTTTCAAGTGCCTACAAATCAATATAAGACGCTCTCAGCCTTGTTTGTATTCAGTATTGAGTGATTGTCGTGAGGAGAACATAGATTTACTACTTTTACAAGAGCTCCCAGCTGCGCGCGGCAAATTCCCATCGCTGCCAATCCCATCTAACAGAGTTTGCTATGGCCCTATTACAAACTCTAGGTTGGGAGCTATGGTCATTGTAGTAAATCCTAGCCTTAAATTTGTTCATTTGTCTCATTTGTCCAGTGTTAATGTCGTGTTTGTCATGTGTGAATTGAGTGGTAAAAGTATTCTTCTTTGTAATGTTTACCTTCCGCCATCATGTGATCCCTCCCCTCTTCTCGATAAGATAAATTATAGCCTTAATTCTCTGAACTATGACGAGGTCATTTTTTGCGGCGATCTAAATGTTGAATCTTTTAGGTGGTCGGATAAACCCCTGCTCCTCAGGCAACACTCACCTAAGAGAGATCTAGTTGAAAACTTTATTGATGCCAACTATTCGCATGTGCTCAACACTCACGGCGCGGTGACGTGGGAGGAGGGCAACCGCTCTTCTTCCATCGACGTCACTTGCTGTAGTGCTGGCCTTGTAAATAGCGTTACCGATTGGCATCCTGAGTACCAGGAGTTGTCTGACCACAAACGCCTCGTCTTTAACCTAAATTTCGCTCCCTCTTCACAGGACAACACCAGATTTAAATTAAACAAATTTAGCGAAATATACTTCAGCTTTGGTCGCGCTGACTGGGATAGAGTTTTTGAACATTTCAGCCAAAAAATAGAAAATATTAATATTTTTTTAGAAAATGTGCGTGACTCATCCTCCCTCGACGATGTAATTAATTTACTCGGCGAAGAGATTTTTCACACATGTCTAAACACCATTCCATCCCGTCCCAGAAGTGATAAATACCTCAAGTCCATCTCTTGGTGGAAATCTGATTTGAATCCTCTCAAAAGGGCCACTCAAAAGGCACAGCGGGCCTTTATAAAGGCACGCGGTGTCGTTAAGGGTGTGCTGGAGGTCTTTTACAAAAGACTTAAGGCAAGATATCGCCGTGCGAGGAGACTGGCTAAGAAAGAAGCATGGAGGGCAGCCTGCTCGCGTTGCGAAATCAGCCCTTGGGGTGGAATCTACAGTTTCATCAAGGGAAATTTTAAGCGCAAACCCCTCTCAGCTCTCCCAGTTGGTAGCGGCTTCACCGAAGGTCCGCGGGACACATTAAATCACGTATTAGATTACTATTTCGGCCGCGTCCCGCCCGATACCATGTTAGAACACAAAGATTTAAGCAAAGTCATCGCATCGTCATCTGATGACGACCCTTTGTTTACAGATAACGAGTTGTTGTTGACAGCGGATAAGGTAAACTTATCTTCTTCTCCTGGTAGTGATGGCATGCCACCTCTTCTTATCGTAAAACTTGTTAAACATTTTCGGACGTTTTTTCTACGTATTTTCAACAAGTGTTTAACCACTGGCCACTTTCCATCTACATGGAAGCTGGGGGACGTCGTTCTCGTCCCCAAGCGAAGTGGGGAGGACTTTCTCGCATCACACCGTCCAATCACGATGCTGCCTGGTTTGGGCAAGATCCTTGAGCGTCTAATTCTTGCTAGGCTGTCGTGGATGGCCGATAGGATGTGTAAAGCGCCTCCAAAGCAGTTCGGATTTAAGCCTTGTAGATCTACTACAGCCGCACTCTTAAATCTAAAATCTACTATAGCCCGGACGATTAAAAATAGGAAATCTTGTCTTCTTCTTTCTTTTGATGTTAAAGGCGCTTTTGACAACGTGCTCCACTCCAGTATCTTGAGAGCGTTGCACAAAAGCGTCTGTCCCAGAAATATTTATCACCTGATAAACTCGTTTCTATGTAACCGTGTTGTGAGACTATCTATGAATGGTTGTACTGTGTCGAGACGAGTTTCCAAAGGATGTCCCCAGGGTTCAGTTCTCGGCCTATTCCTTTGGAATATTGTCTTTGATGAACTCCTCACGCTGGACTACAGGAATAATGTTTTGCCGCAAGCCTACGCGGATGATCTGGTCGTGGTGGTCTCGGGATGCCGACCTAGTCAACTTCCCGCGGCCCAACACACCATAGATATGATCGCTAGGTGGTGCAGTTTGCATAAACTGGAACTCAGCGTGGGGAAGTGCCAGGCTATGGTTCTCCTCAGACCACACGGGAGACTGCCTGAACCGCGCCGGGATCTGGTTATCCACGGACGGCCAATCCAATGGTGCGACTCAATTAAGGTGCTGGGAGTGAGATTTGATCAACGTCTATCTTTCTACCAGCACGTAGTTGAAGTCTGCGCCAAGGTCCGCGGCATGTTGCCGCGTTTGACCGCAGCCGCTAATCTCAACTTTGGTTTTGGTTACCGCGCCTTGAGAACTCTGTATCTGCAAGTGGTTGTTCCGGCCATTGCCTATGCCTCGGCGGTATGGTTTCCTAATCTTTCTCAACGCTCCTTGAATGTTCTACTGAGTGCTCAAAGGCCTTTCCCTGTGAGAGCTTGTAGAGCTTTCAGATCAACCAGCAACGCTGCTCTAATCTCCCTCTCTAGAGTCCTTCCTCTCGATCTGGAAATCTTGGCTAAAACTGAGCTATACCTTAAAAAGTATGGATTGGTTGACGCTGAAATTCCACTCGAGCCTCCTCCCTTTCCACATCCTCTCCCCTACCCCCCCCCCCCCCTATTACTCCGCTCCCAGTAATATCCCTGCTCTTTTCTTCCACGTGGCATACTATACAGATGGTTCCAAAACCAGAGATGGAGTTGGCGCCGGCGTGTACAGGTTCTCTTGTCTCGATTGTGCACCTGAAATACGTGAATCTCATGTTCTGTCCCCTCATTGTTCAGTCTTTCAGGCGGAAGCCCTTGGATTGGTTAAGGCTCTTGAAAACGCAACCACTTTACCAAATCATCTAACCTTAGGATTCTTCCTGGACAACCTCTCAGTCGTGAAGTCAGTTCTGAACTCTAAGACTGGTAATTACCTTATCGACAGAGCTCTGCTACTGATTTCGCGATTGAATCGCAATGGGAACAGATGCACCATACAATGGATCAAGGGCCACAGTGGGAACGTGGGTAATGACATCGCGGACACACTCGCAAAGCGGGGTGCTGAGTCTGCTAACCCAAGCTGTTACAAACTCGCTCCTTTGTCGTTTGTAAAATCGGCAATCTACGGCCGGGCGCGTGAAGCATGGGAAAGCAGATTCCTCTCTCTAGCTCCTTCTATCCACACCCGCTTTGGCCTTACTCCAATGAGTCTTTTAGACAAAAGGTATGCGTACATCGTCCCTAGCGAGCACATTGTGGTAGGCCTGCTATCGGGACACACGTGGACGGACAGTTTCGCCCACAGGATAGGCGTCATTGACGATCCTTCCTGCCCTTACTGCGACGCTGACAGGGAAGAAACTCTGTCTCACATCGTGCTTGAGTGCAGCAGCCTTGATGCCCTTAGATTCCCCCTTCTTTCCACCTGTGCAGAAGAATTAGGGTACACTCCGCGGTCACTCAAAGACTTTATTTTCAACAGGAGCACTTGGCGAGCCTGCCTGGAGTTCCTAAAGGCCTCTGATAGACTTAAGCCACGCGTCCGCGCGGAGGATTCCGATCACCTGAGTGACTCGGACTCCTCACCTCATGGTTAACACCGGTCATTGGCGGCTGCCCGTAGACGTAACTCTGGCCTGTGCCGCTGCTTAAGATCGGTTTCGCGACCTGCCCTGCGTATGTGATCGCCCCTGACGCTGTCTCTGTAACCCAATGACAGAGGGCAAATGGTTTGGCGATTCGACGGCGCGGGCTACTCGAGAAATCGACTTACGCAGCGACCCATTTGAACGCGCTATGCAATCCATGGTGTAATTTTCTGGTTGGTCGTCTTAGCACTGGTACCCTCACCAGTAATCTTACCTAAAACTTTAATATATTCATTTTTACAAAAAAAAAAAATATATATATATATAAAAAATAATAATAAAATAATAATAATAATAATAATAATAAATAAATAAAATAAAAAATAATCTATCTTTTCCCATCAGTTGCTGAATCATTCTCGCTTTATCTAATATTCTTATTTAAACAACAGCTGTCTTTCTTTTATTTTCCCTGGCCTGGGGAATCTAACCTTTTTGAACAGCCTTGGTTGCGTGCAGCACCTTGATACTTTGACATTGTGCATTGCGGCTTGTCTGCCTGCTACACCTTTTGGGCTTAAAAATCGTATACTTTAATCATTGCGGTCTGTCTGCTCTCCACGGTCACCCCTGGGCTCAACACCATTGAACCCGTCTCTGCCACCCCCTGAACTCCCTGGATCACCACCCTGCTTCCCCCCCCCCCCCCCCCCCCCCCGGTCCTCCTCTACATCCCGGCTCTACTGGCGATGATCCCTGGCCACCCATCCCCAGGCCCCTCCAACTATGCTTTGTATATATTCCGCTTTATGCGTCCATCGGGGCTCAAAAATCATTCATTTTGGTTAGCAGCCCCGTAAAATAAAGATATTTTCTCTTCCCCGTTAGTCGGCTCAAACCGTTTGTAATTATGTAAATATTCTTTTGTTTTTCATCTTTTTTATTCTTATGGCTTAAGCCAGGCAGTACCTTTCTCAAATTATGTTTTTATATA
>CP092876.1:72213090-72365463 GCA_030710605.1 Cordylochernes scorpioides
ATATTATTACTTTAAAAGTTTTGTGAAAAAAAAAATATTTTAAATTAGTTATATAATTTAAGTTTAATTAACTGTTAAAGATTATAAATTTGTATTAGTTATTATTGAGAGAAATCATAAAAAGTTGATTTAATAAATGGATATTTCCATTTATTTTTTTTTTAAGTATTTTATAATTGATATACTGTTGAAATATTTTACTTGTGTAATACTAAATTTGTTTTTAATAAATTCCATGTTTAAATTTTTAACATCTTCTATGAAATTTTTTAATATATTATTTATTCTATAAAATCTTAGATACTGACCAAAATATATACCTTTGCAGCAATTTAATGATATATTAGAATTTATATTGCAGTATTTTATAATATTGAAATTATAATTACTTTTTTTATTATAAATTTTAATAGCATTATTTGTGTTGAAAAAATAGGAAGGAGAAGGCCGGGAATCGGCTTTAAAGATAGAAAGTTTTATTAAGTTATGCTCTAATTTTACATAAAGTTAAAGCACACAGCTTGCTTTACATACTCCAACCCGACAATGGTAGAAATAATTTATATACATGGCGGTCAACTGGTCAAAAACAAATAAAAGAAGAGTAGAATGTTGAAATTGATTATTCCAACACCCTCCCTCAATTTCTACATTCCCAATCCAGCAACATGTTTATCATACAAGACTCTTGGCAGACCTTTAGTAAGGATGTCGGCAACATTTTCCTGGGTTGGTGTGTGAACGACCTCGATAAGACCATCGCTGCAAATGCTTCTAATATAATGCCATTTGATGTCAATGTGTTTAGTTCTGGCATGATGGACTGGATTTCTCGCCAGCTGTTGAGCGCCCTGGTTATCAGTCTTTAAAATCGTAGGTTCATTCAATAATTCACCAAATCCCATCTCATCCAACAGCGCTCTAAGATAGACTGCCTCCTTTCCCGCTTCACAAAGTGCTATGTACTCAGATTCCGTGCTCGAAAGGGCGACAGTCTGCTGCTTCTTCGATTCCCAAGCTATTGGACCTCCTGCTAAGAAGAAAACAAGTCCCGTTTGAGATTTTCTATCCGCGAGGTTTCCACCCCAATCAGCGTCGACACAACCATAAAGGGTCTCATTAGTTTTCTCGTAAGTTATTTTCAAACATAAAGTGCCCTTTAGATAGCGGAGGACACGCTTGGCCGCATTCCAGTGCTGTCTCCTAGGATCATTGCTGAACTGTCCCAAAGCACTAACCGCATAGGCTATATCAGGCCTTGTCGACACTGAAAGATATATTAACGATCCAATCAGTGATTGGTATTCTACCTTTTTTACTGGCTCATTCTCACCCTCTATAGATGAAATCTTTGTTAACTTGGAGTTCGAGTCCATGGGTGTAGAAATCGGCTTGGCCTCCTTCATTCTATATTTCGCCAGAAGTTCTTCAATATATTTCTCTTGATCTATGGATATTGAGCCATCCTTTTCCGTTTGTATTCTTATACCCAAACAATAATTTATCTTTCCAAGATCTTTTATTTTGAATATCTTCTTCATACTTTCTTTAAAGGTTATCAACGTGTCTTCTCTTTCAGCTGCAATTATCAAATCATCAACATAGATTGCCACCAGAAGAATGCCTTCATGATGTTTGATGTAGACACAGTTGTCAGATTGAATTTGCTTCAGTCCCAAATATTTTAATTCAGTGTCAAGCTTTTCATGCCAAACTATTCCAGCTTGTTTTAACCCATAAATGGCCTTCTTGAGTCGACATACCTTCTCTGGATATTTTCTTGATACAAAGTTCTCTGGCTGTGCCATATAAACTTTTTCCTTAATTTCTCCGTTCAAGTAAGCAGATTGAACATCCATTTGGTGGACTATCAAGTTGTATTCTACAGCCAAAGCGAAAAATACTCTAATTGCAATTTGGCGCACTACTGGAGCAAATGTTTCTTCGTAGTCGATTCCGTACTGCTGTGAAAACCCCTTTGCTACAAGACGAGCCTTATGGCGCTCAAGAGAACCATCACTACTGTATTTTCTCCTGAATACCCATTTGCTTCCAATTACGTTTTGGCCCTTAGGGGGATCAACCAGTTCCCAAGTTTTGTTTTCAATCAATGAATCAAACTCCTCCTTCATTGCTTTCCTCCAAAAATAAGAATCTTTTCCAGACAGCGCTTCCTCTGCGTCTTTTGGATCTGGGGAGTACTTCACTTCTGAAAATTCTTGCGTGGATAAATTTGCCGTAGGATATTCCTTTCTTGGTCGGCCAGGTTTTCCCGTTCTAATATACCTTGGTCTTCCTCTTCCTCTCTGCGAGATGACTTCCATTGTTTCTGATGGTTCGCCTAAAAACTCCGAATCAGTTCCGGGCAAAGTGTTTTCATCATCCTGAAGACTTTCCTCCTCCAATGATGTATCATCCTTTTTCTGTGGTATAGCTTCAATTTGCACCACGTCATTCCTTAAGGTAGAATTTTCAGATTCAAGGAAACGTACATCTCGACTTTTTATCATCATGCCTGTTCCAGGCTTCCTTAATCTGTACGCCTTTGATTCGGGAGAATAGCCAACCAGTCGGTATTCTTCACTACGAGGAGCGAATTTTCCTCTTCTCGGACGGTTGTCAACAGCGAAACATTTACATCCTATCATTCTTAAATGAGAAACGGTTGGTTTTCTTCCTGTAAATATTTCATACGGAGTTCGACTTTCATTTGTTCTTGGGCATCTGTTTCTGATGTATGTAGATGTATGCACAAGTTCAGCCCAAAGTGGATCTGGGAGGTTCGCTTGAATTATGAAACATCTAGTCATTTCTACCAGAGTTCTGTTCGCTCTTTCAGCAACTCCATTTTGTTGCGGAGAATATTCAACTGAGAGCTGATGTCTAATTCCTTCCTCCAATAAATATTCTTTAAAATCTGAACTCAAATACTCTGCGGCATTGTCACTTCTGATTGCTTTAATTTTCTTACCAGTTTGTTTCTCAGCAAATCTTTTAAAGACTTTAAATCCTTTGAAAACTTCATTTTTTCGTTTCATAACAAAAGTGAATATCATTCGTGAGAAATCGTCAATGAAAGTTGCGAAGTACAATGCACCGCCATACGACTTTGTTCTCATCGGTCCACATATGTCAGAATGAATAAGTTGCAGTGGCTCTGTTGACTTTGTTAGAGAGACTTCTGGGAATTGTAATCGAGTCTGTTTACCCCTAATACAAGTTTCACAACTTGTTATACTTTTAAATTCACCCTTGGGTAATCCATTGACTAAATTCTCTCTCTGCAATTTCTTAAGGTCATCAAAATTAAGATGACCAAATCTATTATGCCAAATTTCACTGCTATTTCTGTCTATACACATTCTGGTAAATTGTGTTTTTGCATATTTAGTTTGACGCAATATGTAAAGTCCGTTTCTTTTGTAAGCTTCTATGCAAATTTTCCTCAATGGATTCACAATTTCCGCTTTTCCTCTCATAAATTTTACAAAAATGATTTTTCTGTGCAGGTGCTGACTGAAATCAAATTTCCCTTCAGTCCTGGGACAAACAACACATTTTCTAATTTTAATAAAAATGGTTCACCATGTTCGAAAACCTCCAATTCTACCGTTCCTGTACCTAAAGCTTCTATGCTTTGGTCGTTCGCTAATTTAACGGCTATTGGCTCTGTTTCTCTTAAATTTGAAAATGCTGTTCTTAAGCAGCACATGTGTGCAGTTGCACCGCTATCCAGGCACCACTCGTCAATCTCAAGAATATTTTCATCTCTAATTCCTAGAGAAGCAGCCATTCGCTTATTGTTTCTTTTAGAGTTCCTTTTTGACCAGCAGTCAGCCGCTTTGTGGCCTTTCTTGCCACAGTAATGGCAGTTAAATTTGAACTCCTTCCGATTTGGTGGTTTAGTGGAATTGGTAGTTTTTCTTTCTGGATTTCCAAAAAAGGACATTTTGTTCTCCAGACGAAGTTCCCTCCATTTCACGTTGTCTTTGATCTTCTTCTATAATCTTTACCTTTAAAGTTTCAAGTTTTGGGAGCTCATCTCTGGTTTCTATTGCAGTCCTGAATCCTTCGTACGATTCTGGAAGACTACACAACAAGAGTATAACTAAAGAATCTTCGGGTACTTGAGCCCCAATTTTACCTAGATTGTCCACTAATGAAGTAAATTTACTCAGGTAATCTTTCAAATCATCATTAGGCCTCATTTTCATCTGTATTAGCCTTTTGGTCAGGGAAACTCTCGTCGCAGGTCCTTTAGGTCGATAAACTTCTTCTATCTTTTTCCAGGCCTCCTCGGCAGTCTTGCAGTTCTTAACATGTATTAGTTCTGATGGATTCAAGCTCAATACAATTGTAGCAAGAGCCTTCTGATCCTTATTTTGCCAATTAGTAAACTCTTGGTTACCGGGTTCAGGTTTGATATTGGCTTCATTAACATAATTCCACGGATCAGAGTGAATAAGAATCATTTGCATTTGAAGCCTCCATGTCTCAAAGTTTAGCTTATTCAACTTCTCAATTTGATATAGACTGGACATGCTTAATTCTTAATTTCTTAGGCAATCAGTTCTGGGCCCATAACCTGTTGAAAAAATAGGAAGGAGAAGGCCGGGAATCGGCTTTAAAGATAGAAAGTTTTATTAAGTTATGCTCTAATTTTACATAAAGTTAAAGCACACACACAGCTTGCTTTACATACTCCAACCCGACAATGGTAGAAATAATTTATATACATGGCGGTCAACTGGTCAAAAACAAATAAAAGAAGAGTAGAATGTTGAAATTGATTATTCCAACAATTTGTAAGGTTTATATTTAGGTCTAAAAAGTTAACTTTTTTGTTTCTATTAATTTTTTCATTGTTCTTAAGTTTCAAAACTGTGGGTTATTAAATATAATAATGTCATCTACAAAACGGAACATTTGCCAATTAACATTATTTTGTAGAAAGTATTATCTTTCATACCAGAATAGTATTAGGTTGGCTAATAAAGGACTTGATTAAGTTCCCATGGGAACGCCTTCTGATTGAATATATATTTTATTTTTAAATTCTATATAATTAAAATTTAAAAATGTTTCCAGTAGAGTTTTGCTGTTTTAAGATCTAATTTAATTGTTTTATATCTGTTATGAATAATTTTAATGTAGAAAGTTTTGTCATTAATGAATTCGTTAAATAAATTGGTTATTTTATTATTTAGATCTCTTAAACTTATTTTAGAATATAGGTCCTCAAAATCAAATGTGTGCACTGTATCAATGTTTGTCCAATTGTTCATTAAATAGTTAATGATTTTTTTATTTGAGTCGATAAATTTATAATTATATTTATTAGTTAATTTATTTATAGCAAATTGTAGTGTTGAAGCTAATTGTATATCAATGTTTTTTATAACTGAATTTATACCTGATGTGATTGTTCTGAATGAAATTGGTTTTTTGTGTAATTTAGGAATTATATAGAACTTTGGTATGTTTGGATTTTTGATGTAATTATAAATTTTTAGTGAATTTTCCGCATTTTTGATGTCTTTTTTGATTTTTGTGGCTGTAGTTCTAGCAAAAGTGTATTTATTATTATTATCAATTTCCTTTTTTAGCATATCGTGGTATAGATTTTTACAAATGATAGATAAATTATTGGAACATTTATCTATAGGAGTGATAATAAAGTCCTTCTGTAATTTAATTATATTTTCTTTAAAAGAAGGAATAACTGAATTAGGTTTTGTGTATGTAAGTGTATTATTATAATAATTTATAATTTCTTTTTTAATATTATGTTTCCATTCTAGAAAGGTGAATTCTGGAATACTGTATTTTATACTAGTTTTATTTATGAAAATGTCTATATCTTTTAATATAGATTTAATTGTATTATTATAATTGTGTTTAATTTGAGGTATATATTTATACCCTTTATTTAAAATATCCTGATATTCTGGATTTAAAAAAGAAAAATTGCTAGTTAATATATGACCTGAGAGTTTATATTTATCTATATAGTTGTTGCAATTACATTTAATTTTTTTAAAATTTGTTAAATTGTTAATAAATTGGTTATAATTGCAAACTAAACTACCTATATTTTTGTTGTATTTCCAGATTGTTTTAAAATTTAATTTTTTATAGGGAAAAGATTATTGATGTTTTGGTTATTAAAAATATCATTAAATTTAATATGATTAAATAAATTGTTATTAAATTTAATGATAATATTAATGTTATTAGTAGATTGTTTAATTTTTCTGTATTTAAAGATGTCGTGTGTGATATTTATTAATCTGTTAGTCGGATTATGAATTTTAATATATTCTATAAGTTTGATAAATTTATTATTATTTAGTTTAAATAATGTTTTAATAAATTTATCGATGAAGTTGTTAGTATACATTTGTTTTGGGTCCAGTAATTCTTCAAATTCAATGTAACCTAATTTATTGGTAGTTTTACCTCTAGTTTTATTAGGTTTAGTATTGTTAGTAATAAAATTTTCTCTCTCAATACTCAATACTTTTGTAAAAAAAAAAGTAAATAAAATATATGATATTTCAAAAAAGGTACGCAAGCAACTTGAAAAAAAAATGCAGAACGCTCATTGTCGCTTAATTGGCCTGGTGTTGTTACTTCGCCTCGTATTTACTCCGCGTAAAAAAAAAAGTAATTCAAATGGAGAAAAAATCCAAAAATGCTAATCAAAATGTAGCCAAAATTTTTCCTCGGGTTTTTAAAAAGCGACATGAAAAATTTGGTACCAATTGGTTCAGTAGTTTTTGAGTTTATCGCGAAACAGACGACAGACATTGTCTTTTATATATAAGAATATTATAGATAAAGATATACACAGTGTGGCAAATAATTTTTAAGACTCGCGCTAGATAAAAGCCAATAGCAGAGCCAGTTATGAAATTGCGCATGAGTATATATATTCGAAGCCTTATCTAGCGCGTGGCTTTGTTTAAGCCATTTTGGTTAACTCTTTAAAACCATACAGACGATTTTTGAAAAGTAAAAATTTTTGTTCGTCGGAATTCTGAGATGGAACAGAGAGCGGTCATTAAATTTAATGCAAAACTTGGTAGAAGTTTATCGGAAACATATATTTTGATGAAGCAAGTTTATGGTACGTTATGTTTGAGTAAATCAAATGTTTTCATTTGGCCCAAACGTTTTTCGGATGGAAGAAATACGATAGAAGATGATAAGCATACTGGACGACCAAGTTCTTCGAAGACACCAGAAAGTATAGAAAAAGTGTGAGAATTTGTTGCAAACAATCGCAGTGCATCCCTGAGAATGATGGCAGAGGTTTTACACATCAACAAAGAAACGATTCGAACCATTTTGCATGAAGATTTGGGTAAAACTAAAGTCTGTGCTAAATTTGTTCCACACACTTTAACGGGCGAGCAGAAATCATTGAGAATTGCACATTGCAGGGACATCATTTCTGCCTATGAAAATGATTCAAACCTTCTGAAATCAATTGTTACGTGTGATTAAACATGGTGTCTTCAGTATGACCCAAAGCTAAAGCGCCAAAGTGCCGAATGGAAGTCAAAAAACTCCCCACAGGCCAAAAAAACGCGAAAAGTGCCATCAAAAATCAAAACAATGCTGATTACCTTTTTCGATAGTAGAGGTATTATCCACAAAGAATTTGTACCCGCTGGACAAACCATTACTGGAGAGTATTATGTAAACGTTTTGAAACGTTTGATTGCCATAATTCGTCGCATTCGTCCAGAATATCGCGATGGAGACTGTTGGTGTTTGCTGCATGATAATGCACCGAGTCACTCCTCACTCATTGTTCGTCGCTTTTTGGCCAAAAATAACGTCTGTGTGTTGAATCATCCTCCGTACTCGCCTGTTTAGCACCATGTGACTTTTATTTATTCCCAAAAATAAAATTTAAGTTAAAAGATTGTTTTTTAATGATATCCCGACCATCCAGAGAGCTGCGACGAGCACTTTGGATGCGATTCCTCAAAGTGGCCTGCAAGAGGCATTTAATTCCTTATTAAATCGTTGTAACATATGTATTGAATCCGGAGGGGATTATTTTGAATAAAAAAATAGTAGAAATTGAATTAGCTTGTTTCTGTTTCATTTTACAAGCCCATTCTTAAAAATTATTTGCCACACTGTGTATTTATAACCCAGGTTCCTGAAGTGACAGATACATGCATACACATTTAGAAGAAAGTAAAAATGTTTTTAATTAAAATGGCATATTTTGGATTAAAATATCATTTATTTTACCGATATTTCAGATGGCTGAACGCCAACCTTTTTATCAAGGTATAGGACATATTATAGTGTGTCAACAACAAACACAGCGCCACATAATGTCAAAAGAATTAAGTTTAAAAATATTTTTGTTTATATTCAATAAGGAGAAATTTTTTAATATATACAGGGTGTACCAGGTAAATTGGGACTAACTTTGACAGTCCATAAAACAAAAACTACTTAAGATTAAAAACTTGTTTTTTTTTCATTACGTAGCCATATTCATGTAAAATGCAACAGTACATGTGTGCGCAGTGTAGTGATGAAGAGTAACCGAGAATTTGAAAATCGAGCTGCCATCATCGTTGCTCTGCGCGCCGGAAGGAGCCCCAAAGAGATAGTGGGTTTTTTTAAGTTGCCCAAAACCACTATTTATCGTGTCAAGAAGCAGTTTGATGAGGCCGACAGTAACAAAGAGGGGATAGCTACAAGGAAAAAGCACTCGCGTCGATCGGACAGGGTAAGAGGCGAAATATTTGTCAAAAATGTCAAGGAGAAGATTGATGGAAACCCTGGGAAGAGCATGAGGGCCATAGCCAAGGAAATGGACGTTGGCTCTATGACAATTGTCAGAACTATCCATGAGGACCTTGGTCTCAAGTCTTATGCCCTTCGGAAAGGTCAGTTGCTGACTGAGAATATGAAGAATAACAGAAAAGGAAAGGCTGCTGCCCTCCTCAACAACCTGAAACACGACTCTTTTGGCATGCTAAGGTTCTTCTCTGACGAAAAGAACTTTGACGTGGACCAAAAGGTAAATCCCAGGAATGATCGCTGGATCAGTAAAGACCCCTTAGAGATACCTGTCGTGATGCACACGAAATTTCCTGCCTCCGTAAGGGCCTTAGGATGAACGCTGACACCTACATCAATGTTCTGGAGACCGTTGTGAAGCCTTGGATGGACATGGTGGCCGCAGGAAGGAAGTATGTCTTCCAACAGGACTCAGCTCCAGCCCATAAGGCAAAAAAGACACAATCGTGGCTGACACTTAACGTCCCTAGTCGCTGAGGTCCTGACATTTGGCCCCCTAATTCTCCAGATTGCAATCCCCTCGACTACTATGTATGGGGCGTTGTTGAGAGAGATGTCAACAAAGCTCCTCATACCACCATCCAGTCTGTCAAGAAAGCAGTTCACACGGTGATGACCCAAATGGACAAGGTCATCGTCGCCAAGGCCTGTGCTTCATTCCGCACTCGCCTCGAGACTGTTGTAGCTAATAATGGAAACTACATTGAATAAATAAAAACTATATCCTTTTATCTACTACTGTGTCAAATTTCATTCGGATATTTTAATTTTACTTGCAAAAAATTTCAGTTAAAATACCATTGTTGAAATTCCCAATTTACCTGGTACACCCTGTATATATATATTCATATTATGGACATTAAAATGCTTTAATACTTAAAAACGCATTTTTCCTTTTATGACTTTGTTAAAATTTATGCAACATAATTTATTTAAAAACAATCACGCTTATCTCTATATATATAAAAGTCAATGTCTGTCTGTTTCGCGATAAACTTTTGCATGTCGCTTTTTATAAACCTGATGAAAATATTCAGCTACATTTTGATTAGTATTTTTGGCTATTTCTTTTTTTCATTTGAAGAACTTTTTTTACGCGGAGTAAATACGAGGCGAAATAACAACACGAGGCCAATTAAGCGACCAATGAGCGTTCTGCATTTCTTTTCAAGTTGCTTGCGTACTTTTTTTAAAATATATTTTTATACGAGTGTCACCTTTTTTTACAAAAGTATTGAGAGAGAAATTTATATTACTAAGTTACGGTAAGTGCACATAATGCAATTTAAAAAAAAAAACTTTACAAAATTAGAGTTACTGTATGTAAACAATGGCTTTCGTATTTTTATTAATTTTTGTTCTGGCCTTTGTTTTTTTAAATATAATAATAAATAAAAGTTACAGTCAATATGATAATTCTTAAAATTAAACAAACAATAGTCAATATGCAAAAATATACAAACTAACTTAATAAAATATTCTAATATCAAGCAATATGCAAAATCTCTCCTAATATTTAAATGTACATATCAAATACCAAATGTACATAATACATACATAATCTGCCAACTATTTGAACTATATTTAAAACACCTAAATGAATTGATAAATAAATAAATAAAATACCTAAATACTAATATAGTGCATTTTTTGACATCGCACATACTTTTTGCCTGTGATAATGTATTACTTCGGTGTTGCTATTCTATGGCTCTAATACTATTTATTAGTAATGTTTTTTCAGTATGAAGGAAATTGCACTCGGTGGAATTCCCGGGCGAAGCCGGGTCATTCGTCTAGTTATATATATATATATATATTATTATTTATTCAATGTCTTCAAAGATTTTATTTGTATATCATTTTTAAAAAAATATTTTCTTTTTCAATTGATAATTTATTTCAAATTTCACAATATTATTTTAAAATATATTATTAATGTTTTTTTTATTTAAACAACTTTGCAAATATTTTATGCGCTTTATGTTTTCGATAAAAAAATTTAGCACAGCATTAATATATACAGTTATCAGCGTCATGCACAATTATTTCTTAATTCTGTCACCGTTTGCTTTTGGTTCAGTGGTAGAATGCTCGCCTGCCACGCGGGCGCCCCGGGTTCGATTCCCGGCCGATGCATTTTCTTTTTTTTTTCACAATTTTTAAAACTCATTTATATTATTAAAATACTAGCGGATGTGTACCCGGCTTCGCCCGGGTTTTATCCGAGTGAAAGTTTGCCTAACGAATATTATATATTATGAAGTATAATAAACAATGTTAAAGATTAGTTTTAATTATAAATCAAGATTGTGTGTGAATATGTGAGAAAGATGTAATATCGTTGTTGTTTTCTTGGCCGACTGTTTTACATATGGTGTTATCTTAAAATTGCTTGTTTTGAATATTTTTTTAGATTGAGATTATTAGCTAGTATGTAAAAAAATTAACTCTGTTGAAATTTAATTTTGTATTTTATATGAATAAAATTAACTCTGTTGATTTTTTTTTTTTGTATTTAATCGATAACAGCGAAGTTACGCATCTTAATGTTAGGAAAAATATTTTGATGTTAAGCAAAACCTGCTCCATCTCGTTTTACATAAATGTTGAAAATTTGGTCGAAATTGATGCATTGTAACGAAAGTTTTTAGCGAACACCACTTATGAAATTTCCATTTTATTAATATAGATATGTGCTTTTCCTGTCTATGTACAGATTTATGGTCTATGTACACAAGTATACGAGGTGTGTTCAAAAAGTATCGCGACTTTTGAATTTTCGCGGGTTACGTATATTCGAATTTCATTCTTTTTGTGGCTTTATGTTGGTACTCATGTCTCTCATTTATGCCGACAAGCTCGGCCATTTTCATTGTTCACTTAATTGTTGACAGCTGCTTTGCTTGCGGGTGTTTTGGATCGTCTTCGATATTTACCTATTAAAAAAAATTGATCAAAGGACCTGTATCAAATTTTGTGTGAAAAACGAAATTAAGTGCGCGGATGCATTCCGAATGTTGACTGTGGCATACGGAGAAGCTACCTTGGACCGAAGCAACGTTTATCGGTGGTACAAAATGTTCTCAGAAGGCCGAGAAGATGTGAACAACGAAGAGCGGGCCGGACGCTCGAGCACTTCAACAACAGACGAAAAATTGATGAAGTGGAGAAAATGATATTGGCCAATCGTCGAATCACCGTTAGAGAAGTTGCTGAGGACCTAAACATATCGATTGGCTCGTGCCATTCGATTTTTATCAATGATTTGGGCATGAGACTGGCCGCCGCGAAATTCGTACCAAAATTGCTCAATTGCGACCAAAAACAGCATCGCATGAACATTGCTAATGAGATGTTGGACTCTGTCCGCGACGACCCAAATTTGCTCCAGAGGGTCATAACTGGTGACGAAGCGTAGGTTTATGGTTATGACGTGGAAACCAAAGCTCAATCATCTCAATGGAAGCTACCGCACGAACCAAGACCGAAAAAAGCGCGCCAAGTTCGGTCGAATGTGAAAGTTTTGCTGACAGTTTTCTTCGATTGCAGGGGCGTGGTGCATCATGAGTTCTTGCCACAGGGTAGAATGGCCAATAAGGAATATTACCTGGAAGTTCTGCGCAATTTCAAGCATTTTTTTGGGAATTTCAACGCGATTCTCCTTTTGTTGGATTGTGAGCATTTTAGGGACAAATTTTGAAGGTGTCTTCTTCAACTGCAAATCTTCTTTAATTATCGATTCAAAAAATGATTTTGATATTCCTGTTTCTTCCTCAATGTCCCGTAACCCTATTCGTGGATTTTATTTTATCAAATTTGAAATTTGGCTCACTTTTTCAGGGTTCCTGTGCAGAATTGGACGTCCAACACACTTCTCATCTTTCACCGATTCCATTCCATTTTTAAATCGTGAAAACCATCTAAATGTGGTGGGCCTATTTACATTTTCATTTCCAAATGCCAATTTCAACAAATCTAAAGTTTCTGAAGCCGATTTCCCAATTTTGTAGTAAAATTTAATGCAAATTCGTTGTTCGAATTTTCTATCCATTACAAATTAGAAGTTGTTATGCAAGGCGTTCTTTTTACAAGATTACAATTTATCGACTGCGCGCGCAATCACGTGATGTGATATACCGCAGTGTAGCTGAAGCTTTCCATTTTTTAATAGACTTTTTAAAAAAAAGTATCATTTCATTTTTCCTTTGTTTTTGACCGGTATCATTATTTATTGGACACACCTTGTACATACTAAAAGGTACAGGTTGTACTAAAGTTTTGTCCATGAGTGTGTATTGAGATGCACAATCTATATTTTTCTCACTTCTGAAAAATTTTGAAATATTTAACGCAGAAATCTCTATACTTATAAACTGATCATATGTAGGGGCAAAAGTGTGATTTCTTGGGGTTTAAAAACCATCATGATGTGAGCAAAAGGAACTCAAATTATATGAGCATTCACGAGTTCCTTTCAATTTATAGCATCTTAAGTTGGTTTTATTGTCAGTTATTTTTTAAAATCGCAGTTGTGTGCGGTCAAAATAAATAGAAATATTTAAAATATATATAGACACTACATAGATGTATGTACTTAAGAAAATTTAAAGTAATCACAGAAAAAAAGGATGAAATTCCATTGTTATTCAGAATATCAGACAAGATTGAAGAAAGAGATGTACTACTTCAGCATGTAACTAAAAGAGAAATTCAATAAAAACAATATAAAACATCCAAACGTGATACAGAATTACCAAATTGCAAACAACACTTGATGGTATCCATGCAAACGAAACAAAGAAAAATTTATATTTATTCTCCAATATTACGTTTAGAAATTACCTATTTAATCCCAATAACCGATATAAAAGAGTTCACAGATGGCGAAGAATACAAAGTTGTGTCATGTTCCAGAGAAATCTTAATTGTATAAAGATGAAAGCCCTGAAGAAGCCCAAGTCCATATGTCGAATCTTAGGATGGCTGAGCATTAAATATAACATATGGAACCTTACAGATAGCAGCCTATATATATATACAGGACATCCATAATGCTATTCTAAAAGCCATAGAAATAGGACAAAAGGAGGAGAAGAGCGTGCAGGGTTCAGAGAAAGAATAACCAATATTTACACAACAAATATTAATGTGATATATATATTTCGTCAAAATTCGAAACTATTTTAAAGGCGTAAGATTCTTTTTGATATTAAACAATTTCTACTGCCCTTACTGCAATGGAAAAATTAATGAGAGGGCCTGGCTCATCAGTGGTGAACCCTCTCAGCGGTTTCGCCAGTTTAATCTAACATACCGCTGTTATATTTTTCCATTGCAGTAAGGGCAGTAGAAATTGTTTAATATCAAAAAGAATCTTACGCCTTTAAAATAGTTTCGAATTTTGATAACAGATGGCGCGCTAGTGCATCATATTATAAATGTTCTAATAAAAGAAACAATTTGATATTTACGGAAGGGCGATTGCTCGAAGCATATTATATATTTATAAATGTATGTAATTCTACTGTCCTCTAAGCTTATGTCCATAGTTCTTCTAAAATACCCATTCAAAGAGTCTATCAACAGTATCACTATAAAAGGGAGTTCCAAAAATGCAATATAACAGCGGTATGATATATTAAACTGGCGAAACCGCTGAGAGGGTTCACCACTGATGAGCCAGGCCCTCTCATTAATTTTTTCATTTGAGTAAGGGCAGTAGAAATTGTTTAATATCAAAAAGAATCTTGCGCCTTTAAAATAGTTTCGAATTTTAATAACAGATGGCGCGCTAGTGCATCATATTGTCAAGGAGCTACATCCAGATGGGACACCTGTCAATCATCCCTGGACCCCAGGGGGGACCACAGGTGTGAGGGGTTCTCGGAAGCTGTTCTGAAAATAAGGAAAACGGGACGGTGGCTGACGCCATTCATTAGGATTATCTTTAACTTGGGTGAGTTGTGCTTTCTCTCTCTCCCTATAAATACCTTTTATAATAAATTAATTATCCCCAAACTTGCCCTTGCTTTATTTATCTCCGCGACCTATTTTGGCGGAGACGCTGGGCAACGTGACTGAACTTCGAAGAAGTCGACGTCTACAGGGACGTGAACCAATTATTGAACTTTTGCCACAACGAATAAAAATGGAAGACGACCACAGACCTACTGTTAGCGAATCCTACCTCCGTTGTCAGCGCCAACGAGATCCATCTACCTTTTCCGGAGATGGAAATATAAACCCTGGACAGTGGTTGAAGGAGTACGAGAGAGTGTCGAAGTACAACAGATGGGACGACACCATGAAGCTTGCCAACGTCGCATTTTACTTGAACGGAACAGCTGGAAGGTGGTTTGATAATAACGAAGAATCACTCAACTCACGGAGAAGCTTTGAAGACGCATTCCGCGGTGTGTTCGGACTGCAGGAGGATTCTGCTCGACGCGCCGAGGAAGTTCTGAAGTCAAGAGCACAGACGGCCGAGGAATCCAGCGAGTCATATATCCAGGAGATTTTTAGTCTCTGCCACCAGGTGAACCCTCGGATGGAAGAAGGTGAGATAGTTGCTCACATTATAAAGGGAATTTCGGAGGACATATACCAGGTATTGGTGGCGAAAGACATACAGACGGTAGATGAAATCCTGAAGTTTTGCCGTCATCTGACAACCGTCAAGCAGCGCAGGATCGGCCGTACGAAATTCGCCAGGTTGTCAAACGTAATGCCCATTTCATGTGTTGACGACTCAGACGACTTGGCCGGCTTAATTCGCCGCATCGTTAGAGAAGAGATACAAAAGGTCTTCTCACCACCTGAAGTGGTCAATCCTCTCCGAGAGGTGTACGCTCTGGAACAGACTGTGAGGGAAGAAGTTAGCCGTGTTCTCCAACCTAACAGAGCACAAATCAACGTGGTACAACCAACAACCACGCACGCCCTATTATATCGACCGATCAACCCAACCCAGGAAGACGGAACATTGGAGAACCTACGACGACAAACCTATCTGCTTCCACTGCGGGCGACCCGGACATGTCGTCCGTTATTGTAGGGAACGACGGCAAGTCTTCGCTGAAGCCAGGTCAAGGAATGGCGGAGAACACAAAGCAATAACGCGCCATCTATACATATAAAATAAAAGGACTTAAAAGCGCGAATGTTTCTTTTATACATAAAACGAACTTCTACTGTCCTTACTGCGATGAAAAAATATATTGGGAGGGCTTGGCTCATCAGTGGTGAACCCTCCCAGCGGTTTCGCCAATTTAATCCACCAGACCGCTTCTCAGAGCTCTAATACTGTATTGGATCATTCTGCTTTTATATGCTACACTGAAGCAATATATTTTTTCATCGCAGTAAGGACAGTAGAAGTTCGTTTTATGTATAAAAGAAACATTCGCGCTTTTATGTCCTTTTATTTTATATGTATAGATGGCGCGTTATTGCTTTGTGTTAATTTATTCCTAACTGGCCTTGTCTTTATAGTTTGCTGAAGAGCATTGCTCGAAGCAAACATTTGAATGTAATTCTACTCTCTTATAAGCTTATGTCCATAGTTTACTTGAAAACCATTTCTGAGATTCCATCCTTCAGTGTAGCATATAAAAGCAGAATGATCCAATACAGTATTAGAGCTCTGAGAAGCGGTCTGGTGGATTAAATTGGCGAAACCGCTGGGAGGGTTCACCACTGATGAGCCAAGCCCTCCCAATATATTTTTTCATCGCAGTAAGGACAGTAGAAGTTCGTTTTATGTACAAAAGAAACATTCGCGCTTTTAAGTCCTTTTATTTTATATGTAATGGCGGAGAAGGAAGAAATGTTGGATTTTCGAGTCGACCCCCGAGATATGACGCCGACGACGACTATGTAACGCCCCAAACATCGACGTACTTCTACCGGAGCTCTTCCCCACATCCATTCCGTGCAAGATCGCCAGCCCGAAGACAATCCCACTCGCCAGCCCGTCGTTTCAGCCGTTCTCTCAATCCTCAGAATTTGAAAAACTAAGTGGAGCGGCTTCTAACGGGGGTGAGGTCGCCATTGAGGAAAATCCTCTAGGGTATATCGCCGCTAAATTAAAAGAAAATTTTGTTATGGTCGAAATAAATGGACGCAAAATTAAAGCATTGGTGGATTCAGGAGCAGACTTTTCTGTTATTTCAGACAAATTTCGACGCGAACTAAAGACTCCTCTCTTCAAAGAACCAGGTCCCATTCTTAAAGCCGCAAATAAAAATTTAATAGAGACCCTAGGAAAATGTGTCCTGAACATAGAAGTTAATGGTCAAAATATATCCTTTGAATTCGTTGTTATGGTGGAATGCAGCCATGACATCATATTCAGATGGGATTTCTTCAAGGCCACCGAAGCCGTCATTGATTGTGGCAGAAATGAACTCCATCTCGGGAAAACCTCCGTCCTGGAATCTCGAGAGGAGGAAAACCAGAGATTGTTTGCTACCGACGACTTTGTAATACCGCCTAAATCAATAAAGAAGATCAGTGTGATAAACGAAGAAATGTGCGGTGTTAGAGATGTTTTAGTCTCAACTTCTGAGGATTTATTATTAAGAAAAGAAGTTCTTATACCAAACTCATTGGTTACATTTCGACACGGCCGAGGTAGCATTTGGGTTGCGAATGGAGCGTCTTGGCCGCAACTGATTCCATCAGGAATGAATATGTGCACCATGGAAAGTTATGAGAATGGAAATATCTGCAATCTTATCGAATCCAGCGATAAGATACAAGAAACGCAGTTAAAGTCACGTGAATAATCACAGAAGATAAACCTTATTCTAGATCCAGG
The DNA here is from genome assembly GCA_030710605.1 of Cordylochernes scorpioides. NCBI lineage: Eukaryota > Metazoa > Arthropoda > Arachnida > Pseudoscorpiones > Chernetidae > Cordylochernes > Cordylochernes scorpioides. The sequence goes on from CP092876.1 coordinate 72,230,747, forward strand.
GCTGTCTGAAATTTAAATGTTACAGCTTGTTTCATGCCTTGACGAGTTTATTGACATATTTGACTTTGGGGGAACTCCTATCAAGCCCACCAGTACTGTGAAGCCCAAGATAAACACAGGAGACCACTCTCCTATCAAACAGCGGCCCTATAGAGTAGCACCAAGTGAACGACGCCTAATTCAAGATGAAGTGAACAAGATGATTGGAAATCACATCGTGAAGCCCTCTGAAAGTCCTTGGTCATCTCCTGTTATTCTAGTTCGAAAGAAAGATGGGACCTGGAGATTCTGCGTAGATTATCGTCGATTAAATAAGAAAACAAAAAAAAAAGAATTTTACCCGCTGCCACGCATTGACGATGCCTTGGACAGTTTAGCTGGCTCTAGTTACTTCTCCACGATGGATCTTCGGTCCGGGTATTGGCAGATTGAAGTGGACGAAAAAGACAGGGAGAAAACTGCCTTCATCACTCCAGATGGACTGTATGAATTCCGAGTAATGCCTTTCGGTCTATGCAACGCTCCAGCAACGTTTGAAAGGATGATAGATAGTGTTCTGGGCACTCTTAAATGGAACATGGCCTTTGCTACCTGGACGACAACGTAGTTTACGCACCCACCTTTGAAGAACATCTACGTCGTCTACAACTTGTATTAAGGTGCATCCAGAAAGCTGGACTAAGCTTGAACCACAAAAAGTGTCTTTTTGGATCAAGGAGGATAAAGATTTTAGGAGACCTTGTTGACGCCAATGGAATTCATCCAGATCCAGATAAAGTTGAAGCCGTCTCTAAATTTCCGAGGCCAAGGAATATCTCTGAACTGAGGAGCTTTCTTGGATTATGTTCCTATTACCGAAGATTTATTGAAAACTTTGCTGACAAAGCTAGATCTTTGCATGACCTACTGAAGACTGAAAAACAATTCTATTGGGATGCAGCTCAAGAGAAAGCGTTTGAAGTCCTTAAAACAGCTCTAATTTCAGAGCCTGTCTTGGGACACTTTGATGAATCCGCTGATACCCATCTACACACGGATGCAAGCGGATGGAGCTGTTATTCTACAAATGCAAGGTGGAAGGGAGCGGCCTATAGCTTATACATCTAGAAGCTTGACAAAGGCTGAACATAACTATTCTACAACAGAAAAAGAATGCCTTGCTGTAGTCTGATCTATTAGCAATTTCCGTCTTTATTTGTTTGGTCGACCATTCACGGTTGTCACTGACCATCATTCTCTATGTTGGTTGGTAGGACAGAAAGATCCTTCTGGCCGTTTGGCAAGATGGGCGCTGAAGTTGCAAGAATTTGACGTGACCGTTATCTACAAGAGCGGACGCAAACATAAGGATGCCGATTGTCTGTCAAGGAGCCCGCTTGAGAACGATCAACCAAGTGCTGTGATGTCATTAACCAACGTCGATATAGAGCAGACTAAAGACCCGGATTTAGCTAAAATAATCGATAATTTAAAATCGGGCTACACCAGAAAAGAATTCAGCATTATCGACGGCATCTTATACAAGAACAACTATAGCACAACTGGAAGACCCTGGCTTATGATGATTCCTAAATACTTAAGATCGGAAGTTATGGCAGATTTACATGACGCTCCTACAGCTGGGCATTTGGGTTTCGCCCGAACGTATGACAAAGTGGAGAAACGATTCTATTGGCCTGGCCTTTATAGAATTGTTCGCCAATATGTAAGCCATTGTCGGGAGTGTCAACGAAGGAAGAAATTGCCTCGACGTCCGGCTGGACAACTTGTATCCATACCACCTGTAGAAAAGCCATTCTATAAGGTCGGGGTTGATCTCCTTGGAAGATTTCCAGTTTCTAAAGATGGAAACCGTTGGATCATTGTGTGCACCGATTATATGACAAGGTATGCCATAACGAATGCGATCTCAGACGGAGGAGCAATCGAAACAGCTAAGTTCCCGGTTGAAGATGTTATCTTGAAGCATGGAGCTCCTAGAGAACTGATAACAGATCGCGGAAGAAATTTCATTTCTCAAGTAATAAAAGAGATCAATGTTCTGTGCGGAATTGTGCATAGATTTACAACGGCCTACCATCCCCAGACCAACGGCCTGACTGAAAGGTTAAACAAAACTCTGGGAGATATGTTGTCCATGTACACAGGTGTTGAGCAGAAGGACTGGGACCAAGTTTTACCCTACGTTACTTTTGCTTACAACACTGGTAAACAGGAGGCGACCGGCTACACTCCGTTTTTTCTTGTCCACGCCCGCGAGGCCGAGACCTACATCGATGCCGTACTACCTTACCTACCAGATGAGATCTCTGACGACTACGTTGGAGAACTTATGGCCAGAGCTGAGGAAGCGCGTCAACTCTCCCGATCACGCCTTCTGCAATCACAGGCGAAAGACCATAGACTTTACGACCAGAAACATACTCTAGTCTATTACCAGAAGGATGATCTTGTGTGGGTTTTTACTCCCATCCGAAAAGTAGGTCTCTCAGAAAAGCTACTGAAGAGATACTTCGGTCCCTACAAGGTGACCAAGAAGCTTTCAGAAGTTACGTATGAAGTAGAGCCCGTGGACCCGTCTCCCCGATCACGGAAATCCAAGGATATCGTTCATGTCATTCGGATGAAGCCCTACCTGAACCCTGAAGAAAAATATTCCATTCTGCTAGGGAACTCCAGAACAAGGGCTGAGTCAAGCTAATCAGCGACTCGCTGTTTTATCTAAAGAGGGAGTAATGTCAAGGAGCTCCATCCGGATGGGACACCTGTCAATCATTCCTTGACCCCAGGGTAGACCACAGGTGTGAGGGGTTCTCGGAAGCTGTTCTGAAAATAAGAAAAACGGGGACGGTGGCTGACGCCATTCATTAGGATTATCTTTAACTTGAGGTAAGTTGTGCTTTCTCTCTCTCCCTATAAATACCCCTTATAATAAATTAATTATCCCCAAACTTGCCCTTGCTCTTTTTATCTCCGCGACAATATTATAAATGTTCTAATAAAAGAAATAATTTGATATTTGCGGAAGGGCGATTGCTCTAAGCATATTATATATTTATAAATGTATGTAATTCTACTGTCCTCAAAGCCTTTGTCCATAGTTCTTTTAAAATACCCATTCAAAGAGTCTATCAACAGTATCACTATAAAAGGAAGTTCCAAAAATGCAATATAACAGCGGTATGGTAGATTAAACTGGCGAAACCGCTAAGAGGGTTCACCACTGATGAGCCAGGCCCTCTCATTATTTTTTCCATTGCAGTAAGGGCAGTAGAAATTGTTTAATATCAAAAAGAATCTTACGCCTTTAAAATAGTTTCGAATTTTGATAACAGATGGCGCGCTAGTGCATCATATAGATTTCGTGTTTTCATCTATACTTGGATTCATTAATACTTTTATTATGTACAAAGCCTTGATACACACTCTCTTTCTAACATTTATATATATACTAGCGGACGTACCCGGCTTCGCCCGGGTTTTACCCGAGTAAAGGTTTGTCTAACGAACATTTGTTAAAACAATTCTCTATAAACTTATAAAAAAATATATTAGATATATTTTGATAATTTGAAACTCGTAAATTTGAATCTCTCGATAAAGTGAATATTTTTCCCGGTCCCTGTGTGCCGTGTCATCCTGAATTTTGTCTTTCCTAATTTTCTACATTACAAAATCATCGTTTTAGCTAGTGAACATTTTTCCCGGTCCCTTGAAAAATACTCGATAAGTTGAATAAAATCAATATTAATTGGTTCCCTCGGTAATTGGAAGTTAAAGGAATAGTATCTTTGCCTTGGAATTCTATCATTATTCTTGTCTCAAATGAATTGCCGTGTCATCCTGAGATAATCTTACTTTTGATAAATAATCTTTAAGATAATAAACTTAGTGATAATAAAACTTATACACTGCGTGACATTGAAAATGGAACACCAAGAAATAGTGGCCAGAATGTGATGAAACTCGGCAGACAGAGAGAGACAGGGACGAACAATAAGTGATCTTTATTTCAAAATGATAGTCATAATACAGAGCGAGAACGGCGTCGGCTTAGTAGCAAGTAGGACCACCGCGGACGGCGATGCATGCAGCAATACGTCTAGGTAGAGATTCAATCAGAGTACGGATGGCGTCCTGAGGGATGGCTTTCCATTCCCTCTCGACCATTTGCCACAGTTCGTCTTCTGAACGCGGCTGTGGCAAGGCATGCAAACGGCGTCCAATGATGTTCCAGACGTGCTCGATTGGTGAGAGATCAGGAGAGTACGGTGGCCAGGGAAGCATCTGTACATCTTGCAGAGCTTGTTGGCCAATGCGAGCAGTGTGCGGTCGGGCGTTATCCTGCTGATAAAGGGCATTGGGTACCCCCTGAAGGTAGGGGAGTGTCCCCGGTCGCAGCACATCATCAACGTATCGTTGGGCCGTCATAGTGCCCTGAATACGAAGTAAAGGTGACCTGGAATCATACGCGATTGCGCCCCAAACCATGATTCCACGTTGTCGCACGGTGGGGCGTTCCACAATTGCTGCCGGATTAGACCTTTCTCCACGTCGACGCCACACGCGTACACGGCGACTATCACTGGACAAGCAGAAACGCGACTCATCTGAGAACACGACCCTGTGCCATTCCGTCATCCACGTCGATCTAGCCCGGCACCATTCCAAACGTTGGCGCCTATTCGGTGGGGTCAATGGCAGTCTTCTTAGCGGACGGCATGAGTGCAAGCCATTAGCAACCAATCGACGGGAAATGGTTCTGGTCGAGATGGAATGATCTAGAAGGTCTTGCACATGTTGCAGGATGGCGGTACAAGTGGCTTGTGGGGCCGCCACTGCTTGTCGAAGGATAAGCCGATCCACACGTGCTGACGGCACTCTGGTTGCACCGGCATTCCTATAAATTGCCACATTTCCTTGTTCCAACCATCTTCTCCACAGTCGGTGCACCGTGGACGCACCAAGGTGTGTATCAGCTGCGATTTGACGTATGGACCAACCTGCCCTTTTCAGTCCGATCACCATGCCCCTCGTAAAAGCGCCTGTCTTCTTGAACTGCCTCCGTTTACGATGACCTGGCATTCTCTGTTATTACCCGTGTCTTTTGACACAAGAACAAAATTTCTACAATGATTTTCCTTGAAGAAATAACGACACGAATACTGTCCTTTCTGCAAGTTCCTTCCCTTATATCTTACTCCATGTGCGCACGAGAGCTGCGCATTTTACATCATTTGCATAACTCGGTTAGGCGCGTCTACCCTGAAATTTGCATAATTTTCTGGCCACTATTTCTTGGTGTTCCATTTTCAATGTCACGCAGTGTAGATAAAAAAAACTTGTTATCATCGTCGCAATGGTGGCGCTGCTTGCGAGTTAAAGCTACAAATCTGCAAATAATTCTAAGGATATTCAAGATATTCAAAAAATTATTTTTCGAAAACCTTTCCGGGGATATACCTAATAATATCCCAAAATTTCACGGCGATTGGATGTATGGTTTTTGAATCTATAAAGTACACACAGACAGACATTCATTTATATATATATATATAGATGTAAACCTGATATAATAGCGCGCCATCTCTATTTGAAAATATCAACTATTTATATAGCGCCCATTTCTTTCAACTGTGTGTACGTGTACCTTTACTGCAATGATTAAACCTTGCTAGCAGTTTAGCCAGTTCAATCTACCATATCGCGCCATAAAATTATTTTGGGAGGTTTATATCGTTACTGTGAAGAGGAATGTTGATTAAGATGACGAACCCGCTGAGAGAGTTCACTACTGATGAGCCAGGCCCTCCTAATAATTTTATCTATGCAGTAAAGGCAGTAGAAAATTGTTTTATTTTTTAAAAGAAACGCACCGCGCGCTATAAATATTCTATATTTTCAAATCTTATATACGTGCTCAAGTTTAAAGATTATCAATACATTGAAAGTCAGGCTCATAGTTTTGACTGAGATGTGTCTGTACTGATAATTGTCTATAAACAACTCGTAGATGACAGTCTGTTCCCTGATGAAAGGTGCATGGAATCCCCGTTGCCTACTGGAATCGTAAGAGGTCGTTTCTGCCATTCTGGGGCTTTACCACCGTATTTGTGGCCACCCAACTGTACCTCGCATGAGTCTGCAGGTTCCTGGCGACGCTATCGTTTCGAGCTCCCTCACGGCTGTTGACGTTCGCGACCTGGCGGGCCTGCTCCGTCTCTCAGCACCACGCGGTATGTCCTCGATGACACCTCAGCCCCTGGAGCGTCCTGTCAATGTCTACTGTCGGAGAATACGCGAAGAGAATACCAAAGAAGGAGGGAAGACGCCAATGTGCTGTATTGGAGCGCCATGCCATAGTTCCTGCGTACTGCACGCCGCATGCTGGAGCTACCAAGCCTCAATTAAGCCATCACTATTAAAGACCATATTTCAATAAAAACCACGCCTAATTAAAGACCACTCCTCAATGAATACTACACCTCAATAAGGACTACTCCTCAAGGAAGACCACGCCTCATTGAAGACCCTATCTTAATTAAGACCACACTTCATTAAGACAATATTTCAATAAAGATCACACCTAATTAAAGACCATATCTTAATAAAAGGCACACCTCATTAACGAACACACTTCATCAAAACCGCATCTCATTAAAGACCATATCTAAAGAAATGCCACGCCTCAATAAAGACCATGTCTCAATAAAGTCCACGCAAAATTAAAGACAGCACCTGATTAAAGCCCACATTTTGACTCCAACCAGGAGTTGACGATATAACGACTGGCGATAAAACGACGCCTTCTTAAAAAAGAACCAAACGGGAGCTCCCTACGGCCAGTATCATATCAGTGATGGATGCTTTATTTACCGCATAACTTACTCCTATGCAAATATATTCCCTCCTAAATATCAATATTTGGCCCCATAAACCTCCCGCACATAATATATGTGTCCCATATATAAATCCTATTCATAAAAAGATATCCAGGCGCTCGTTCCCTTCAAAATGCTGCAAAGATTAAGGCGAAAAAATCTATTTAAAATAAACATTTGTGTTTGTTCTGCTGACGTTGTTCCGCACTACTTTCTGCGTGCCACGATATGTATAGAGGTCATTTGGGATATTATCATGATAATATATTGATGAGTTCCTATTAAAAATACTACAGCAGAAGCTCCCTGTAAAGAAAACCTAGCTGCAGAGCACAAAAGTCTTTTAAGTAGAGGTGTCCTCTTACCGGAGAGCTCCTAAAGAGTAAAAATGATAAATTTGGCATGAAGACAGTCCTTTGTAGAGAGGTGTCTTCTAGTATGAGTGTCTTCTCATGAAGGTTCTACTATGAATTATAAAGCATCTAATCGAATTGCTTTCCTTCATCATGCAAATAAACGTTGCTGGTGACAGAACGCCATCTATTGAAATAAGCATCAACAAAAGGTTCATTTATTTCTTCTTCTCCTTTCTCTACTATATTATTAAGGTGTTAAGTCTGTGGATCAACGAGCATATTAATAGTGTCTTATGGAGATCTCATACCTCTAGTTATTCTAGATCTGCGTTTTACCATTCTTTGCCCACTTACACTTTTTAGCTCTTTGAACGACTTTCTTGCTCTATATCTTAGCTTGTTGTCTCTAACAATTCAAGTCATTATTTACCTGATCGGCAGTCTAGCTGCTTTCCCTGGTCTTGTTACCGTGGCCCGGAGACATCTAATCTTCCTTCGTGAACAAAACTTAAAGAAGTGGAAAGTTCTCAATGTCGCCGGATGTCTATATTTTTTAAGGAGACAGAAGTAATTTTGTTCACATTTGGTTATCTCGTGTGTTTTCAATAAAAGTCACTGTGTATCAAATATATTTTCAGAGTTATTGTTTGAATTCCAATATACATACTAAAAGGTATAATTATCTTCTTCTTTCTTTCTTATCTCGCCATAATCATATTAGGGTATCAAGCTTGTAAAGCTTGAGAGGGTGTCTGCTGGGGATGAGTAGAGCTCATCAATAGATGAGTCAATACACTCAATGATGTAGTTTGGGGTTGCAGGTTGGCATTTAGTACATGGTGGGAAAACCTTGCAAATAACTTCCTCAAGTTTTGTCCAGGAGTGTACTTGTACCAAAGCGAAGTGTGTCACGCCTGCTCCAGCTGCTTGTGAGTTGATAGACCTGAGCTGTTCGAATGTTCTAGAGCAGACGTTATTTGCTTCCAATCATGACGCACCTGTGCGTAATTATTTGCGTACTAATTAACAATTTTAATCAACGTTGATTGGTAAATTGCAGTCACACATCAATAAACTAATTATTAACTTCCATAGATATTTATATAATAAAAAGTTTAATTACGAAGAGGAGAAAGATGTTTATTATAACTTTAAAACACAAGCTTTCAAACCATGTGGTTCCTCTACTTATAGAACACCATGTAGAGAGAAGACCTGCGTGGGTTGTAAGTTTGTTTTAAGGTTGTTTTTTCTATTTATTCTTAGTATACACGTGATACAGGCCATGATAATCATGGTGTTTAGAACTGGGTGGCTGATATTACTCTATGTCTATGTGCGCACCAGATGTCTACACATGTAGAAAGCAGTTCGACTTTTGCACTTATAAGTATGTCACATAACCCTGTAACTTGCACTTATAAGTATGTCACATAACCCTGTAACTTGCACTTATAAGTATGTCACATAACCCTGTAACTTGCACTTATAAGTATGTCACATAACCCTGTAACTTGCACTTATAAGTATGTCACATAACCCTGTAACTTGCACTTATAAGTATGTCACATAACCCTGTAACTTGCACTTATAAGTATGTCACATAACCCTGTAACTTGCACTTATAAGTATGTCACATAACCCTGTAACTTGCACTTATAAGTATGTCACATAACCCTGTAACTTGCACTTATAAGTATGTCACATAACCCTGTAACTTGCACTTATAAGTATGTCACATAACCCTGTAACTTGCACTTATAAGTATGTCACATAACCCTGTAACTTGCACTTATAAGTATGTCACATAACCCTGTTTGTGGTTACTTGCACTTATAAGTATGTCACATAACCCTGTTTGTGGTTACTTGCACTTATAAGTATGTCACATAACCCTGTTTGGTTACTTGCACTTATAAGTATGTCACATAACCCTGTAACTTGCACTTACTGATGGAGGTGGACTTTAGAAAATTTTAATATAAAAAATGAAAATATTCCTTTTAGAATTGTTATGTGTGTATGATATTAATATTCTTTTAATTTCTTATCTTCATCTTTTGTATTTTTATTTTGTATAAAAGCTAATTGTTTTAACAATAAAGTAGTATGTAAATCTAGCGTTGCGTCATGTATTAAAGCGGCTCTCTAAACATAACAAGAATAAAATTCTGGTAAACAACAACAAAAGCCTTTATATTATGATGCATTAGCGCGTAACTTGTTATAAGAAATTGAAACTATTTTTGATGCGTAGGTTTCTTTTCAAAATAAAACAATTTTCTACTGCCCTTACTGTAATGGTAAATTAATGTGAGGGCCTGGCTCATCGATGGTGAAACATTCTATTATTTTATCATTGCAGTAAGGGCAGTAGAAAATTGTTTTATTAAAAAAGCATATACGGGTCAAAAATAGCTTCAAATTCTTACAAAAGCCATTATTAGAGCCAACGCCCCACATTGTATATTCCATATTGAATATACATATATTTACAAATATTTATTACATTTGTATATACAATTTATATATGTAATTTTACTGTCCTAAAGGCTTATGTATATAGTTTGGTCAAATACTATTTCTAAGATTCCACCCTTCAGTGGTGGTGTGGTAGTGGTGTCTTGTCCATATAGCTCCATAGAAAGGGGGGAGGGTGCCATTGCCCCGTTAGTCAGCCACATTTCAGAGTTCCCTGTTCACAGTTACCGTAGTGGCTCGGGGCTCACGACACCGTACTTTACCCTAAAGGACAGTCCCTTACTTGTGCTGCTTCTCCCGCCCGCCACGTAGAGGAGGACTGCTGGGTAGGGTAGCATATATAAGCAGAATCATCCAATACGGTATTAAAGCTCTTAGAGCTGTCTGGTAGATTAAATTGGCGAAACCGCTGAGAAGGTTCACCATTGATATAAGACAAGCCCTCCCAATATGTTTTCATCGTAGTAAGTATGGCAGAAGTTTGTTTTATGTGTAGAAGAGAAACATTCGTGTCTTAATGTTTTTATTTCTTATTAATTGGCACACTACAATCTTGTGGTGCTCCGCAGATCCTTCTTTCCGCTATCTGATTAGAAGAAGTTATATAGAAGTATGTCCTTGGTTTGTTTTCTTATCCCTAGTACACGTGGTACAGGCCATGATAATCATGATGAGTAGAATTAGCCGACTGCTTTTACTGTAAGTGCCCCACATGTCTACACTTCAGCAGTTCGACTTTACACTTACAAATATGCCAGAGCCCCGTTTGATTACTTGCACTCGCTGGTGGGGTTGGACTTTTGCAAGAATTGGGGGCCATTGGAGCATTTTTTAAATAATAAAAAAGTGCCCAATGCGGAAATAGAACCCGGGTCATAGCGGTCGAAAATCAACGGTTTAGACCAGCCTTGGCCAACCTAAATGACGCCACGGGCCGCACGGAATCGTAAACAAGGTCCAAATTTTTATTATTTTTTTTTAATAAAAAAATTATTATAATTATTTCAATATATTTTCTGTTTTTGAATATACAGACGAGAAATGAAAGTTACAAAAGAAATATAAAGTTAAATGACGAGCCGCAAAATATTTTACGGCGGGCCGCGGGTTGGCCAGGCCTGGTTTAGACAACCCTTCCAACGACCCCCTTATGTCCTTAGCTAATTATCTATCATAGAATATATTGACGACTTGGTGTCGATTCTAGAATGAAAATCTCTTACTTCCTGCGTATTGTTCTACATGTGGTCATATATAAGATTCCGGTAAAAAATTCAGTCAGAAATAACAGGCGAAAAAAAAAGGATAGATACAAAAAAATAAATATAATAAAAATAAACAGAAAGAGAAATTATAAGCTTATAAATAGATATAAATTTAATTCCATAAATTTGCATACCTGTTCTTTGTATTTGCATATATATGCGTATAAGCCATAATTGTATTTTTTATTTTCGAAATTGAATTCCAAAATGAAATAAATAGCATTTTACAATAGAGAGATAATAAGATAAATCTAATATTCCAAATAGAGGTGTATGAACTTATACAATGAAAGGAGATATAGGGTGAGTGAATGTATAATTTAATTTCTTTTAAGAATGGACCTAATGGAGATCATCAATGTGGCGTTAAATTCAATAAAACGGTATATATATTATATGTATTATTATAGTTAAACATTTTATCTATGTTACATTTTATTTGGCGACTTTAAGAAAACAAATTAATTGCATAGATGTCTATAATTATTATATTTATCAAAGTTTTATATGCACATTTATAGACAACATTTTTAGAATGATAGTTAAAATATAAATTATATTTATAAGGAATCTTTTTTATCTTTTATATATGGCTATATCGCTTCGAAATGCTTTTTTAATCAACAACAAAAAGCATATATTAAGGACACTCGTCCCACACAGGATTCTCCCATATAGGTAAACAGAAGTAAACATAACAGTTATCTACAGAATGTGGAGATTAACATCGACTTTTCTTCAAGTTGGATCCATCATCTTTATTGTACCTATTTAATGAATGAAAGGAAGAAAAAATTGCAACGAGTTTCTTTATTCTGAATGTTGGCAAGCTTTCAGGCGTTAGCCTATCTTCAGGCCGATTTCGCAAAATATATATACAAATAATACAAAACTAAACTATATATAAGGCGTAGAACTAATCTTACCGGAAATAAACAAATTGTAATAAAATATATGGTATACAACGATACATGCAAATATGCCGAAAACTTTAAATTAAAAACAAATTCTAAAACTATGAAATTTGAGATACGCTAAAATTACATAAAAAAGGACTAAAATAAGATTTGGAAATTACAATAAGACAAAAATAAACAAACCGACTATGTATTTATACAACTAACATAATTCTATTCCAAAGCTCAGGGTGAGAAAACATGAATTTAGCTATGGGATATATGAAGGTACTGCTGTGGTATATCGATCCTTCTATTAATGCTCTTTTTATCGTTCGAAACCAAGAATTCAAGTATAAGTCTATTATATTTAGAGAATATATTCCGGAAGTAACACTTGACGTCCTGTAGGTTAAAATGATGGCCAGTAGAATCCTCATGTTGATAAATAAAAGATCTGCTATCTTGGTTCCTTACGTTCCTGATATGTTCTTTAACTCTGGTGCCGACAGTTCGGCCAGTTTCCCCCACGTAAGAAGCGGTACATTGTTGGCAAGATAATGAATAAACTGCATTTTGTTGGTCACTCGGTTCTGTCTTAACCTGAGATTTCGTAATTGGATGTCTGACTATTTGGCCGATGGATCGAGAGCCTACAAAAATAGGCCTAATCCCAAATTTCTTCAATACATCTGCTAGCCTTTGATTAGTAGGGGAATACTGCAAATAGCAATTAGATCGATATACCTCCCGGTTTTGGGGAAGGAACCCGTTATAAGTGTGTTTCATCACAAATGAGGCTGGGAATCCATATCTCTGGAGGTTTCGGATGATGTTGCTCTTTTCAATCTTTTTGAAGCCTGGTAGGGAGCAATGCGTGATAATTCTTTTTGTCAATGTTTTAACTATGGAAATTTTGTGACTTATCGGGCCAAATGAGTTGAAATTGAGGTATGACGGCTCTATTCCTTTCTTATTATAAACGGTAGAATGGAATTTGTGTTCGGTTCTGAGGATGAGTATGTCCAAATAAGGTAAGTCGGCCTCAGTTTCTGTCTCCATAGTAAATTTTATTTGGGGGTTGTAACTGTTCAGAGTGTTTAAAATCAGGTAACCCTTGTCTTCTTCAAACTCGCAAAAGATGTCATCAATATAGCGGTGCCATCTTTTTATGCCAAGGTGTTTGAAGGTAGTGATCCACTTGTCTATTTTCAACATGACTATTTCAGCGGCTATCAATGAAAGTGGGCTCCCCATAGGGGAACCACAAATCTGTTGGTAGATTAAATCTTCAAACTTGAAATTATTCAATGAAAGGCAAAGCTGGAATAAAGTAACAACCCTATTGTTTTCAATGGAATCAGTAGAATTTTGGGCCAGTATTTCTTTCAGATTTTCCACAATTAGATTGTGGGGTAAGCTAAGGAACAAGGATACAACATCAAAGGAGCCCATGATGCATTCCGGATTTGGTTTGGAATTCCGTAATTTAATGATGAAATCAGATATGTTACTGATGGAAAAGGAATTGTAAGAGCGTATCACTGGAGATAGGAATGAAGTTAAGAACCTTGATAATGGCATAGCTGGCGAAAGATGGTACGCTATTATTGGTCTCAGAGGAATATCCTCCTTATGTAGCTTCGGTAACCCATAGATGTAAGGGATTCGGTTGGTGGAAGATGTGAATTCTTTGAATTGGGCGTCGGTTATCAGTTTTTCTTTCTTTAAGGATGCCAGTTTTCGCTTAAACAGGGCTACTGTTTTCGAATTAGTGGTTAGGTCGATCTGTCTGAAGACACTTACATCATCTAAAATATTGTGGATTTTCTTTGCATAGTCGAGTCTGCTTATGATAACCGTGTTGGCTCCTTTGTCTGATTTTGTAATCACAAGATCTGCATTATTTTTGAGTTGTTTAATGGCGGTCATTTCTTCTCTATTGGGTTTGACATCTAATTTGTTCTCTCTGCTAGATAGCCTACTGGCAAACAAGTTCCTGATCTCATTCTTTTCAGTATTTTTGAAGGACGATATAGATGTCTCTACAGCTCCTATGGTACCGCAACAATGTACCGCTTCTTACGTGGGGGAAACTGGCCGAACTGTCGGCATCAGAGTTAAAGAACATATCAGGAACGTAAGGAACCAAGATAGCAGATCTTTTATTTATCAACATGAGGATTCTACTGGCCATCATTTTAACCTACAGGACGTCAAGTGTTACTTCCGGAATATATTCTCTAAATATAATAGACTTATACTTGAATCCTTGGTTTCGAACGATAAAAAGAGCATTAATAGAAGGATCGATATACCACAGCAGTACCTTCATATATCCCATAGCTAAATTCATGTTTTCTCACCCGGAGCTTTGGAATAGAATTATGTTAGTTGTATAAATACATAGTCGGTTTGTTTTGTTCAAATCAATAAGCTTGAGGGATAAGTATCTTTTAAATACATTTATTTCAAGCTTTTGGGCTCAACCGCCCTTCGACAGGAAAAATTATTTTAGCTACTAAAGTTTTCGGATCTAATCTATATATACATTTGTTAGACGCCCGTGTCTCGAGTGTAATGCGAGGCTTGCCGCGGGAGGGGATGAGATCTTTGAAAAAGATGGCCGTTTAGCCCATTGAACTATCGGAAATAAAAGATTATCTATTGAATCGCAGAGTTCATGATACCGAGGGGGGTTTGGTGGCTGCAGGGAATATTACATTGTAAATTTCAGGTAAATCAATTTTTCTATTGAGGCTATGGAATTTGCTTGATAGGATAGATTCAATGATTAGTCTTTGGTGTTTGTTGGCAATGTTGGAATAGTGAATTTTCGGTGATGTAATGTTGAAGGAATGGCCAGTTTCGTTTATGTGCTGTACTATTAAGGATCTATGGTCTAAGTTATCAATATTTCTTTTGTGTTCATGAATTCTAATATTGACATGTCTCCCGGTTTCGCCTACGTAGATTTTTGGGCAGTTCAAACATTCTATGGAGTAAATAGCGTTTCGTGGTGTGCTGCTAGGTTCATTGAGTTTCATGATACGTAGGCGAAACCGGGACAATGTCAATATTAGAATTCATGAACACAAAAGTAATATTGATAACTTAGACCATAGATCCTTAATAGTACAGCACATAAACGAAACTGGCCATTCCTTCAACATTACATCACCGAAAATTCACTATTCCAACATTGCCAACAAACACCAAAGACTAATCATTGAATCTATCCTATCAAGCAAATTCCATAGCCTCAATAGAAAAATTGATTTACCTGAAATTTACAATGTAATATTCCCTGCAGCCACCAAACCCCCCTCAGTATCATGAACTCTGCGATTCAATAGATAATCTTTTATTTCCGATAGTTCAATGGGCTAAACGGCCATCTTTTTCAAAGATCTCATCCCCTCCCGCGGCAAGCCTCGCATTACACTCGAGACACGGGCGTCTAACAAATGTATATATAGATTAGATCCGAAAACTTTAGTAGCTAAAATAATTTTTCCTGTCGAAGGGCGGTTGAGCCCGAAAGCTTGAAATAAATGTATTTAAAAGATACTTATCCCTCAAGCTTATTGATTTGAACATAATATTATGGGATTACCTATTAATAACATAGTCGGTTTGTTTATTCTTGTCTTATTGTAATTTCCAAATTTTATTTTAGTCCTTTTTATATGTAATTTTAGCGTATCTCAAATTTCATAGTTTTAGAATTTGTTTTTAATTTAAAGTTTTCGGCATATTTGCATGTATCGTTGTATACCATATATTTAATTACAATTTGTTTATTTCCGGTAAGATTAGTTCTACGCCTTATATATAGTTTAGATTTTGTATTATTTGTATATATATTTTGCGAAATCGGCCTGAAGATAGGCTAACGCCTGAAAGCTTGCCAACATTCAGAATAAAGAAACTCGTTGCAATTTTTTCTTCTTTTCATTCATTAAATATCTAATTGCAATTATTTAGGATTTTATTGTACCTATTGTCTGTGCTGTTTTCCAGAATTTGTGAAAGGTTAATGCCTTGGGTTTTCTTTTCACTACTTTATTGAACATGTTTTATTAACGTGCTATATGTCTGTCTATAAACCTTGTATTCAATTTTTAACATTACCTGACTACCACTTAGCATTCGAAATTTTCACGCTCGCTTAAACACGATGACAATGCAATTGTACACAATTTTAAACTTTTAGGATTATGGGGAAGTATATGTGTTTTTATAAGTAAAACTAAAGAGATGCAGGAATCTAATTTTTTAAAATATAGAAATAATATATCTCGTGATTTTGAATAAACCTTTTGGTATAATTCAGTTAATATCAACCAATACTTTACTAATAAGTTTCCTTTTTTTTTTAAGCGACAGTGAATCACAGAAACGTCAAAAGTAAAATAAACTTTTTAAGAATGGAGACGCCGTTTATGTAAATTTCTCTCTTTTTTTTTTTTTTGTTTATTCAGCCAGAAAATTTACATACTTGTGAATATAATTCTGTATATAAGGATATCTTTAATAAAAGTGAGGCAGTTACAATCGAGTGTTGGTGAATTATTAGTGTCATCAGTGTGTTGTGGGCACTTTTAAGGAAGCAAATAGGCTTCAAAATGGTTGGAGACCAGAAGAAGTCTGGCAAGAAGATACAGAAGCTCTGCCACAACTATTTAGATAAGACCAGACATATCCAGGAGGCGGCAAACTCTCCGAGCTTAGTAAGTGAGGCAGTGATCGCATCCGAAACAAAGAAGTTTGATGAAGTCTTTAACTTGATTTAGGTTAATGTCATTACACAGGAATCCAAGCACGTTTTTCAAAGTCCGACAATTAAGACAGGTCTTCTATATTCTAGGCTCTGTTTAAAGAAGCTAAAAGAATAAAATTCGATGGGCCATAGCTCTAGTAGGTATCTGTGTAGAAGGCATGTTTTAAATTCCTGTACCTCAGGAGAATTCTGCTCTAGAAATTCTGCTGTAGAATGAGATGTATGGCTCGATTCCACATTCTAATGGAGCTTGGTTCAGCACGAACAAAAAGACTGTATTTTTAAAAAATCAAAAATGTAATTTATAATTTGAGATTGGACACAATCATTGGACAAAACTTAAATAAGTTATACCTTTTAGAATGTATATATCGGGGGATTCAGACAATAACCCTGAAAAATATTTGATACATAGTGACCTTTATTGAAGACACACCAGATAACCAAGCGTGAACAAATTTACCTCTGTCCCCTTCAAAAAAAAAAAGAAAAGAAAAAAAAAACAGACAACTGGAGACATCAATATATTTTATCAAGTTAATTTGAAAAATATAAAATTTAGAATGAGGAAAGAGTGGCCTCGCTAACTACTATGAGGCGCACGCTATAGCGCCACAAATTTCTTATTTTAAACCGTTTACATTCTCTATACAGCCTATTAAGAAAGGGCAATTGAATGATCAAGATATCAGGTCAAAAGGAATTCACAATTCAATAAAATACTCCCATGTATCAATATTGAGCAAAAATATCAGACTTCCAGGGAGAAGTTAAGTGAAAAGAAACTTCTCCCAGAAATCCTGCTATTTTTCTCAAAAGGAATTCAATAGTTGATAGTAGGGGCGTTTCCTGAAGGAAGAAGTTAAGGGCGTAGTCCGAGCTCTGAAGACTCCGCCCACATTGGCAGACCATCAGGCAGTATCGTCCCATTTTGTCTTAATTCCCTCCCCTCAGAACCTTCTAGGTATTGTCCTTCCCCAAACCCCTCAGTTTCTATCGTCACACTCCCATTTAACATCTGTTTTTATCTATAATATTCATCGCGATATACCATAGAGAAAATGAATCTATAAATAAACATTTTTTTTTTTTTAATTTAGCTCGTCTAATTTTCATTCTTTCTCATGTAATCCTGTTAATAGCTGTTTTATTTAATGTAACTGATATATATTAGTGATAGATATTAGTGTATATTTGTGGACTATAGAAGTGCATACCAAAATATATTGAAAGGAACTAGATGACATTTAGCTTGGGGTATCTGCGAGTCGAGAATGTGGTCTCAATTATATAATTTGTTGCGATTGGAAGTCCAAGGGAAATGGTGGAGGTGGAGACCATTGTCAATCCCGCCCTTTTGGTGAATGGAGGACGTCGCTGCCCTCGTATATGTAGCCACACCCCTTCCTTGTCTACCAATCAGATGACGAGGTGGAGCCTATTGTTGGCCACGCCCTATCCATGAATAGATGTTGCTAACTTCA
The DNA here is from genome assembly GCA_030710605.1 of Cordylochernes scorpioides. Lineage (NCBI taxonomy): Eukaryota > Metazoa > Arthropoda > Arachnida > Pseudoscorpiones > Chernetidae > Cordylochernes > Cordylochernes scorpioides. The sequence continues at coordinate 72,248,893 of CP092876.1, forward strand.
TGGCTGTAGCCCCTCCCCTTATTTTTCTGCCAATTATATGATGGGGGTAGGGACCATAGTTGTCTATGAATGGAAGATATTGGTAACCTCGAGGATCTAGCCCCTTCCTTCATTCATCTACAAATCATGTGATGGGTGTGGAGCCCATTGTTAGCACGATCTTTCCATGAATAGAAGATGATGATAACCTCGTTGCTGTAGCCCCTCCCCTTATTTATCTGCCAATTATATGACGGAGGTAGAGATCGTGATTGTCTCTATGAATGGAAGATATTGCTTACCTCGAGAATCTAGCTCCATCCTTCATTCATCTACCAATCATGTGACGGAGGTGGAGCCCATTGTTGGCCACGCCCTATCCATGAATAGAAGATGTTGATAACCTCGTTGCTGTATCGCCTTTGCTTGTTTATATGTCAATCATATGACAGGGGTGGAGCCCATGGTTGCGCATGAATAGAAGCTATTGCTGACCTCGAGGCTGCGGTCACGTCCCTTCCTCGTCTGCTAATCAGCTTTTTCTCAACCAGCATTGATCTTTGGACAATGGCTCATAAATATCTCAACTTATCAATTGCGACTCAGACTTACCGAAGCATTGATGCTCTAACTTTGTATTCAGAAAGTGAGAAAGCAAAAATTAACAACAAGCAAGTCCTGGTAGCTACAACCTGAATCCTTTTACTTGTTTCAATAATATATTGAATTTGTCGAATCCAATCACAGCTCAATTGTTTTAAATTCTGTTAAAACTGAGCATAAAGAAGGATTTTTTATTTATGATCAACTGAACCTCTGAAAACTTGAGACTTATCTAAGAGGACATACATATATGCATAAGTAAGGACAGTAATCCTTATCAACATGTGAGACCATCACTTCTTATGTTATATGTTCAATGACACGAGTGAAAGAATTCTAAAGGACGAAGGTAAATATTTCATCTATTCACCTATCATTTTTAATCATAATTTTTAAACTTCTCAAAGTTCTTTCACAGGTGTAAATCTAGTGAACTTTATTAGAAAAACGAATTATAGGTAAGAACAATAATTTGCATAGGACGCAAATTTCGCTTTAGATTCATGCAAATTATATTTCTTATATATATATTTCGTTATTTTCATAATGTTTACAAACACCATTGCTCAATATAAATATTTATGAACAATTATACTATAATTTAAGATTATGACCATAGTTTGCTTTTTAATAGCATAACAAATATTTCAACTTATAATGCCGGAATTGTAAGCAGAAAATCGCCCAAAAATATTAAAGCTCTAACTAATAAGAAAAATGGCTTTTTCGAGTAAGAATTTCTTGATTTATTGTATATTTATCTCAATCTTTCGGGTATCACAACCCTTTCCACAGGAGTATATGATACTTGATACTATGATACAGGAGTATATGATACTTGATACTATGATACAGGAGTATATGATACTTGATACTATGATACAGGAGTATATGATACTTGATACAGGAGTATATGATACTTGATACTATGATACAGGAGTATATGATACTTGATACTATGATACAGGAGTATATGATACTTGATACAGGAGTATATGATACTTGATACTATGATACAGGAGTATATGATACTTGATACTATGATACAGGAGTATATGATACTTGATACTATGATACAGGAGTATATGATACTTGATACTATGATACAGGAGTATATGATACTTGATACAGGAGTATATGATACTTGATACTATGATACAGGAGTATATGATACTTGATACTATGATACAGGAGTATATAATACTTGATACTATGATACAGGAGTATATGATACTTGATACTATGATACAGGAGTATATGATACTTGATACTATGATACAGGAGTATATGATACTTGATACTATGATACAGGAGTATATGATACTTGATACTATGATACTTGATACTATGATACAGGAGTATATGATACTTGATACTATGATACAGGAGTATATGATACTTGATACAGGAGTATATGATACTTGATACTATGATACAGGAGTATATGATACTTGATACTATGATACAAGAGTATATGATACTTGATACTATGATACAGGAGTATATGATACTTGATACAGGAGTATATGATACTTGATACTATGATACAGGAGTATATGATACTATGATACAAGAGTATATGATACTTGATACTATGATACAGGAGTATATGATACTTGATACTATGATACAGGAGTATATGATACTTGATACAGGAGTATATGATACTTGATACTATGATACAGGAGTATATGATACTATGATACAAGAGTATATGATACTTGATACTATGATACAGGAGTATATGATACTTGATACAGGAGTATATGATACTTGATACTATGATACAGGAGTATATGATACTTGATACTATGATACAAGAGTATATGATACTTGATACTATGATACAGGAGTATATGATACTTGATACTATGATACAGGAGTATATGATACTTGATACAGGAGTATATGATACTATGATACAGGAGTATATGATACTTGATACAGGAGTATATGATACTATGATACAGGAGTATATGATACTTGATACTATGATACAGGAGTATATGATACTATGATACAGGAGTATATGATACTTGATACTATGATACAGGAGTATATGATACTTGATACTATGATACAGGAGTATATGATACTTGATACTATGATACAGGAGTATATGATACTTGATACTATGATACAGGAGTATATGATACTTGATACTATGATACAGGAGTATATGATACTTGATACTATGATACAGGAGTATATGATACTTGATACTATGATACAGGAGTATATGATACTTGATACTATGATACAGGAGTATATGATACTTGATACTATGATACAGGAGTATATGATACTTGATACTATGATACAAGAGTATATGATACTTGATACAGGAGTATATGATACTTGATACTATGATACAGGAGTATATGATACTTGATACTATGATACAGGAGTATATGATACTTGATACTATGATACAAGAGTATATGATACTTGATACTATGATACAGGAGTATATGATACTTGATACTATGATACAGGAGTATATGATACTTGATACTAAGATACAGGAGTATATGATACTTGATACTATGATACAAGAGTATATGATACTTGATACAGGAGTATATGATACTTGATACTATGATACAGGAGTATATGATACTTGATACTATGATACAGGAGTATATGATACTTGATACTATGATACAGGAGTATATGATACTTGATACTATGATACAAGAGTATATGATACTTGATACAGGAGTATATGATACTTGATACTATGATACAGGAGTATATGATACTATGATACAGGAGTATATGATACTTGATACTATGATACAGGAGTATATGATACTTGATACTATGATACAGGAGTATATGATACTTGATACTATGATACAGGAGTATATGATACTTGATACTATGATACAAGAGTATATGATACTTGATACTATGATACAGGAGTATATGATACTTGATACTATGATACAGGAGTATATGATACTATGATACAGGAGTATATGATACAGGAGTATATGATACTTGATACTATGATACAGGAGTATATGATACTTGATACTATGATACAGGAGTATATGATACTTGATACTATGATACAGGAGTATATGATACTTGATACTATGATACAGGAGTATATGATACTATGATACAAGAGTATATGATACTTGATACTATGATACAGGAGTATATGATACTTGATACTATGATACAGGAGTATATGATACTTGATACTATGATACAGGAGTATATGATACTTGATACTATGATACAAGAGTATATGATACTTGATACTATGATACAGGAGTATATGATACTTGATACTATGATACAGGAGTATATGATACTTGATACAGGAGTATATGATACTATGATACAGGAGTATATGATACTTGATACTATGATACAGGAGTATATGATACTATGATACAGGAGTATATGATACTTGATACTATGATACAGGAGTATATGATACTTGATACTATGATACAGGAGTATATGATACTTGATACAGGAGTATATGATACTATGATACAGGAGTATATGATACTATGATACAGGAGTATATGATACTATGATACAGGAGTATATGATACTATGATACAGGAGTATATGATACTTGATACTATGATACTTGATACTATGATACAGGAGTATATGATACTTGATACTATGATACAGGAGTATATGATACTTGATACTATGATACAGGAGTATATGATACTTGATACTATGATACAGGAGTATATGATACTTGATACTATGAAACAGGAGTATATGATACTTGATACTATGATAAAGGAGTATATGATACTTGATACTATGATACAGGAGTATATGATACTTGATACTATGATACAGGAGTATATGATACTTGATACTATGATACAGGAGTATATGATACTTGATACTATGATACAGGAGTATATGATACTTGATACTATGATACAGGAGTATATGATACTTGATACAGGAGTATATGATACTTGATACTATGATACAGGAGTATATGATACTATGATACAGGAGTATATGATACTATGATACAGGAGTATATGATACTATGATACAGGAGTATATGATACTATGATACAGGAGTATATGATACTATGATACAGGAGTATATGATACTTGATACTATGATACAGGAGTATATGATACTTGATACTATGATACAGGAGTATATGATACTTGATACTATGATACAGGAGTATATGATACTTGATACTATGATACAGGAGTATATGATACTTGATACTATGATACAGGAGTATATGATACTATGATACAGGAGTATATGATACTATGATACAGGAGTATATGATACTTGATACTATGATACAGGAGTATATGATACTATGATACAGGAGTATATGATACTATGATACTATGATACAGGAGTATATGATACTTGATACAGGAGTATATGATACTTGATACTATGATACAGGAGTATATGATACTATGATACAGGAGTATATGATACTATGATACAGGAGTATATGATACTTGATACAGGAGTATATGATACTTGATACTATGATACAGGAGTATATGATACTTGATACTATGATACAGGAGTATATGATACTTGATACTATGATACAGGAGTATATGATACTTGATACAGGAATATATGATACTTGATACTATGATACAGGAGTATATGATACTTGATACTATGATACTATGATACAGGAGTATATGATACTATGATACAAGAGTATATGATACTTGATACTATGATACAGGAGTATATGATACTTGATACTATGATACAGGAGTATATGATACTATGATACAGGAGTATATGATACTATGATACAGGAGTATATGATACTATGATACAGGAGTATATGATACTATGATACAGGAGTATATGATACTTGATACAGGAGTATATGATACTTGATACTATGATACAGGAGTATATGATAAAGGTTTATCATATACTCCTATAAAAGTGTTTGTGATACCCGAAAGCTTGAGATAAATATACACTAAAACAAGAACCCTGTTGTGTCTTTGCATATTTGCATATTTGTTCTTTGTGTACAATTTACATAGTTTTAATTTAACTATTTGTGCTATAAATAGGACGTAAGAATAAAGTTAGTCAGTCCAGCCTTAGGAATAGTCTTGTTGCCTTAAACTTCGTTTGCTACTGTAGCTTTTATCTTGACAAATAAAGCATATTTATGGCCCGGAGCCTCAGAAGCTGTTTTGCTTATTATGTTTATGTTATGCGGAGGATTTTTTTTTCTCAATATTAAAGCTCTAAGAAGCGATATGTTTGATTAAATTGATGAGACCGCTGGAATGAGCCAAGCTCTCCTTATATTTTTATTTGAAATAAGAGCAGTGAAAGTTTTTTCAAAAACAAAATCGTGTTCAATGTTTTTATATCTTATGTTTACATCTGTTAAAGAAGTGTGAAGTTAAACAGTTTGTGTTAATAAAATTCTGCTAGAGAAACACATCCTTGCTCGTCCTTTGTACATCTCGGTATATAAGAACTCAATGGATTGATTAGCTGTTTGTTAAAGTAGCTTCCATATCTTACGGTCATACCGTCGATATTTCTGCATCATGATTTAGCCGTTAATTTTCTCAATTAAATTATAACATACCTTTAAATTAGTTCCTTTAAATGATAATATATATTTAATTTCATTAATTACGTGTACACCTATCCCCCGATTTACACGGTAGTTGTTTTACACGTTTTCGCTTTTACACGGTTTTCCAAATAAGTTTTTTTTAGTTTTTATCGCAATTTTTATCGCGGGAAAAAATGCGGGAAATTTTGGAGGGAAATGATGGCAATTTACCAAATAGGTTTAATTAAAATAAAATTAAAACATTTAAATTTAAATAAAAATTATAATATAAAATATTTTTAAAAAATAAAAGTTTTTAAACTTCCCTCCAAAATTTCCCTCATTTTTTCCCTCTGAATTTTACTTTAATCACAGCCAAATTAACATAAATTTAAAAAAATATATATAGGCTTATAATAAAGAAAGAAGTTAAAAGAAAAGTTATTTCTTTAGAAACTAAAATCGAAATTTTGGATCGCTTACGAAAGGGAGATAGAGTAGTAGATGTTGCAAAATCATATAGCATGAACGAAGCTACAATAAGAACTATTAGAACAAATGAAAACACAATTAGAAAGAGTGTTTCAGCTGGCAATACAACGAGTATGGGCACAACATCATAAACCAGAAATATCGCAATGGAAAAAATGGAGCAAGCGTTAATGCTTTGGATAGAAGATCAATCACAAAAAAGAGTACCCATTGATACGGGCGCTATAACAAATAAAGCATTACGAATTTACGAAAAAATTGTAGAGCAATTGCCATCTTCTTCTTCAACTGAAAAGAAGCCAAATAATTTGGCAAGTTATGGCTGGTTTGAAAGATTTAAAATAAGACATTCTTTATACAGAGCTTAAAATTAAAAGGTGAACTGGCTTCTGGCGACGTAGATGCAGCCCAAGAATATCCAGCAAATTTTGCAGAAATTATTAACGACAATTCATACACCCCTGATCAGGTTTTCAATGCTGATGAGTCAGGGTTATTCTGGAAAAAAAAATGCCTGAAAGGACTTATGTCTCAAAATTTTATAAATCGGCTAGTGGTCATAAAGCAGCAAAAGATCGCATAACAATTCTTTTCTGTGGCAATGCTTCAGGAGATTATATTATGAAACCCTTAGTGATTAACAAATCAAAAATGCCCCGTGCCTTTAAAGGAGTAAACATCAATAATCTTCCCGTTTATTGGAGGGCTAATAAGAAAGCGTGGGTTACTGCTGCAATGTTTTTTATCCCAGATGCCAAAAAATATTTAAGTTCAAAGGGATTGCCTTTTAAAGTGATTTTGTTAATTGACAATGCGCCGGGTCACCCACAAGATCTAGAATATGAGAACGTTAAAGTAACATTTTTACCAAAAAATACAACTTCATTATTACAACCATTGGACCAAGGCATAATTTCTACTTTTAAAGCTTTGTACATAAAACGAGCCTTTACATATATTTTGGAACAAATGGAGAAGAATGAATCTTTAACAGTTATTAGTGCCTGGAAAAATTTTACAAAGTTAGATTGTGTGAAGCATATCGCCTTATCATACACTGCGATTAAGCAAACAACGCTCAATAGCTGTTGGAAAAAATTGTGGCCAAATGTAGTCAAAAATTAACATTCCATTTCAACGTTAAATGAATATTCGCAGATAGTACAGATGGCGCATTCATCGGGCGGAGAAGGTTTTGATGATTTTACTGATGGTGATATAGCAGAGTTAATGGCTGATAAAGAACTAAGTGAGTATGATTTAGTTAACTTAGTTTGCGAAAGTGAGTCTGACAAATCTAATGAAGAGGAATTAGTACCAGTAACATTCACTGCTAAAGTCATCCGCGAAGGACTCGCATTGGGAAGAAAGCTGGGTAATCATTTTATGCAAAATGACACAAACGTTGAAAGGGCTTTACGATTCCAATGTGACATAAATCGCTGCTTGGCTCAATATGAAGAAGTTTACAAAGATCTTACAAAAAATTCGAAGCAATTGTTAATAACCGATTTTATTACCATCTCTCATAATGTAAATATTTCTGCTTCAAACATCGAATCGGCACAAATCACTTCGAGTGATGAAAGTGAATTCGAACCTTCGATTCCGAAAAAAAGAATGAGAGTAATTTCTGACAGTGGTGAAGGTAATAAAACACCTTTGTTTTTTTTTTCTTCTGTTTATGTATGTATTGTATCTATATGAAAAACAGTGTTTCGGTAATATATTACATATTTTAACCTTTCAATGCATTTTATTTCTGTGTACACCTTAAAATATTGAAAAAAATCACAACTGTTAAATAGCAAAATTATGCATTTTCTGCAAGCTTTTCGATTTACACGGTTTTGACTTGAAAATTTTTAATTTTCGATTTTCACGTTTTTCCCAGGAACGTATCTACCGTGTACAGTATTATATTTATACAGGGTATTATTATCATCGTATTATTCATTATATTTGAGACATTGCTTCAAAATTTGCATAACATGGTTCAAATTAGTTTTGAAATGATAATATGTATATAAAAATAATTAAGGCATAACCTTTGCACATGTGCTTTTTAGATGGCAGAGCGCCATCTAGTGGAACAGAAATCAACTAAACATTGATTTTAATTGTTCTCTGATATTTGGCCAACCCATTTTCTTGATAAATCAAGAAAAGCCATCCACGAGCGTGTTTCGCGCTGTTGGCGCTCGTCAGAGTGGAGCAATGATGTACCACTGAGACCAAAAATATTTTTGGTCCCAGAGACTTCCTGAAAAACCAAGAAATGGGTATTTAAGGCCAAATTTACCTAAATACGCTTAACACATGAGAAAACAATAGAAAAAAAAATAAAAAGATTAGTTGTTGATATTAAAAATGTATAAAATTTCATTAATTACGTGTATCATATTTCTATAAAGTATTGTATTATTCATTATATTTGAAACCACTGTGTCAACACATCACTTCGAACGTTGGCGCGGGGATCAGGACAGATTTCAGGAAAGCCACGGATGCGAAGACTGAAGATCACCAACTACGAGGAGACAACGAATAAACATAGTAACTTTAAAAGGTAATTTTCTTAATATTTACCTTTTTAATCAAATTTTATTATCAATTGATTTGAATCTCCTGGATATAAATTAAATAATTAAACAGGTTTCTGGAGAAACTCATATCCAGAAACCTGCTGTATTATTTTACCAACTTTTATCATGGAAACCAGTTCGGGAAACGTGTACGATCCAAAGAAAGAATAGTTCAAGGTTGATGACCCTACACATTTACAATCCGCGGTGTTATAATATATACAAAATGTTATATTTTTCTTTGGATATATATAATGAAGTATTTTGAAGATTTGCTCAACGAATACTTTTATTTAGAACAGCACATTATTCTGAAATATACGACAATATCAATATCAATAACAATATCACTACAACAATATCAATGTCGTTTTATATTTAGCATAAAGAAAATATAGGAACTGGTTAACCATTGTCAATACCATATTTTGGACAGACACCATTTTTTTTTTGTTTCTCTGACACGCATCTCTTTTGCTTTGGTTGGATAGAAGAAGAAACCTTTTGTATGAATGTATTTTGCTATTTTTTAAATCAGAATTCTAATGTTATTTTTAAAATATCACTTTATATATAGCTTTAAATACCAAGTAAAGCAACAGAAATCAATATAAAGGCTATGGAGAAAATACTCTGGTTACTTTACTATTGTAAAAGAAATGAAGGATATTATTTATGTGCTCAAAAATATAGATCTCCTTTTTTATAAAAAGTATATATTGTAGCGCTGATTCTCTGAGGTACTTGGAGAAAACATCCAAGAAGCCTTTTGACGTTTATTCAAAAACTAATTGTTTGAAAAAAAGAACTTTTTAACTAAAAATATTGTTTTGGATAATCTCGCTAAGAACAAAAGTATTCAAATTCATCTATACAAAAATTATATAACGAATGAAGACATTAAGACGCGAATGTTTCTTTTCACACATAAATTACACTTCTACTGTCCTTACAGCAATTGAAATTAATTGGGACGGCTTTCAATTTTTCATCGTAGTAAGGACAGTAGAAGTTTGATTTATTTGTGAAAAGAAACATTCGCGTCTTATGTATTCATTCGTTATATATAGATGGTTCGTTATTGCTTTGTATAAAATTATACAAAACCATATTATGTAAAAATAACTTTACATGAAAGTTAATAAAAAAACATTTATAATGTGAAAAGTTACAATTAAACTTATGACAAAAGATGTTGACAAAACAAGTAAGTGAAATTTGAAATGTAAATAACAGACTCTATCAGCGTACTTCTCTCTCCCAATAAAATGAATAAAAATATTAATGAAATTAAAAACACAACCTTATTGAAAAGAAATACACAAATACACAAAAGCATTAGAATGTGAGAAAATAAGTTGTGTTATAAACAAAATAATGAAGATATGTTTGAAAATAATGGAGATTATGAAGGAAATGGCATATATTACATATTGAGATAATATAATCGTATATAAATACAAACATTTTAAAAATTATATTTGCATATTTAAGAAGGTCACGATGGGATTTATGCAAATCATTATATAAAGATTAGCATATATATGTGTATATGGTATAATATTCAGAACGTTTCTATTAAATAGCACACTAAATACACTCATGTGTAAAGGAACAAAAATGGTGTATTAAATTGAAAAATAATATTGAAAAATTCATGAATCTAAATGTTTTCAATTTTTGATTCATGAATTTTTCAATATTATTTTCAATTTAATACACCATTTTTGTTCCTTTACACATGAATGTATTTAGTGTGTTATTTAATAAAAACGTTCTGAATATTATACCCTATAGACTCTATAGTATAGAGTAAATCGAGCCACACGGGGCAATGGGAGGTCACCCTGCAGTGGGAATTAGCGTCAAGCTGGGCGAGAAGGATGGCCTACCTTAATAACCCGGCATACATCTTCCTTAGAGGAAATAGGAATGGATGGGCCTGGTAATTAAACCAGCTCTAGGGGCGTCCGTGTTCTGGCCTGGTGTTGCTTTTCTGGACCGATGATATTTTATATCGATCCTGGTGTTGGTTTGTTCTTCCTCGGCCCAGTGTTTGTTATTCCAATATCTGGTGTTTGTCCATATAATACTTGGTGTTTGTTCTTCTTATACTTGGTGTTTATTCTTCCTATATCTGGTGTTTGTTCTTCCTATATCTGGTGTTTGTCCATTTAATACTCGGTCTTTGTTCTTCCTATACCTAATGTGTTTATTCTTCCTATACCTGGTGTTTATTCTTCCTATACCTGGTGTTTGTTCTTCTTATACTTGGTGTTTATTCTTCCTATATCTGGTGTTTGTTCTTCCTATATCTGGTGTTTGTTCTTCCTATTCCTGGTGTTTGTTCTTCCTATACCTTGTGTTTGTTCTTCCTATTCCTGGTGTTTGTTCTTCCTATTCCTGGTGTTTGTTCTTCCTATACCTGGTGTTTGTTCTTCCTATACCTGGTGTTTGTTCTTCCTATACCTGGTGTTTGTTCTTCTTATTCCTGGTGTTTGTTCTTCCTATTCCTGGTGTTTGTTCTTCCTATTCCTGGTGTTTGTTCTTCCTATTCCTGGTGTTTGTTCTTCCTATTCCTGGTGTTTGTTCTTCTTTGGCCCAGTGTTTGTTCTTCCTATACCTGGTGTTTGTTCTTCCTATTCCTGGTGTTTGTTCTTCCTATACCTGGTGTTTGTTCTTCAAATATCTGGTGCTTGTTCTCCTTTTACCCCTGGTGTTTATTTCTCTAATAACAAGTGTTTTTCTTCTTCTACCTGGTATTTGCTTGTTCTTGCTATACCCAGAATTTATTCTTTCAGTACCTGATATTTGTTTTTCCTATATCTGGTTCTTGTTAATCTCTTATATCCGGTGTTTGTTCTTCTATACCCGCTATTTGTTATTTTATACCCGGTGCTTGTTCTTTCAATAACTGGTGTTTGTTCTTCTTAAACCCGGTGTTTTTTTTTACTATACTTGGGTTCTTGTTCTTCTTATACCCGGTGCTCGATTTTCCTATAACCAATGTTTTCTCTTCCTATAACCGGTTGTTTGTTCTTCTTATACCCAGTGTTAGTTCTTCTTTTACCAGTTGTTAGCTCTTCTAATACCCGGTGTTTGTTTTTCTATAACTGGTGATTACTCTTTCTTTGCTCGGTGTTAGTTCATCTTTTGCCATTCGTTTGTCCTTCCTGATCACTGTGTTTCTTCTTTTTGGACATAGTATTTATTTTCTTGGGTCCGGTGTTTTTTCTTTCTGTACACTGCGTTTGTTTCTGCCTAGAATCGAGTAGAACATTGTGTGGGCGCAGTTACAAAATTCCAAGCTGATTCATCTCTATTCTATTGTTCATTATTAGAACTGTTAGATGAGGGTAGGCATGCCAATCTTTCTCTCTCAGAAACGAATTTTAATGGATAACGGTTGGAGAAGGTGCTGGCTAGGGCAACAGACGAGCACCTGTATCGAGAGGTTTATGGACCGAAAGGTCTGAGAGGCCATTTGCTTCTAGGATGCATCGAGAAAGACAAGCGTACAGACTTCGGTCTAGGTAGCCCACTATCCAATAATGTATCTAGGGAGTTCATAACAGCATGAGCAGAAAAAGAGCGTTCATTGTTATAATGAAAGAAAGTGTGAAGATGGCTTCGAAGATAGGATAAATCCATGAGCCGTAACACTATAGAAATGTATAACGGCTGCTGTTCAAATTTCCAGCTATCCGAAATGGAGGTGACAATAACTTGTACCCAATGGCTCCATCACTCCAGATGATGGGCCCGTGAAACAATGATTGGCATTAGTTGTCCCTCTCTATGTCTCCACATACAGCCAACATGGTGCTTGATACAGAACCAAGATTTGCAGAGAAGACAAAAAGACACCGCTGTGCCTAATTTGGATGTAAAATATACAGCTACAGGCGATTCTGCCTATACTGCGATGTGACGACTTAGCAATAGTCGCCGTGTGGGCCTCTCATTGTGATATAGGCTTAGCAAAAATACGATGTTTCTTTTTTAAGGATTTCTAGTTGTTTTTGTACTCACGTATGTTGTAGTTACGAGGACATCCCTTTTGATAAAAAACAAATATATATTTATTTAAGGAACGACTTGTTCCAATACAAATATTGTTAAAACAATCTAGCAATAAAACATAACAGGAAGGTTGAAGGTAGAAGTTGGAAGTGTCGTAATAGTAGTGACGTAGCATCGATGATGATTAAAGTCAAAGTTTGCGTAACAATTCCCTCCTTACTTTGTCTTTATTCCCACAATGCTGAGGTTCTCCAGGTGTTTCTTCATCTGGTCTCGGGATAGGTCCTTTGTGAAGATATCCGCCTCCAGGTCCTGGGATGGCTTGTACAGAAGGCAGATGTCTCTGGATTCATAACAGTCTCTCAAGAAGTGGTACTTTCTGTTGATATGTCTACAGCGACTGCTTTGTTTAGGGCTGGAGATCTAGTTGATCAATGACTGACTGTCTGTATAGATCGCAGTTGGTTTTTCCATGAAATTCCATTCTTCCAGCACTCGTAACAGGTTTATTATCCATTTGATCTGACAGCAGCTTTCACAAGCAGCTATCATTTCCGCTTCCATTGTGGAGAGGGCGACGAGTGGTTGTTTACTACTTTTCCAGTCTATAGTTGCTTCGCCGAGCTTCAATACATATCCGCCGTAGGATTTTCCATCATGAGTGGTCGACCAGCTGGCATCGGTGTAGGACTTCAGGATTCCAGTCTTCCCTCTTTCAAATTTCACTCCTAGGTCAATTGTTCCTCGTAGGTATCTCATCACTCTTTTGATTGCTGTCCAGTGAATCTGTTTTGGTTGTCTGGAGTACTGTGAAAGTTTGCTAGTGATGTAAGCGATGTCGGGTCTGGTGTTAACAGCTAGAAACATTAGCATTCCAAGGGCTTCTTGGTAAGTGTGCTGATCACAATTGTCATCTTCAATATGATTGTCCAAATTGATTTCTTTGGAACCTGGTGTTGGAACTTCCTTACAATTTTCCATTCCATATTTCTGCAATATTTGGTGTACATAGTGGCTTTGCTGTAGCGAAATTCCCTCCTTGTCTTGTATGATCTTGATTCCCAAAAACATGCCTTTACATGTTACATCCTTTATTTCCAGGTGATGTCTCAATTTATTGATGAATCTGTTTGAGGTATCTTCAGAATCTGAGACAGTGATAAAGTCATCAACATATATCCCTACATAGAAGTATTTGTCTTCATTCTTCCATTTAAATAAGCAAGGATCAGATTTAAGTTTTTCCAGTCCACAGTCATGAAGTACTTGACTGAATTTCTCATACCACGATCTTCCGGATTGACGTAGACCGTAAATACTTTTGTTGAGTTTGCAAACTTTGTTTCTGTCTTGGACAAATCCAGCAGGTTGTTCCATGAATATTATATTTTTAATGCTTCCATTTAGATAGGCTGCTTTCACATCAAATAGTTTAATGACTGAATCTTTTGTTGCTGCCATTGACAAAATAGTCCTGAGGGTGGCATTTTTAATTACAGGGCTGAAACTTTCGTTGTAAGCTCTTCCTGGGATTTGGTTGTATCCCATTGCTACAAGTCTAGCTTTGTAAGTTTTGTTTTCGTTTTCTTGGTCTTTAGATATTTTGAACACCCATTTACTTTTGACAACTTTAGCGTTTACAGGTCTAGGTACCAGTTCCCATACTTGATGCGAGTACATGTTCTGTATTTCCTCAAGCATTGCGTTCTCCCAATGTTTCTTGTCTTCGCATGCGATGGCTTCATCATAGTTTTTCGGAATGGTTTCATTCGTAGTAGCCAAAACGTAGTCATCAAATCTTTTAGGTATTGTTCGAGTTCTTTGTGGTCTGTCTGATCCACTTGACTCTGTCTGTCTGTTGATCATGGTATCTGGTGCTGGCTCTTCAATATCAACATCTGATAGAACATGATTGTCCAGTTGTTCATCCTCCTGAATGAAGAAATATGTGTCAGTGTCCGTATTATTATCACTTTGTTTTTCTTCCGAGATGACATTATTGTTCTCTCTGAAGTGAATGTCTGCGGTTTCAAGAATGACTCTCGCTGTGATATCAAATACTCGATAAGCTCTTCTGCATCTTGAATAGCCTACAAATATTCCTCTCTTAGATTTAGCTTCTAGTTTGGGTCTTTGATGATTCTCGAGTTTATAGAAGACTCCACAACCAAATCTCATGATGTGAGAGACGAATGGCTTTTTACCTTTCAATTTTTCCATAGGGGTAGTGTCTGGGTCATTGGTTGTGGGAGTTAGATTGTACAGATATGCAGCTGTATTCACAGCTTCTGCCCAGAAGTGTAGGGGTAATTGGGAGTCTGCCAGAAGTGTTCGGCCTTTGTCTAATAGTGTTCTGTTAGCTCTTTCAACTCTCCCATTGCTTCTTGGGGTGTACGGTGTAGTTAGTTCATGTTTAATTCCTTTGGATTCTATGAAGGTTTCAAGGTTTTTATTGATAAATTCTGTTCCGTTATCTGTTCTAAGTCGTTTGAGTTTTGAGTTTAGCTCGTTTTCTCTCTTTACAATAAACTTCTTCAAAACTTCTGCTGTTGAGAGTTTATCTTTGAGAAATTCTACAAATATTCTCCTAGAAAATCCATCTACGATGGTCAAGAAATATTTACTTCCGTCCAAGGAGTTTATTCTCATTGGACCACAGAGATCGACATAAATGGCTTCAAAGGGGTAGCTTTCCTGATTGCTATCTGTGTGAACATAGGGTACTTTGGTCATTTTTCCCAAGGAGTAAGCATCACATTGATCGAGGGTACCATTTATAGAGTCCAAGCCTTTTAGAAGATTGTTCTTCAAAATCAGGTCTAGTTTGTTGTCACTAGGATGTCCTAACCTTCTGTGCCATGCAGTCCTAGAATTGTCCTTTGAAATCAAGCAATGTTCGTTTGGAACATGAGTTGCTTCAGGTAAACGTGATAGGTTCAATGTGTACATGTTACCATCAAAGTTGCCTGTTCCTATTAGCTTGTCATCAGAAGAGTATATGTATGCTCCTTCAGAATTCAAAAGAACAGAGTTCCCTCTTCTTACTACGCTTGGAATGGACATTAGATTTCCTTTCAGGTGTGGTACATGGAGGACATTATGCAGGGTTACAGCGTTGTTAAGTTTGTCCTTACCTTGTACAGTAGCTTGGATTGATCCTGATGAGGCAGATTCGATGTGTCTCCCTTCCTCCGCCACTTGTATGCATCTTCTCTCCTCCGTCTTGTGCTCGATCCATTCACCATGGGAAGTCATGTGGCTTGTGCACGCAGAATCAATTATCCACACGGCCTGAGTCGTCGGGCGTTCCTCCCTTGTGATTACATGTAGTGCGTATTCTGAAGTGGAGTCTCTTCGTTGGGATGGTTCCTCCGTTCGTTCTTGGATTGCTGATCTGGCCGTGTCTTTGTTTTGTTTTGGTCCTTTATGGTAGTTCCTTGTACTGGCCATGTTATTTTTGTTTGTTGTATTATTTTGATTTCCTTTGTTGTTAGGGTTGAACCAACAGTCTTTCTTGAAATGTCCTTTTCTTTTGCAAATGAAGCATGATTTTTCTTTGAATTGGTTGCCTGATGATCTGAAAGCATTTTCATGGTTTTTGCTTCTGTCCTGTCTTTTCTTCTCGAAATCCAGTAGAGTTTGTCTCAAGTCTAGTAAGGAGATTCCTCTGTTTATTGACAGTGCTGCTGTGATCGTGTCAAAGTTAGGTGTGAGTCCTTCAACAATGTATCGTACAAGTTCTCTTTCTGTTACAGTCTTTCCTAGCTGGGTGATCTCTTGTGCCAGTTTCTGTGCTCGTACAATATACATGTTAACATTTTCATTTGGGTTCAATTTTAGTCTGGCTAGATCCAACATTAGGTCTATCCTTTTATTTTCTAGAGATCCTTCAAACCTTTTCTTTATGTCGTACCAAATTCTTTTGGCCCTTTTATCGCCTCGAAAGATGATTGTTAAGTCATCCGAAAGTGACAATATTATTAGGCTGTATGCTTCCCGATTCTTTTTCTTCCAAATATCATATTCTAGTTTATTTTTTGTAAAGTCTGGCTCGTCATTAACAATTACGTCCTCGAAGAGATCTTTTGAATCTAGAATTGCTTCCATTTTCATGGACCACGTTGTATAGTTGTTTTCTGTTAACTGTTCGATTTTTGCTAAGTTATATGTATCCATTTTTATTCATTTTTTTCTTTCTAAATTACCGGTTAGTCCAATTATTTAATTTCTTTTTGATTTAAATGGATCAATTGGCGGTTAGTCCAATTCGCGCGCCCAAACCACGCTCTGCTACCAAATTGATATAGGCTTAGCAAAAATACGATGTTTCTTTTTTAAGGATTTCTAGTTGTTTTTGTACTCGCGTATGTTGTAGTTACGAGGACATCCCTTTTGATAAAAAAACTAATATATATTTATTTAAGGAACGACTTGTTCCAATACAAATATTGTTAAAACAAGCTAGCGATAAAACATAACAGGAAGGTTGAAGGTAGAAGTTGGAAGTGTCGTAATAGTAGTGACGTAGCATCGATGATAATTAAAGTCAAAGTTTGCGTAACACATTGTACCGCCGTCATTGTAGCACTGTCCTTGTTAACATTCTCGTCGCTAAAACGACCAAAGTTTCTGACTCGTAGTATGTAATATGGTTGCACAAATGTGCAAGTACATTCGAACAAGATATCTGTCCTATTGTGTAAGAGAATCAGAGGCTGGATCTCAGAAATTATTGTTTATTAACAATAACATTAAGATGACAAAGAACAAAAGAGGCAAAAAGACAAGCGTAGTAGCAGAAACCAAAACTTAAACTACAGGTACAGTTAGTGTGGCGCCAGGTCACGTGATGTCCGGTAGGAAAGGTGGCGCAACAGCTGAAGTGCGAAGTTAATCTTGGAAGGTAGTGCTCGAGGGATGTTGAGATTCTGCATGACGTTCTGTATGGTCCTCTTGGAACCATCAACTCCATATTCTTATGACGGTCATAGGAACTCAACCCGAGCAGCTATATGACGGTAGCATACACCGTTGTACTTGGAGATGACTATACTGCCTCGATCAAATCCAAATACCTACTGGTATGTAACATATCTTCAACTTGGAACCTCTATCGCGCAAAATTGGAAATTTATTTTTAACCCTACGGTTTAAAATATATTATTAAAACCTATGTACAGTAGTACCTCGACATAAGAGCGCCCCAACATACGAGTTTTTCGAGATACGAGCCGACGAGCAAGTGATTTTTTGCTTTTAGTTACGAGCGAAATTCGAGATACGAGTTCGGTTCGGTAGTAACACGCAGTCGCGCCATCACGATCAGTTAGCAGCGTGCTTCCGCTGTGATAAGTTGTGTTTTGTGTTCGCGTTTTGTGTTGCGTTTACATTTACAGTTTTAGTTCATTTATTCATATAACCATGGATCGGAAGAAAGTTTGTAAAAAGTCAAGTGCTAAGAAAAAGATGATGAGTATTGAATTAAAACGTGAAATTTCTACAAGTGAGATAAAGGAGATCTTAGGAATGTGGGAGAGAGTTTCACAGTTCGTGGAAAAATAACACCCAGAAAAAGTTGCAACAGGTCGTGCATCTGACCTTTTTAATGACACTTGCCTAACTTATTTCCGGAACATTCTGAGAGGGAGGAAGAAACAAACCTCCTTGGACATGTTTTTTTCTAAACGGCCTACAGGTGAAAGCGAGAAAAATGTAGCGAAAAAGGCAAAGACCAGTGAGGATATCTAATTTATTTCTTTACATTCTCTTTTTTGTTTTTGTGCAATAAATATTTGATATTTATAAATACGCTTTTATTATTTAAAACCACGTAACAAAAATAACTGGGGTGACATTTTGGAGGTTGGAACGGATTAATGGTAGTTCAATTGTTTTGTATGGGGAAATTTGCTTCGAGATACGAGTAATTCAAGATACGAGCAAGGTTGCGGAACGAATTAAACTCGTATGTCGAGGTACCACTGTATCTACAGCCGTTATATTGCAACAATTAAAAATTAAAAGAGGAAGGGTATGGCTCATCAGTAGTGAACCGCTGGGCGAGTTCATCACTCAAATTTCATAAATCTGAAATATTTCTATGAACTGATGAACAATCGCGAAATTATAATAACTGCCATATATCGTTTAAATTTATAACTATCAATATTTATTTGAATGTTTCTTATAGTATTTATTAACAAATATTACATCTACAGACCTTACTGCAATGATTAAAATTATTAGATGAGAGGGTTTAACTCATTAGTGGTAAAATCTCAATTGGCGAAACCGCTGAGAGAGTTCGCCACTAATAAGCCAATCCCTCTTATCTGATAATTTTCATCATTGCAGTAAGGTCTGTATAGAATATTTGATAATAAATATCATAAGAAACATTTTGCCAAAAATTAACCTCGATTTTATTTTTGCTTATCCCTAGTGTACACGTGGTACAGGCCATTATAATTATGGTGGGTAGAAGTAGGCGATTGCTTTTACTGTAAGTGCACCATATGTGAAAAGCAGTTCGACTTTGCACTTTCAAATATGCCAGAGCCCCGTTTGGTTACTTACACTAGCTGGTGGGATTGGACCTTCCCAAGAATCGGGAGCCATTAAATCAGAAAAAAAGTGCCCAATGCGAGAATCGAACCCGAGTCACAGCGGTCGAAAACAAACGGTATCGCGAAATTTTGATGAAATCAAATAGGATTTAAAATTGTCAAATTTTCTGCCTCTTTTAAAAGGGGGATAACAATGAGAAAATGAGAGTGCTAAATGTTTCAAATAAAAGCCTAATTATAAACAACACTATTGTCTATTAGCTTATAATTAGCTTTATAAAGAGTTACATTCTTTCCGAAAATTCATTTTTTAAATTTCAAAATTGAAAATTCCATAATAAAAATGTCTTCGTTTGAAAGGTAAAATTTAATAATAATAATTTGGTTTTTTTTAATGTAAATAAAGATATCTCCCAACATCTATTTGAAAACGTAGTTTGGAATATATTAAAATATCCAATTGAGGAATAAAGATGAACAAATATGATAGAATGAAAAAATAAAATCTGAAGCAATCGCCAATATACAATTTTAAAAAATGAATATTTTCTTTCTGCGCGTCAGTTTAAAAAGTCCTCCAGCTTGATCAGGTTACATAAGGAATAGATTCAGAAATGTAATTAAGTTGATAAAAAGCCTGTGCAGAAGATTACTTATTTAAAGCCAAAAGATAAGGTTATATAAAAAAGCAGAAGAGGAGAAAATAGCGTCTATTTAAGAGTGTATTATCGTGTTCTTTCATAGAATTTCCCTGAGAGGTGTTGCCGAATCATTAGGTAAATTAATGAGAGGGGATTCCATTCTCTGACTACATCGGTTTGGTTGCTAAGCAACGATAGAACCATTCCTATTGGTCTGAGAATGTGACGTCACTTTCACGTGATCAATAAGCGAAAAACCGGGTTCCCAGCTGAAGCAGATTTTACTCTATTAACTTCAATTTGGAATTTTGCCCATTGTAGAACCCATTGGACACGTTGACGCCGACAAAGGTAAGTTTCTAGGACAATCGTGATGTGTGATTACTCTTCGTTCTTGGTTAGCTCTTCTTTAATTTGTGATTTTGCCGCAATTGACTTGTGCCTCGCTTGTTGTGCTTTCATTTCTCACCACTCCACTCCGCAGTTCGCAGCTAGAGTCAAAAGAAGGCGCCTAAGATAAAAATAGAAATGTATTCTCTTATGAATCTACAATTTCGCTCGTCTTCTATCACGAGACTGAGCCTGTACACCTGTTGTGTCAGCTGACTTCAACTAATGACTTGTCAAGGATCATCATGAAACCCATTATAGTACATTGATGTGATTATAATAACTTATAAATGATTATTCTCATACAATACTTATGAATAAATATAATAAATATATACACTTGTGTTTGATATTTGATAGAGTGAAATTAAGATTAAAGCCATATATCAAAGTAAAAAAATATCGCTTTGTTGTCTGCTAAAAGGAATGGTCATAATTGAATGTTCCCTTCAACACAAAATCTTTATAGAATCAATATTTGGTCATATTCTAGTATGTATATGAGTCTTTCAGACAAATATGTTTTTATTTATCAGATACGTACATTGAACAAACATAAACAAATTCCTTTTTTTTTTAATTATTTATTTCTATTTAGAAAAATACTAAATTTACCCCCATTTTTGGCAATGTTCCTTTTTTGTTAATAAATGGTTTTATTAAATATATCAGTGTATTACCTGTAAATTGTACGTGATTGTTTCAAATGGTTATACGGATGGTTGAAGGATGTCAAGAGATACTGGCAGATTGCGTATGTCACAGCGACATGCTGCATAAGTACGTCAGGGAGATTGAGTGTCGCAATGCCATCTACTCTGACAAATATTCCTGGATCAATTAAGCTAATTACAAATCTTCCAATATTGACAAAACTTCCTTCTTCTCTTTGACTATTGTTTTCGATCCAAAACTTGTCTTTCGTTTTAGAAAATTATAAATTATTTGGCAGCTACGTACATTGAACAAATATAAACGAATTATTTTTTTTTACTCTTTGATTATATTTAGTAAAATACTAAATTAACCTTATTGTTGACAGTATTTGTATTTTCTTCTGTATATAAGTAGAATAATTTTTAACGCTTTGCCAAATGTTTCAATTTTTGTTCGCTCCTGACGAGGACAAAAGATTTTTGTCGAAACGTCGAGACAATAAAAAAGTTTTACTGGCCGAAGTATCTTTATTTTGAAGAAGTGTTTGTTTAGTTTATTTAGAAATGGTTTTACTAAAATATATATAGTGGATTGAGTTATTAAATGATATTGCTTTTTATATAAATGATGGATTTCTACAACTAAGTGAACTGAATATGAAAAAAAGAACTGGAATGGTTTGGGCTATCAGTGCTTAATCTTCTCAGTCATTTCAGCAATGTAATGATCAGATCTGTATAACTTGTGTATTAGGAATAAATAGAAGATCTATCCTGTTATAAGTTTCTTCAGCAATTTTTATTACAGGGACTCTTTTTTGAGTGCTTTCGTATTTATCAGCCTGATGTTAAGTTCATATAAGAAACCTGATAAAGAAACCTATCCCGGATGGATCTATGATTTATTTAATTGTATATAGTGAATTAATATTGTGAATTGATATTTGGATCCTTCAGTCTTGATTCTCTCCTCAGACGTGTCTTGCATCTTTCCAGAACGTGTCTCAACCATTCTACAAGATTAAACCAGTCAATAATAAGACAACTATATTTTTAGGTAGCACCTAGAATACACCTATTCCCCGATTTACACGGTAGATACGTTCCTGAGAAAAACGTGTAAATCGGGGGATAGGTGTACACAGAAATAAAAATAAAATGCATTGACAGGTTAAAATATGTAGTCAGCACATAAGCTCGGGATTCCTCGTGAGATGTGTACACAGTGCATGGGTTCAATCACAGTAGCATTTAGTATAGTGCGATAAAAACAAAAAAAAGTATTTGGAAAACCGTGTAAAAGCGAAAACGTGTAAAACAAGTACCGTGTAAATCGGGGGATAGGTGTATTTTTATTTATTTATTTCGTCTCAATTTACAGGTGTTACATTCGAGCACAGCTCGCGAGTCACCTTGTCCAGGCTATTTACACATGGCGAGTTGGTGGAGTAGAGGTGGTCCCCCCAGGCCTTGAAGGAGGGCCTAAAATATCTCTTTATCACATCAAAGTTTAAAGCAGGTGGTGTCTTCAGTGTATCAAAATACAAATGTTTTATAGTACATAATATTGTATAGTAATAATCTGTTTGTACAATTTGAATTTTAAAAATATTAAAAATAATATTATAAATAATTTTTAAAAATACGTGTATTTTTTAATCATGATGCAACAATATCTATTATTATTATTAATAAATGGCGTCTAGTTTTGACGTGTATTTTGACGGGAGAGGCGATCATTGTCTCTTCAGAATATCTATTATTGTTTTGTAAATTCTGCTTATATAGTTTGCACACACATTTAAAAATTATCTTTTATGGATTGTTTTTAACGTAAATATGGAAGGATGCTTGTGTGTAATTGTATAAAATTTACTTTTCATGTTGTGAATTTACTAGTTTTTTTTTTTTAAGAATTTCGTCCTTTATTTAAAAAATAAAAGAAATAGTTCTATCTAAAATTTTTGTATGGGTTATTTTTACTTATTTTTATCTAAAAAGGATTTTGTTATTTTATATCTTGGTCTCTTCAAGTGGAAGATGTGATCGAAACTGAAAAATAAAAAGATATAAAATTTCTACAATTACAGAAATATCCTTCCACAGTTTAGTTAAACACTACAACCAAGAATAAACCTTCAAGTATAGATTCTAAAAATAGAATTACAATACAACAATTAAAAATAAAAAAGGTATATCCTGACCAGGAGCACATATGCTTTTCAGATAGCGCTCTGCCTTCTGAAAAGCACATGTGCTCCTGGTCAGAATATACCTTTTTTTATTTTTAATATCAACACCTGACCTTTTTATTATTATTTTTTTATATATATTTTTTTCACAATACAATAGTTGTAGCGATACCGCTTTTTATGGCTCTAATAATAAATTATGCGATCTTGATGATCCATGTGCTCTCCTGAAGAAGGAATTTTAAACCCGAAAGCTAGAGATACTCAGCAAACTCCTTTAAAAAACTCATTTTTCATTGGTTTATTATTGAGTTAACATTCACTCAGGAAGAACTCGAGCAAAGATACTGTACAATATGAAGCCAAAGTATGGATAACATTATTTGATATCATGAAGAGATAGGGGTTGCCTGGCCGGCATTTATATTTTTTAAAATTAAGAGAGATTTCGGCCAGTAGAGATTTGTTGGCTGATGGGTATCTTAATTAAAAATAAATATTTAATATGTTCTCAGGGTAGTTCAATATAGAGTGTATGATAGAGCAGTTGCAGATAATATTGTTACGACGCTTCTGAGCCGTCGATGTTTGCGTTCAAGGTTTCTAAGAGAGCAATGTGGATTCTTTGTGGATACAGCTTGTACGGTATATTTATTATAAGAGCTTTAAAGAGTAGATTAATAACTATATACAGTAGATGGACTTGCCTTCATTGTCCGCCACCAGAGGGATCCTCCGCGTCACCGTCTTCTTGGTCAGTCCATAGGGCCACACGCCCGGATCCCGCTTCCCGTAGCCAACTTGCCACGTCCTGTAACCGCAGATCTAACCAGACTCTTTCCTCCTCCACACAGGAATGCTGTTTTTGGCGCCTGCCACTTGGCAACGGGAGCAGCTGGAGTCCACCCCTCTTTCCCCAACTTTACTCTGGTATCTTGGGCTTATCATCCATGTAACAATTGATTTGCCACGTTTTATCCTAGAATCTCCATTATTCCTTCCCATCGATCAATAATGTGCGTTTCTGCTTGTTTGATGGCATTTGCCAGTTATCATGTCTTCATGGAAACTAAATTATTTATTTCCCGATACTGATATTGAACTTCTGTTAATTTTTAAAATTTCGAATTTATAAAATACAGGGATATACTAAGAACTCTATTGGAATGTATGTTTATAAGAAAACATTAGAAGAGGCTTATTCATGTAATCATGGACATACATTTCTGTGAGCATCAATTATTTGGACTATAAACTAATACAAAACTAGCTGGGCTTTGGCAGGATTTTCCTGAATATACTCATGGAAAAAATTTAAGGAAGTTGTACCTTTTAGCATGTGTATCCGGATTAAGAAAATAACTCTGAAAGATATTACAGTGACCTTTATTGAAGACACACGAGATAACCAAGTGTGAACTAAATTGTCTCTGTCTTCTTAAAAAAACAGACGACCTGAGAAAACAAAGACTTTCCACTTCCTTAGGTTTTGTCCGTGAAGGTAAATTATAAGGAAAAAAGGCATGACACTGGGTAGCTATAATAAATATGCGAAAACGTGTTAAAATTAGTTAAATTATTTTATTATTATTTAGTTTGTTAGTATATAAATGGAAATGTCCACTAACTATATGGAGAGAAATGCTCTTACTTTATCTATTATTATAATTAAGGCTATAACACTTTATATTGGTTAGGGATTTCTACATGTCTGTTTGTTGGGGAAGTATTCTTGTTGGATATTAAGGTGTTTATTTATTTGTAATACACAAACAAGGGTTAAAGATAAAGTTGTTTATTTCACTTAGATTCCATTTGTAGGTGAGATTATTGAAAATAAATCTGAATATATATGTTACGCCAAAAGAAGTTTTAAAATGGTTTTTTCTTATTTTCAATATGAGTTGAAAGACGATTTCAATTGCAAGGATTTATTTGCTGCTATCTCTCAATAATTTCCTTTATTAAAACTCGGCAAGCTTTCAGCGAAAAACTCTTTTCTTTAGGCTATACATAAAAGTTTCGAAACAAGGCAAAACGAAAAGTATGTTAAAACTATAAGCGTAAAATCTAAATATTTTTTGAATGTTTTAACCCCTGAATCTTGAATTTATCTTGCTTTACCTTGTCTCAAATGTTGATAGGAAGATATGAAATCTTCCCAGAAAGTATGTCAAACTCTAATCAAGAACAACAATATATTTTTTACATTCAATGAAACCTCAATTCATTTTGACCGTCAGAAAACTTTTAATAAATCCATTACACTTTAATATATGCCTCATCCAATTATTTTCTCGTTTTCCTCAAACTTCAACAGACCTCATCTCTTTCCCAATTTTCACAAGATTTCGTAATTTCCAATGTTGTCAACCCACGTCTTTCCATTTTCTTCCAAATCCTCATTTGAAATGCTTCTAATCTTCTTTCCCCTGCCATCAACTATGTTCCCGACCTATACATTCCAAATCAAAGTCTTCACTTGGCAATTCTTAAACTCTTAATTATTTCTCTAATATTGTATAAAATTGTTGATGAATGGCATCATTTTCTTTCTTTTGGTATCATTCCTCTCAGGAATTAGTCATTCCTAACCCTGTCAAACACATCTTAAACCACGAATTAAACTCTGTCTATTGTTTAAATAATATTTTTAAAAGTATCTTTATATTTTCAGAGATTTATTATATATGAATATAAAACTATAAAACTTCTATGAAATTATACAAATGTTATAATTAATTGTATATATATTTTTCCAATGTGAAAATAGTGTAAATGGCACCACCTTTTTTTTTTTTTTTTACCAAAATCACTTTATTAGTTACCTCTCAAAAAGAAACCTAGCTTATGATATTTGCAACAATGAATAATATGTTATGGTTATTCAAATATTAAACAAAATGTTAACGCGGGATTCAATCCCCAGTTCATGACTGTCGGGAATCGAAGGTGTTACCCACTCGTCCACCGACGTTTTTTTTATATCGTGTGAATCGCAATACTATTTTTTGAAAATATTTTTTACTATTTGCTTAATTTGTACTTGAAATATAGATGCAAATAATATTATAATTGAATTGAATAAAGGCCTCCAAATTTATGTATAAAAAAACTCTGCAAATATTTTTATATTTATTTAATTCAATTATTTGCTTAACTTTGACTTTTTAAATTGTAAATAAACATCTAGATTAGGTTTGTGTGGTAATTCGATAGAGTACGAATCTATTAAATCTTATAATTGTCTTTAAATAAAATTCAAAATGTTTTTAGCAGTGGACGAGTGGGTAACACCCTCGATTCCCGACAGTCATGAACTGGGGATTGAATCCCGCGTTAACATTTTGTTTAATATATGAATAACCTTCACATATTATTCATTGTTTAAATTATCATAAACTAGGTTGCTCCTGTTGAGCGATACCTAATAAAGTGATTTTTTGGAACTGGAAATCTTTATATTCTATTGAAATAGTAGAACAATGACAAAGTGAAATTTGTAGCTGTTAGTATCTGGAACGCCTGTAAATAGTGCTTCACTCAGTTATATTCAAATTGTGGATTTTGGTGGCTTTAACTGTAATTAAAGATAAGATTATTCATAGAGTAACGCTAAAATTGATGTGTCTTTATTAATTTCTTCATAAAATCTCAGCTTTATATATTTAATTTCATTGCTCCCACGGAATATGAAGAATAGGTCAATTTGGTCAAATCTATTCAGGAAATAAAACTGTATAAACTGACACTATCTAAGCCAGTTTTAATGTGTACGTTTTGAAAATAAAAACTATTTCAATGTGGTTTACATGTGATATACGCTTAGAATTGATAACTAAATTTTATCTCAAATCATTTTCAAAATGTGTGATTAATGTTTAAGGGTGAATATAAGGGTATTATTTTGACCCCTTTCTTAATTTTTAAATATGTGTATTATAATTGATATATATAACTCATATACTCAAAGAAGTTTTAAATTTTAATCATAAACCACTCCTTATTTTCTTATATAACGGCGGATTTCCCATATATGTAAATTTAAACGTTCTTCTTTAAAAAATAAAAATGAAAATATATTAATATACACCCATACCTCGCTTTGCGTCGGGGTTACGTTCCAAAAAAAACACGACGCAAATGAAACGACGCAAAGTGAAAATATGTGAAGGCGCAATCAAAAACAAAGGTGTTGCCATATTTTAGAGGAAAAATAAATAAAAAAACTAAAGACTCGAATCCAAAACAACGCAACTTCGAAAATCTAACGACGCATAGTGAAAATCAGTCAAAATTAAGCAGCGACGCAACTTCGGAAAAAACGCAAAACGAAACGACGCAAAGCGAGGTATTGGTGTATATAACAATTAAATATAATAATAATAATAAATATATAAATGCTAAAAGGTACTACTTCCTTAAGGTTTGTCTATGAGTGTATAGTATGTGTGAAAATGAAATATATTTTTCTTATATTTTTTGACAACTCTCAAAATGGTAATTAAAAATTGTTCTTTTCTTTTTTATTTATACTCAAATCAGACGCGATATCCCCACAAGGGATGCTTACGTCAAGAAACAACACTAAGATACTATATTACATAAACAATTGGATAATTACATGGTTTGAGTAGAGTTTAAAGAAGAAAATAATTATATTTATTGTTTTGAAAATAGAGCAACCATAGATAAATCTTTAATTAAAAAGGCATATATTGGATTAAAAAAAATCATTTATTTCACCAATATTTCAGTTGGCTGAACGCCAAAAAATTTTTAAAATGTTATAACACCTTGATAAAGGTTGGCGTTCAGCCAACTGAAATATTGGTAAAATAAATGATTTTTTGATCCAATATATGCCTTTTTAATTAAAGATATATATATATATTTTTCTTTTATCATTAAACTCTCTCAAATTACTGTATTTGAGCAAACAATAATTTTACACTAACTAATAAAATATGAGAAATTCATATAATATTATTTTTCAGTTATTTATGGAAAAAAAAAGTTAAATTAAACTGTGACCTTTCTGATATTGTTTCTGATGACTTACGTCATATGTTGGAATAAATGTCAACTAATCGTTTGTTTTCAATTATTCCAGAATATTGGCCAAATACCCTTTTCTTGATAATTCAAGGAAATTCAACAAAGGGCGCAATTCAGGCTTTTGGCCATCAGCAGGGTGATACAGGCTGTAATTCAACAACCAAAAAGGCTGATCCTGGAGGCTTCTTTAAAACCAAAGGATGGGTGTATTAGCCCAAAGTTGCACTTGAACCCAGAACTATATTAAAATTAGTACAAAGGTGAAATCTATGTGCCAAAAGTACCTCTCCCGTTACAAATACATTGAAACAATGAGTTTTGGTTCATATCACCCCAGTACTACACATTATGTTGCATTCTAGACTTAAAACTGGCCGTGCTACTTCAGCAGATTAATCAGAATTTTGGGAAAATTCAACTGGTTCCATAAATCTTCTCGTAGGAAATTATGAAATCGAAGCCTCTCATGTGCTGATGAGGGCCATAGCCCCAAACCATAGTATACAGTATAGATTTTTGTCTTAATTTGCCAAAAATGGTGTTGTGGCTCATTCTTTATTATCCAAGAGTGATCAATATTGCCTCTGTATCCTTGAAACGAAAAGAAAAAAAAACAGGCGACCAACGACATCAAAGACTTACCACTTGCTAAAGTTTGGTGCATGAGTACAAATAATATCTATAATTACAGAAATTATTAATTATTCAAAAGTGATTGAATAACGTATCAAACATAATGCAGCAACACCAACAAGGAATAAAGTGGGTCAGCTAGATTGTCCGATCTATATGAGAAGACAGCATGTTCTCTCCACCCCTGTATTTTCCCGCCAACGGCACGTCAAGGGATTGGCCCGAGGTCACACTATTGACTTCAGTCACGTGACCAGCCAGTGCTGGCGGGGAATACACAAGTCCTGGGGGAAAACTTGACAAGAAAACAACCTGAGGAGAAAGTCAAAACTCACAAATACAAAACTACCATTCTATTATAAATTGGAGCTCATAGAAGAACTTAGCGAAACAAAGGTATTCCTTCACGACCTATCGACAATGGTCTTTTTTATTTAAAAAATAACCATTTAATCCCATTGAGGGCTGTAGCGGTTTATATATATGGTTGATCAAATATTATGGAACAAGCCTATTTTAACGTTTAGTTAATTTTTATTCCACTAGATGGTGCTCTCTCTGTCATCTAAACTCCTCATGGTAAGGGGTGAGGATATGTCTATTTTAATTATACATATGCTATGTGTGAAGACATAGTTGTATTTATATTCGTTTTAATCCAGTTCTTCAAGCTAGCTATAAATAGTTATTTCATAATGATTCAACTAGCAATGGTCCAGGCCAGCTACTCCACAGCGGCAGTACCACCGTACCCCACAGCGATAGTACCACCGTACCCCACAGCGGCAGTACCACCGTACCCCACAGCGATAGTACCACCGTACCCCACAGCGATAGTACCACCGTACCCCCCCCACAGCGGCAGTACCACCGTACCCCACAGCGATAGTACCACCGTACCCCACAGCGGCAGTAGCACCGTACCCCACAGCGGCAGTACCACCGTACCCCACAGCGGCAGTACCACCGTACCCCCACAGCGGCAGTACCACCGTACCCCCACAGCGGCAGTACCACCGTACCCCCACAGCGGCAGTACCACCGTGCCCCCACAGCGGCAGTACCACCGTACCCCACAGCGGCAGTAGCACCGTACCCCACAGCGGCAGTAGCACCGTACCCCACAGCGGCAGTACCACCGTACCCCACAGCGGCAGTACCACCGTACCCCACAGCGGCAGTACCACCGTACCCCACAGCGGCAGTACCACCGTACCCCCACAGCGGCAGTATCACCGTACCCCCACAGCGGCAGTACCACCGTACCCCCACAGCGGCAGTACCACCGTACCCCACTGCGGCAGTACCACCGTACCCCACAGCGGCAGTACCACCGTACCCCACAGCGGCAGTACCACCGTACCCCCACAGCGGCAGTATCACCGTACCCCCACAGCGGCAGTACCACCGTACCCCCACAGCGGCAGTACCACCGTACCCCACAGCGGCAGTACCACCGTACCCCACAGCGGCAGTACCACCGTACCCCACAGCGGCAGTACCACCGTACCCCACAGCGGCAGTACCACCGTACCCCCACAGCGGCAGTAGCACCGTACCCCACAGCGATAGTACCACCGTACCCCACAGCGGCAGTACCACCGTACCTCCACAGCGGCAGTACCACCGTACCCCATAGCGACAGTACCACCGTACCCCACAGCGGCAGTACCACCGTACCCCCACAGCGGCAGTACCACCGTACCCCACAGCGGCAGTACCACCGTACCCCCACAGCGGCAGTAGCACCGTACCCCACAGCGATAGTACCACCGTACCCCACAGCGGCAGTACCACCGTACCCCCACAGCGGCAGTACCACCGTACCCCACATCGATAGTACCACCGTACCCCACAGCGGCAGTACCACCGTACCCCCACAGCGGCAGTACCACCGTACCCCACAGCGGCAGTACCACCGTGCCCCCACAGCGGCAGTACCACCGTACCCCACAGCGGCAGTACCACCGTACCCCACAGCGGCAGTACCACCGTACCCCACAGCGGCAGTACCACCGTACCCCACAGCGGCAGTACCACCGTACCCCACAGCGGCAGTACCCCCACAGCGGCAGTACCACCGTACCCCACAGCGGCAGTACCACCGTACCCCCACAGCGGCAGTAGCACCGTACCCCACAGCGATAGTACCACCGTACCCCACAGCGGCAGTAGCACCGTACCCCCACAGCGACAGTACCACCGTACCCCACAGCGGCAGTAGCACCGTACCCCCACAGCGGCAGTAGCTCCCCGAGATATAATCCCGCGATAAACGCTCCGCCGCCGGTGCTGCCATTACCACATCGACCCGCGGCCTATCTTGATGAATGACTTCCACCGGCTCATTTGCTCGGATTTCTGGAAGCTCTGTCTGCGACCTCGCTCCGTGTGGAAAACCGGTCACCGTGTAGGTGTGTGGACCGTGCAGCTAGTGAGGGAATGTGCCTTCCACACCCCAGTTGGCATTAATTGAGGTAAAACATATAACTCTTTCCACAATTTACCTCTATCTCTCCATGAAAACGTTTCAATTTCAACCCATTGCAAAAAAATGCATTCAAGTCAATCTTTACCATATGATAATTATAAAATGCGATTTAAAGAATTCAAAGGTAATTTATTTAAAAATGAGACAACTGTTTAAAAAAAGTCTTCAATTTTACTTTCTTCTTAAAAATCATAAGCTAACATATTTGTTTTTCATTTGACATATTCAATTCTAAAAATTAAGAGACACTTCGGCCAAGAAAGGAGAAAGTAAAACCAGCACCCAGTGTCTCTTAGTCTTAAGAATTATGAATGCCGGCCTCTCTCTATCTTCAAATTATATATATATATATATATATATATATATATAGAAATAAAAACATTGCACAGCACTCTTGATAAAACTTTGTCATACTCAGTTTGTTTATAGAAGGAATGTCTTATACATTTCTTTCCTGAACATTAAAAAGGTTATATTTTTTCCTAAATATTGTCGCGTGTTTACCCTGCTGGTTCTTTGCGACAACACGCTTCTTCCCTTCGTGGTTCACCTACCCGGGCTCCGGTTGCTCTTCCTTGCGGCTTTTCCCCGCAGGCCACCCAAAGACTTACTGAGTTCCACCTCTCCTGTGGAAACTCCCTTCTTCTGGCAGTATCTCTCGGCCTTACCACTGGTGGGGGAACACGAGAGACTTACCAGAAGAGTAGTAGCAGCAGCAGTAGTAGACTGGCGATGAAGGCAGTGGCAGAGTAACGACAGGAGGCGGCACGGAGATTTGAAGCACTTATTTTATTGTCATCTATTACTAACATTAAATCTAAATAAAACAACAGACAAAGTGTATTTACATGACCCTACATCCTGGGGCCAACACAAAAGCGTATTTACATCCAACCTCCCCAGGAAACGGGACCACAGCAGTCGGCGACTCCCACATCAGCCAGCAAGGGAATCCGGCGAAAGCGCCATCTATAGGCGGAGGTTGAAACCGTTTAGAGGCCTTACACGTAACAATATCAATACTACAATTACAACAGCCATCTATTATCATCTCTGTATTTACAATAACAAAGTATATTTCTCTAAATTTATTGTTTTGCTATTGACTAGGAGTTAATAAAGTTGTTAATTGTCGATTGTTTCTTCACAAAAATAATAATCCTACTTTAGTCCTTCTAAAACAAGTGTTATTTTACAACACGAGACTCGTGCTTTTGTTGAAATGGATTGGCTTTATTAACAACCACTTGCATTTCGTACATTGCAATCAACGAATAATAAACATGAATACCTTCCTGATTCTCCAGAACTAGCGATTATTGCTCACTCTGAATAAATTAACTGAAATAAAATAAAATTAGAGATGATATTGAAGTGCTTGAGATTCTGTTGTGAACCTTTTGAAAGACTAAGAAAAAAAATGTTTTTTAAAGGCAATGGTACGAGTGAGTCAATGACAAAAATGCCTAGATTATCAAGAAACTATATTGTAAAATATATATATATATATGTCATAATATATGCTCTTCCAGGATTAATAAAACAAACCTACAGTCAACGAGAGAGAGATGGGCAGCTAAAGCGAGACACTTTAGACATCACGACATTCCAAAGGGGCGGCAAAAGGGGCCCGCCCGTCAACACCTGGGGACTATTTTGGTAGTCGGGTGGTGGCGACACAGGCAGTCGTTCAGCGGACAGCGCTCTCGCTCCCTCTCTCTCTCGGATGGCTTCCAGATTCCTCTTTCAACTCGTCGTGTGATTATTTCTCTCCTCACCACATTATTACCACTATATTGTCACATCGATATATCGTAATTTAAACAAAGATATGTAAGTAATAAAGTATGACGTCTTTTCTAGTCGTCTCAAAGTGACACCAGTTTGCCACCGGACCCCAGGGGAGGGGAGGATGACCCACATAAGACTGACCAATGAGCATCAACACCCGGGGGATCCAGAGAGGGACAAAAAGGGGCGTTGGTCCGCATGCTGACAGTTAGTTAGGTTACAGTGGATATCTAGTGGATACTAGGTCCGTGGTCATCTCACGGCGGCCCTCATGGCCGCCGTTTTGGCTCCTCTCTGCCCCCGCGGCTTCAGGCTGAACGCCGAGATTTCCTCAGTTAATCCTCAACTTTCCCCTGATTCTGGTGCCACGTGAGACGTACTGGGAGAGCGTCTTTTGATCCCAAACTTTGTCCTTACTGTCCCGTGCGGACTTCCCACTCTGCACGCCTTGCCACTCAACCCCGACTGCTTCCAACTCACTTGTTGGCTTACCCGGGTTTACGACATATATATTACATTTTTAGTCAAAAAGCGAACCATTGAATATGTTTATATTTTAACAAAGTATATATTATTTTAATAGCAGATTATTATTTTTTATGTTTATATTTTGCTATACTCTGTACACTTCCTTCTTTTGTTTTCTTTTGTTTATCACTCATAGTTTGTTCTTGCGTGAAATAAATTGCTGTCACATCCTGAAGTTGGTCTTCCCTAATTTTCCACGTGGCAATATAAAAAAGGGGGTAACTATCTGTTTTAGAGAAAATATTTTGTAAAAATTTGATAAAGAGGAAGCAATTCCTCGAAATATCTTTCGATTTTTTATTCTTTATCAGATCCAGATACGCCCTTTTTATATAAATATTTTACATTGTTTGTTTATATTTATAGTGTGAGAAACATATTTATTAGACAACCCGTTAATTGGTGGAAGTTCAACAATGGCTTAGTGTTTCTATGGACAACCTTAGATAAATATAGAAATTGATTGTTTCTTTCAAACTGTGAGAACAGATCTTTAACGTGAGGGAACAACACGTAAAAAATAAGAGTTTGGGCTTGATTATTGTTAAAAGTGTCACAATTCCGGGATATTTCTACGATATATAATAAACTTTTGATTTGCATATTGTTGTAATATTGTCTATAATAATTTGCATATCTGCCTATATATCGTAGCTTTGTTAGATTGGTTAGTTGGCTAGCGGTTCTTGGATAGGTCAGGCTGCTGATTGACGTGAGCTACTGGTGAGTACATATTTTTATCTAGTTTAACTTTTTCGATCTCTTGTCCTTCCTTATTGTTTATAAATACCTTTAAGTAATAGAGGATCTTCGTAATTATCAGCCTTCTTTCTCTTCTTCGAATATATATTTTTCCCAGCAAATCTGACCACTCGGTAAAGGTTTCTTGATTCAACCTCTAGTTAACAACCTTCTGAACATATACAAGGTGTGTCCAATAAATAATGAGACTGGTCAAAAATAAAGAAAAATAGAATGATTAAAAATATTTTTATTAGTAATTTTCAAAATAGTCCCCTCCCGCATCTATACATAATTTCCATCTCTTCTCAATGATTTAAAACATTTAGAAAAGGCATCTTTCGGGATGTTCTTCAAGACCTTTTTCGGATCAGCTATGATGGACTCTCTAGTGTCAAATCTCCTTCCTTTTAGAGCCAGTTTGAGTTTTGGAGAAAGAAAAATCATTTGGAGCTAGGTCTGGTGTATAGGGAGGTTGTTGAAGTATTTGGATGCCGTATTTAGCCAAATAAGTCAGTACAGATGTAGCGGTGTGTGGGGGTGCATTATCATGATGGATAATCCAATTTTTGGAACTCCATATTTCACTTCTTTTCAGACGAATTGATTCACGTACACGTCTCATAATGTTTAAATAAGACTCCTTATTGATTGTTTGACCTTCCTCTAGATATTCATAATGCACAATTCCCTTTATGTCAAAGAACGTGACCAATAAGACTTTGTTTTTTGACTTGCAAAGTCGGGATTTCTTCGTTCTTGGTTATCTTTTCCTTTCCACTCCATGGATTGGCGTTTTGTTTCCGAGTTAAACCCATGTCTCGTCTCCAGTTATTACTTTTCCTTCCAATTAGGGTTTCTTCCACCATTTCAAGCATTTTTTTTTTTTTGGCAACTTCAACGCGATTCTCCTTTTGTTGAATTGTGACCATTTTAGGGACAAATTTTGAAAGTGTGTTCTTTAACTGCAAGTCTTCTTTAATTATCGATCCAACTAATGATTTTGATATCCCTGTTTCTTTCTTAATGTCCCGTAACCCTATTCGTGGATTTTATTTTATCAAATTTGAAATTTGGCTCACCTTTTCAGGGTTCCTGTGCAGAAATGGACGTTCAACACGCTTCTCATCTTTCACCGATTCCATTCCATTTTCAAATCGTGAAAACCATCTAAATGTGGTGGGCTTATTTACATTTTCATTTCCAAATGCCAATTTCAACAAATCTAAAGTTTCTGAAGCCGATTTCCCAATTTTGCAGCAAATTTAATACAAATTCGTTGTTCGAATTTTCTATCCATTTTAAATTTTGAAGTTGTTATGCAAGGCGTTCTTTTTACAAGCTTACAATTTATCGACTGCGCGCGCAATCACGTGATGTGATATACCGCAGTGTAGCTGAAGCTTTCTATTTTTTTAATAGACTTTTCATATAAAATAAAAGGATAATCCTTTTATCCTTTTATTTTATATGTATAGATGGCGCGTTATAGCTTTGTGTTAATAGACTTTTAAAAAATATCATTTCATTTTTTCTTTGTTTTTGACCGGTCTCATTATTTATTGCACACACCTTGTAGAAATAATTGTACAGTTGCGGGAGAATGATATTCATGTGTCAAAAAGAAATGTATCTCTTTTAGTAAGTGATTTAAATGTATTTATTAGAATCGTCGAAACTATAGAATTTAAATCTTCTTCTTTCTTTCTTATCTCCACTCAATCATATTAGGGTGTCACGCTTGTAAAGCTTGAGACTTTTGAAAAAAATATTTGACAACCATCATGATTGGGTGAAGTAGAATGCGTCTGCCTTTGTCATTAAGACTGGGAGCACTACTCAGTGGCAGGCCGACTTAGCTCCAAAAGAAATGGCCGCCTCTGACATGAAGAACAGACGCCATGTACAGCCGCTCATAACATGGAGTATCATCGCTGCTCATCCTGTATCCCTGGATTAGGAGCCCTTACAGGGTACTATCAGCCGGTCCAGCTGAGCCCAGGGTTTTTAGTGAGCTTGTTACTGCTCCCCCTCCTCTTTTCTCACCCGGGCTTAGGACCGGCAAAGCCGGAGTTAATATGTCTCCAGTTGTGGCAAATTTGGACAAATAAGCCATTTTGCATATCAAACTTTATTTGCATATAGAAGCAATTCAGACAGAATTCCAACATAATGCGTTAGCCCTGCCATCTATTATTTAAAATAAAAACTATTTATTGCGCGTATGTTGTTTCATTAAAACAGATTTCTACCTCCCTTACTGCAATAATATATATAATATATTTTTATATTTATTTCTAATGTTTTTTTTTTTTTGTAAAACTTCTGTTCATAGTTTATTTAAAATATCTTTTGCCAAGAATGTTTACCTAAAATACCTGATATAGGAGCAAAGCCCAATACAATATTAAAATTATAATGGTAGATTAAACTGGCCAAACCGCTTGGAAGGTTCTCCACCGATGAGCCAGGCCATCCCATTATTTTTATTATTGCAGTTAGGGAAGTAGAGAGAATTGTGTTAATTGTAAAGTAACATATGCGCTCTAAAAAAATCACATTGAAAAAAAGAACAATTGGCTATACGACAAAGGGTATCCTCCTTTTAATTTTGAAGCGATGGAAGCTTTAGAATGAAAAGTTAAGATTTAGTTATTAAACAACCGTCTTATTTTAAGAATTAACACGAAGCAATAACGCGCCATCTATACATATAAAATGGAAGGATTTGAAAGCACGAATGTTTCTTTTAAACATAATATAAACTTAACACAAAGCAATAACGCGCCATCTATACATATAAAATAAAAGGATTCAAAAGCGCGAATGTTTCTTTTATACATAAAACGAACTTCTACTGTCCTTACTGCGATGAAAAAATATATTGGGAGGGCTTGGCTCATCAGTGGTGAACCCTCCCAGCGGTTTCGCCAATTTAATCCACCAGACCGCTTCTCAGAGCTCTAATACTGTATTGGGTCATTCTGCTTTTATATGCTACACTGAAAGATGGAATCTTAGAAATGGTTTTCAAGTAAACTTTGGACATAAGCTTATAGGACAGTAGAATTACATTCAAATATTTGCTTCGAGCAATGCTCTTCAGCAAACTATAAAGACAAGGCCAGTTAGGAATAAGTTAACACAAAGCAATAACGCGCCATCTATACATATAAAATAAAAGGATTCAAAAGCGCGAATGTTTCTTTTATACATAAAACGAACTTCTACTGTCCTTACTGCGATGAAAAAATATATTGGGAGAGCTTGGCTCATCAGTGGTGAACCCTCCCAGCGGTTTCGCCAATTTAATCCACCAGACCGCTTCTCAGAGCTCTAATACTTATGTCCGAAGTTTACTTGAAAACCATTTCTAAGATTCCATCTTTCAGTGTAGCATATAAAAGCAGAATGACCCAATACAGTATTAGAGCTCTGAGAGAAGCGGTCTGGTGGATTAAATTGGCGAAACCGCTGGGAGGGTTCACCACTGATGAGCCAAGCCTTCCCAATATATTTTTTCATCGCAGTAAGGACAGTAGAAGTTCGTTTTATGTATAAAAGAAACATTCGCGCTTTTGAATCCTTTTATTTTATATGTATAGATGGCGCGTTATTGCTTTGTGTTAACTTATTCCTAACTGGCCTTGTCTTTATAGTTTGCTGAAGAGCATTGCTCGAAGCAAATATTTGAATGTAATTCTACTGTCCTATAAGCTTATGTCCAAAGTTTACTTGAAAACCATTTCTAAGATTCCATCTTTCAGTGTAGCATATAAAAGCAGAATGACCCAATACAGTATTAGAGCTCTGAGAAGCGGTCTGGTGGATTAAATTGGCGAAACCGCTGGGAGGGTTCACCACTGATGAGCCAAGCCCTCCCAATATATTTTTTCATCGCAGTAAGGACAGTAGAAGTTCGTTTTATGTATAAAAGAAACATTCGCGCTTTTGAATCCTTTTATTTTATATGTATAGATGGCGCGTTATTGCTTTGTGTTAACTTATTCCTAACTGGCCTTGTCTTTATAGTTTGCTGAAGAGCATTGCTCGAAGCAAATATTTAAATGTAATTCTACTGTCCTATAAGCTTATGTCCAAAGTTTACTTGAAAACCATTTCTAAGATTCCATCTTTCAGTGTAGCATATAAAAGCAAAATGACCCAATACAGTATTAGAGCTCTGAGAAGCGGTCTGGTGGATTAAATTGGCGAAACCGCTGGGAGGGTTCACCACTGATGAGCCAAGCCCTCCCAATATATTTTTCATCGCAGTAAGGACAGTAGAAGTTCGTTTTATGTATAAAAGAAACATTCGCGCTTTTGAAAACATTTTATTTTATAATATAAACTTCTACTGCCCTTACTGCGATGATAAATATATTGGGAGGGCTTGGCTCATCAGTGGTGAACCCTCCCAGCGGCTTTGCCAATTTAATCCACCAGACCGCTTCTCAGAGCTCTAATACTGTATTGGACGATTCTGCTCTGAAGGGTGGAATCTCAGAAATAGTTTTCGAGAAAACTATGGATTTTCTGAGATTCCACCCTTCAGTGCTGCGTATATAAGCAGAATCGTCCAATACAGTATTAGAGCTCTGAGAAGCTCTGAGTAGATTAAATTGGCGAAACCGCTGAGAGGGTTCACCACTGATGAGCCAAGCCCTCCCAATATATTTTTCATCGCAGTATGGGCAGTAGAAGTTTGTATTATGTTTAAAAGAAACATTCGTGCTTTCAAATCCTTTCATTTTATAATTATTTTAATGATAACTGGAGTTGAGTATTTCTCATAGAAAACATTATTACAAATCTTTAGCAATATCTGTATGATGTATTTGCTCGCCATTTGTAATAAGATCCAGTCGACTCGCGATAATTTGAAACTGGTTAATTTGAATATCTCTTGATAATTTGAAATGTCTTCCCGGTCCCTTGAAAAATATTCGATAAGTTGAATAAAATCAATATTAATTGGTTCACTCGGTATTCACTTTGTGAATAACTGTACAAATGTTTAAAATAATAAATCACGAATTTTAATCAAACTCATTTTTACTTGATTTTATTATCGTGTAAGATTCTATCTGAAAATAATAAAATAATGAATTTTGAGATCAAACTCTTGTTTAAGAAAGGGCAAGACCCGAAATCTCCCAGTAAATTTATTACTTTAAAATCTTGCGGTAAGTTACTTATTTAATCTTGTATCAACATAGTATGTATATCTTGAAACTGCAAACCTTTGCTTACTTGATTTCTTCACTCCC
This sequence comes from Cordylochernes scorpioides, assembly GCA_030710605.1. NCBI lineage: Eukaryota > Metazoa > Arthropoda > Arachnida > Pseudoscorpiones > Chernetidae > Cordylochernes > Cordylochernes scorpioides. The sequence continues at coordinate 72,289,111 of CP092876.1, forward strand.
TTCCTCTTAGTTGTTTAAACTCTTGTTATTTTGAACTCTTGATAAATTGAAAATTTTCTCTGGTCCCTTGAGTATCAAATTATGGAGAGTCGATTGTATTTGAACTATTCTGACGCTTATGTTTCTTATTAAACGTTGAAAGTGGAAATTCCGGGATATTTCTACGATATATAATAAACTTGTGATTTGCATATTGTTGTAATATTGTCTATAATAATTTGCATATCTGCCTATATATCGTAGTTTTGTTAGATTGGTTAGTTGGCTAGCGGTTCTTGGATAGGTCAGGCCGCTGATAGACTGCTGGTGAGTACATAATTTTATCTAGTTTAATTTATTTAATCCCTTGTCCTTACTTATTGTTTATAAATACCTTTAAGTAATAAAGTATCTTCGTAATTATCAGCCTTCTTTCTCTTTCTCTCTCTGTTGGAGCGTCCCCGCCTGGCCGCCGTTCCCATCTCGCGGTATCTCCGGCGCTGGGCGCCTGTCGTCGACGTGCCCTCCACCAGCCTGGTGTTCTCATCTCTCCGTCGCTGCTCCTTCGGGGGCCATGCAGCGGACATCGCTCTGCGGCTAGCCCTGCACGCCCTGCCTCATCCGAGTCACCCGGCGTCGAGCCAGCCCGTCCGCATCGCCTGCGGCTCCAGCGACCTGTCGCTGGCTCATCGCTACTGGTCCTGCAGCGCCGTCCGCCCTCTCATCCGAGAGGTGTTCTCCATCATCGGGCGGCCGCCGGACCTGCAATCCTGGGTATTCGCGGTGGACCTCGAGAACCACGCCATCACCATCTCCTCAGCGGCAAAGCATGCCATCTACGTTTTCTTCGTAGATCGCGAAATGCGTGGTATCGCTGGGGACCCATTGGCGATCTTCCATCAAACTCTGCAGCGGTGGCAGAGGCGTCATGTACATAGTTGTATTTTTTAATCATTTTTAAAATCATTTTTTATTATAACCATCATCCTCATTATAAATTTCTCATTTAGTGCGGACTGTGCACTTTACATGTATTGACAAGATGTAAATAAATTATGTGAATTGTCAAAATTGTCTCTCTCTCTCTCTCTACGAATCTATAATTTTTTTAGTAAAGGGGAACTAGAAATTTGTTTTCATTTTAAAAAGAAACATACAAGCAATAAAATCTTCCACAAAATTTTATAGAATTAATCACTTGTCTTCGGTAGATTGAAATGTCATACGTGTTAATTACGGGCATGTTGGAATCCCTGAAGAAAGATTTGTCCTGGCAACAGATGCATCCAGCCAGGCGTCTATTCACCTAATTACACGGCCAGCTGAGGATTAGGGCATCCGTTGATGGAGGAGTCAAACATTTTAATGGGATCTTTGGAAATGATCCTCTCCCCGTCTAATTCCAGGAATCAATATGTATCCATCCATTTGTGCCATTCGCTCTATTGAACGACTTATATATAGAACACTTAACCTGACTAAAATATAAGTCAAAAGAGAAAAAAGGCGTATATAAATTATTGAAATTATTCTTTCAAAGTATTAATATTCATGTGAAAAGATAAGAAAAATGGAAAAAAGGTCAGTTGTGTGGATATTAAAAACAAAAATAGGCATATCCTGACCTTTCACATTAGCATTTTAGATGACAGAGCGCCATCTAGTGGAAAAAAAATCAACTAAATTTTGATTTAACTTATTGCATGATATTTGGCTAATCTAATCTCTTGATAAATCAAGAAAAAACGAAAACTAAATGATAAAACGGGGCAACTTTGTCCTTCATTTCCGGCACTAATTAATGAAATATCAAAGAATAGGTATATAGCGGTGGCGATATTTGGATTCCACAGGATTATATCCCGGAAAAAGGCCACACAGTGTTCTCCCCATCCCTTGTGAACTGGCGAATCCTGTATAGGGCGAGAGGCCCTAAATAAAGGCTTTGTTGTTGTTGTTGATAAATCAAGAAAAGTCAACTACGAACGCGTTTCGGGCTGTTGGCCCTCGTCAGCGTGATATTTTGTTCTACTAGATGTTCTGCCATCTAAAATTGTCATGTGAGCGGTCAGGATTCCTTTTTGTTATTAATGTTTATCAATTAAGAATATCCCTCATCGAGCAGATTCTATTAATTTTAGTATCAGCGAGATATATTTGCATGAAAGCACAAATAGCGAAACATGATGAGGTTTATATATAATGTATATATTACATCTCTATAAAGCAAAAAAATATATATTCCCATCCCTGGACACTTTTATTTTTCCGTTTATCATTACTCTTCACAATTCATCTTTCATACTTCATCCCTAAGGTTAGAAATAATCGTTATTTCTCCTCAAAATAAATTTCGAGTTTTCGTTCAAAAGATACACATGCGGGATATTTTCAAATGTCGTTCTAAAAAATATATTGTTTCTAGAAAATTGAGCCTCCACAGTTGACACGAAGAGCATAAATAGTAAAATTTAAATCCCCAAGACTACATATTTTATTTCTAAAATCCGTCCATAAGACAATCCCACCAAAAGTCCACTTCAACAGCACTACAAAGACACACATATGGTTTGGGGACTGCTTGAAAAGATTAAAACTTTCATTTTCTCAAAATATATCGTGTTTATATTATTATAAATTAACCATTTTCATGAAAGGAGCACTAAAGTTAATTTTTACTAGGATCAGGAGGATAAATTAAGAAAAATAGGTATCTTCTTATCATGAAACTGAAGTTCCTGATTGCTTTCGCCATATTATGTTGAATCCAAAATGCCCCTTATTATTGATCCTATACAGCCTTGGATTGCGCACTATATTCAGTAATATATTTACACAAGATGCAAATATATATTCACACAAATATTGTATAATTGTATAGAAAGAAAATTCTATGAAACTATTTGATGAGGTGAATAAATATTTTTCCGAGATCTATATTATTGACTAGTTTTTTTATTTGTTCTATTGGCATTGATCCATTGTGGCTTAAGAGGCGATCGCTAGCGTATTCTTGAAATTGTTTTCTAAGTTTATTTCCTCCTCAATTTATCCCTATAACATAAATATATTGTCGCGGAGATAAATAAAGCAAGGGCAAGTTTGGGAATAATTGATTTATTATAAGGGGTATTTATAGGGAGAGAGAGAGTACAACTTACCCCAAGTTAAAGATAATCCTAATGAGCGACGTCAGCCACCCCGCCGACCAGATTCCGAGAACCCCTCACACCCGTGGCCCCCACCCCCGGAGTCCAGGGGTGATTGACAGGTGTCCCATGGGGCCTCTTGTGACCGGGGTTGCAGAGCTACTTGACAATATAAATAATGTAAGGATGACGTTAAATTTGGTAAAAGTCGTCCACCACCTGTGTACCGGGGGGGCAGATGGACCAATCAGGAAGAAGCCGAGCTGTCAACAGTCAAGTCTTGCTACCCTTTGTTGACGGTGTGGTCGGATGGTGTTCCCTGTATGTCACTTGCTTGTTCCCCATAATGTATGAAAGTGAATAAAGAGCCCTTATTGATCCCGCCTGCTCATCTAACCATCCTTTACACAGCAGCGGCGATGGCGTAACAATATGTTGGGAAACGATCAAATTAAAAAAAAAGATAGATTTATAGAAAATTTGAAAAGTCTAACACTAGCTAAAGTCACGGTATTCTGTAGGAAAACAGAATCTTTAGATATTACTCTTCGCCACTCGGTAGCCTACTTGCATATCAGCCCGCAGTCGCAAATCAGACTGAACCATTCAAGAATAAATCAAAAATTGATCGATGAAATAACATTGATCTATTTGCTTCTAGTTTATAATTACTGGATAAGGAGATAAAGCGTTAGATTTTACTTTAATTCAAGGATTATTTTATAAAATAACAACATAATTCATGAAGATAGAAACCTAAAATAAATATGATTTTTTAAAGTTCAAATAGAATATTAGAGAGATAAAAATAACAATAAAAACTTTATTAAGACCTTTTAGTCTTATACCGATTCTCCAAGGAGAAATGTAGGGTATACACAGGAATAACACAGAAATAATAACAATAACCAGCAATGTTATTTACAATGTTATTCCTTCTTCAAGATGATGTCAGGCGATTCTTTCTCTTGTAAATATTTACAACTAGACGGGTGACCCGGGCTTCGCCCCGGGATTGACCCGTGTGCATATCTACCCGAGTGATATATATTTAGATAAGATTTTTTAAATAATTGTTTGTTATTAGCATTATCTATTTGTTTGCATCAGCATAATTTAATCTAATCTTTGATAGAGGGCGCTGTTCGTGAGCTAAGTCGAATAATTTGAATATATAGTTTTAATAATTGATTTATATATTTTTTAAAATAGCCTATCGTCTTCCCCGTATTTTTTTTACCTATGTATGGAAATTTTGGTTTGAATTAATGAACTACTGCGAATTTGTATACCGGACATACAAACAAACAAACATACAAACATTGATTTTTATATATATAGATTTAATAAAGAATGATGAGATTTCTGTTGATTTTTGATCATTTTGAGGATTATGGTATGCTAATGCAGTCGTGGTTAAAATCTTGAAACTATAATTAAAATATTGAAGATAAGATATTTCTTTAATTGAGCTAAGGAATGTATAAAATACATAATTTGGTAGAAGTACTGCCTGGCTTAAGGCGTAAGAATAAAAAAAATGAAAAGATTATTTACATAATTAACAATAAATTTGAGCCGACCAACGGGATACGACAACAATGAGTTTTTATATGGGAAGCCTGACCTCTGGCGGTCGTTTTAACAGTATTTGTATCTATGAAATATATTTTTAAACAAAACAATATTTTAATATAACATATATACATTGTAATCCATATATAGCGAAAACAACATCTTCACTGCGAATGTTCAACATGGCACACAAGAGTCTCTGACAAAGGTGCTCAGGATCCAGACATTCAATTAGTCCATGTCGACCGAATGGAGAGAAGCGACTCCCCGAGGCAATAAAGATGAAGCCATTAATTTCTTTTAAGACTCTTCCATTAACAGCTCGTTTGGAGCGCTGTGCCATAAATCTCTGACGATTTCCTGTACACTTTGAAAGTTTCTTCGAAATACTTTGTAGAATTTTGCTTGATGAATACAATTATCAATGTAAGGAACACTCGTTGGGTTTCGACCGCTACGACCCGGGTTCGATTCCTACATTGGGCACTTTCTTTTTATGATTAAAAAAAATGCTCCAATGGTCCCCCGATTCTTGGAAAAGTCCAACCCCATCAGCGATTGTAAGTAACAAAACAGAGCTCTGGCATATTTTAAAGTGCAATGTCGAACTGCTTTTCACATGTGTAGACATGTTGTGCACTTACAGTAAAAGCAGTCGCCTACTTCTACCCACTATGATTATCATGGCTTGTACCACATGTACTAGGGATAAGCAAAAAAGGGAGCATCAAGCTACTCTGTCTATATTAGCGTGAACCTCTATGGAGCGCTGAGATATCGGGTTTAGATTGATGTGATGAGAAAAAATAAAATGGGAGAGCCTGTGTTGGATCAACAGTGATAAATACCTCAGAGGTTTCACCAGTTTGATATACCAGACCTCTCAATATTATTTCGCTGTTCGGCTTATGTAACGAGAAATTTAGCGAAATATTCGTGGTAAAGAAATTCAAAGAAACTATGCGACATGAAGGTTTAAACTGGGTGAATCGCTTGGAGATTTCACCACTGTCCCAGGCTCTTCTCGTAATTTTTACAACACATAAAGGGCAGTAGAGAAAATTGTTTCAATAAAAAAAATGCAACGCTTTATTAGTTCAAATTTAATATACAGAAAACTAATATATATATATATATAGCCGTGCGGCCACGCGTCGCGCGAGCTCCGTGTTTTTCGCCTTTTTCATCCCGTAAAGTCAATTTTTATTTAACTAATATCATATCATCTTGTTCGCCTTAATCCAGGCATCATTTCAACCCATCTCTCAAAGAATCTCATCAAATTTCATATTTTCCTATTTTTCATAATTTAGCAAAGCTACAAGTCGTAGCTTTGCATCATTACCATGGCAACGGCCAAGTTGGTCGTTGCGTCATCAAACACGTCATCTGCTGCGGTAGTCTCATTGGTCGCTCACCCTCATGAAGAAATCTCATTTACATCAAAGCCATCAATCGCTGAATTACCATCTCAAAAGAAAAACAAACAACAAGACAATTTGCATACCCAAAGAAGACAATTTTCGCCTCAAGAGTGGAAAAAATTTGAAGAATCTCGAAGAGAAACATACGAAAAAAGAAGTAAAAACAAACTCCACCATCCAATTCACCGCCCTCTCAGAGTGCAGTGCTGAGGAGCACCTATCCTCTATAGCCAAAATCATTGGACACGAAAACATCCACTCGGTTGGAAAGATGAATGGCCAGGCCGTTGTGTCGGTTGCCGATGGTGAACAGGCCCTACTACTCATTAACAACGGCTTTGCTGTAAGAGGCAACACCATCTACCCAACACCCCTATTCAACCCCCCAAAGAAATACATTCTCTCAGGAATACTTGCCTTCATCCCAGATGAAGAGGTCACCGAAGCCCTGGCGCCATTCGGAGAGATCCTCAGCATCAGGCCCCTGCCTTTCCCCACCGAGAACCCACTATTTAAACACCTCTCATATCTTAGAAGAGAGGTCGTGCTGAAGAGAAGAGAATCAACCGACATGCCGGCAATCATCCCAATCGACTACATGCAAAGGACCTTTAAGGTCTTTGTGGGCGAAGACACCATCTGCCTGAGATGTAAGAGACATGGACATATTAAATCCAAATGCCCATTCAACCCGGAAATCAGAGCCAACATCACAAGAACTTATTCAGAAGTCATCAATCCCACAGCCCCACCCGCTGTGCCAGGCCCATCAGGAGAAACAGTTACAGTGAAAACCACCGCGAATGATGAAACCTTGGGCAGGAAAAGAACACTGTCTGAGACGTCTAACGACAACACCGTAGAGGAGTGTACTGACCAGGGCAAAAGGCCAAAACCAAGTCCACCAACAATCGAAACCCCACTTCCCAAGAACATCTCGATGAATATTGAAGTGAAAAGGATTAACGTCGCTAGTTCTGCTGAGGCTGACAATCTCGAGACTCCCCCCAGCGAAATCCCTGTCGTACAATCCATTCTAATGAAAGACGGAAACGATTCAGATGACGACGCTCTTTCCACCAAGTCCGATTTATCAATGACGTCCTCGCAATTCGAAACCGAATTCTGCGAAGAAACAAAACCAGTCCCCCCTGGTGGAGGAACAGCCATTCACCCGTGTTCTGAATCGAGGACCGACGCAGGAACCGAGGACTTTGACGAAGACACATCAGCCAGGTGCTCACAGTGGTCGATGGACTCCTCTCAACTCCAGAGGGAGTTGATAGACTGCGAGCACAGAGACAACCCTAAAATGGAAAGGATCATCGCGTTGGTATTCAAAAGGACAGGTACTTCTAGACAGACCAAGGTCTGTCAACAGCTTGAACTGCACCCCGACCTGAAGTATAGGACCTCCTGCTACCTCAAGAAATGTGAAGATTTTAAGTCAAAAAACTTCAGAGACCTCAATACCGACCAAAAAAGAGCACTCAACGATAAAATAGGCAAATTGAGGCTAATTCAAACGGAGATCGACAAGTATGATGCAATATACGATGCAATCCTCGATGCAAAATATCCGACGAAGAAGTGACCGCTTAATGCGTCTCAGCACGACAACTCTGACCAACAAGAAGACAGGAACCTAGATAAAAAAAACCTAAGCCCACTCCCCTAGAAGTGAAGACAACCCCTCCGCCATGTATAGAAATGGAAATAGACGGAAAGACTACAACAGATAGATCAACTCCTTCTTGATACCCCTTCCCCTCTGACTGCCGACTGTATTTGCCTCTTTTAACTGAATAAAGACCGTTTTTCGCGTTTATATATATATATATATATAAAATTAATTTAAAAATTAACAATTAAACAAAAAATCTATTATAAAATAAATGAAGCTACCAGGGTTAAGTTTCTTGTGCAACTTTTTATTTTCAAGCTTTCGGACTTGTCAATCCTTCAACAGGATTATCACGTTAACAACTTAATAATAAATACAATCTATTGCTAATTTTTAGATTAATTTCTATTTTAATGTCAACAATTAACCTTAATATGATAAAAAAAAAAAGAAACTATGGCTATATATATATAATTGATAATAAATATACATTTTTAAAAATGGTTGTAATCATTTGAAAAAAGAAATGTACACAAATATATATTTAACAGAGAAGCATGCTTACTCTGATTTAATATAACTAAAAACTTACTCATTACATTTTTCTTTTTTTTCTACATTATTTTTTTAGCTATATATATGTCGTATCTGTCGTGGTCGAATGTAAGGGCGCAGCCGTTGTGCATGTAAGCTTCGAGAAAAGCACTTGTTCCACACTCGTGAGCGCGCGGCGGTGGCGTAGCATTCGCTGGCTCCCACGTTTATTTTGTACAGATGGGTAGATGGGTGAATTTGTATTTACATTTTAACATATTAAATATGGCGAAAATAAATTATATCTTTCAGGCATTGGGCAAATTATGACATATATATATATATATATTCTACACAAAGCTCCAAAATCTCTTGTGAACCTAGTTTATCATATTAAAATAATATGATTTCCCACATAAAAATGTACATCTAACTAAAAGCCGAATGACTAAATAAAATCAAAGATAGCAGATATAAGAATAACCTTGAGAAACAGAGTTTGCCACTGATAAGACAAAGAGTGTTAGCTGAAAGAAAATTATTATATATTTTTTAATATAGCTCGCTCTATATAGTTTTTATTTTCAATAATAAATGGAGCTGATATATATATGTTCTAAAAGATTTTACTTAAGGAAGTTGTACCTTTCAACATGTATATCGTGATTCAGACAATAAATCTAAAAGATATTTGATACACAGTAATCTTTATTGAAAACACACGAGATAACTAAGTGTGGACAAAATTTCCTTTATCTCCTTCCAAAAAAAAAAAGTAGATGACCTGTAATATGAAAGATTTTACACTTCCTTAAGTGTTTTTTTCATGAGTGTATAGCTTTATTAAAAATACATAGAAGATACAGGTAACTTTGAGAAAAGACATTATCTTTAATTCGACTACCTTTTTTCGATAGGAATATGCAAATAGAATTGAATATTAGAGTTAAACAAAAAAACTGTATATAAATTATAGAGATTATAAATGTATTAATATTTTGATCGCCATTATAAATTCTGGAAGCAAATATTAAAAATAAACATAATTTATATGCTTTGAATATATTTAACACTCTTGACTTATAATATATGTTCATCCCTGCCTTTTTTGCAATTTATTAAAATCAGCAAGCAAATCCAAGGCTAGGTTTCTTTTACAATTTTTTTTTTTTTTTTTAGCTTTGCTAACCAGCTCTTTAACAGGAGAACTAGAAGTATGACTTCCAGTTAACTATACATGCTTGGTATAGTTAGCTGGAAGTCATACTTCTAGTTCTACTGTTGAAGAGCATGTTGGCCTCCGAAAGCTAAATAAATAAAAATCGTTGAAGAAACCTAGTCCTGGATTGCTTGGTAATTTCTAATAAATTGAACATTCTATCGAGAAATACAAAAATGTAAGTCTAGAATAAAGATGTGTCATTAAAAATAAACCAAACCTGTCAGAATCCCTGTGTTTATAATTTATTAAAATCAATCACAATCCAAGGCTATATTTCTTTTAATTTTTAATTATTTTTAGAGCTTTGCTAACCAGCTCTTTAACAGTAGAACTAGAAGTATGACTTCCAGTTAACTATACATGCTTGGTATAGTTATCTGGAAGTCATACTTCTAGTTCTACTGTTGAAGAGCATGTCGGCCTCCGAAATCTAGAGGAATAAAAATGGTACAAGAAACCTAGCCTTGGATAGCTTGTTGATTTTAATAAATTCAACACTCTACCGAGAAATACGAAAATGTAAGTCTAGAATAAAGACGTGTCATTAAAAATAACCTAAACCTGTCACACTAATGGAATTACCTGAAGCCATTTGATAATTGGTTTATAAAAAGTACAGAGCAGTTCTCAGGTATCAGACGCCACCATGTTAGCATCCAAGGCATTAAGCTGCCTCTCACAAACAATTTAGGCTTCAAGACAAATTTGTTATCCCCGGAATTTCCTTCCAAACGAGAGGAATGTTTAATGGGGGATGTAAAGTGAATTTTAAACCATTTAATGTAAATTATTTCTGGCGCCCCAGGAATGTGAGCTAATGTTTCAGCCCGCATTCTTCATAGAACCTCCCTTCTCAAGCACCAGCTCATACATCGAGTTAGACTGCGTGTTGAGCATCATTAAAATATTGTTCTTTGTTTATATTCTGAAATCCATTTTTATGAAGAAAATATGTTTTTATTTAAATTTGTTCACTTTATTTTTGTCAATATAGCTTTGTTTGGAAGATAGAAGACAATATAAATGCCATGGAAATATGTTTTAAATACTTTTATTTGGTTCTCTTAGAATTTATTTTAGACGCGTTTATGATTCTTTTTTAAAATAAACAATTTTATACTGACCTTACGATAAATTAAAGCTGAGCCTTACACTCATCAGTAGTGAACCCTCTCAGCGGTTTCGTAAGTTTAATGTAATGGGTTCACAACTGATGAGCCAGGCCCTCCCATTAATGTATCATTACCATAAGGGCAGTAGAAAATTGTTTAATTTTAAAAATAATCATACACGTCTAAAACAGTTCTTCAAATTAAAGATACTTCGGCCAGTAAATATTTTTTTATTATCTCGACGTTTCGACAAAAATATTTTGTTCTCGTCGGGAGCGAAAAAAATTAAAACATTTGGCAAAGCGTTAAAAATTATATATTAAAAATATTTTTTTTAAATAATTTTTAACACTTTGCCAAATGTTTTAATTTTTGTTTGCTCCTGGCGAGGACAAAATATTTTTGTCGAAACGTCGAGAGATAATAAAAAGATTCACTGACCGAAGTATCTTTAATTTGAAGAAATATGAATGCCGGCCAGGCATCCTCTATCTTTACGTCTAAAATAATTTAAATTTCTTAAAATAGATGACGTGCTAATGCATCTTTCAGAGTTTGTTTAGAATAGTTAAGAAGTTTACTATTTTATCTCTCTTTTTTTTAAGGTGACAAATTATATTTTTCAAAATTCTTATACATTTGTAAGTTTAGTGTAAAAAATTAACAATTATATCAAACCAAATGTTTACTTCTGTATTGTATCAACGTTTCAAAGACTTCTTTCACCTTTCTGAGAGGAATATTTGCTCTGGAATTCTGGCTTCCATCTGGAGTTCTAACTTATATCTTTATTTTAGATCCCCAATTTGTGTGTGTGCTTACTTTTGAAGATATTGTAACAAAATATTCACATTTAAAGATCGAATTGTGAAAAGCATTTTAAAAACTGCAAAAATCTCTCATAAATAGTTTCTTTTTTATTTTAAAACGCAAGATTTCAAATGATAATCGCTCTTCAACGGGAATCATCATCAAACATCGACAATTTCTTAAAATAAATCTACAAGTAACATTGGGAAAATAAACTCACATTGTGAGAATATTTTTGTAGGTTTTAAAATAATAATGTATATGTCATAATTTGTATATAATTAAATGCAACCCCGACCCACTATGTATGTACCATGTATGATTTTCAAAGACTTAATAAAGAACAAGGTAACTGGAGGGAAGCAAGTAGCATTAAGATATAGGAAGTAGACCTAAGGCTGGCACGACTATTCTGGGCACCCCTGTGTCAATATTGCAGGGGCAGAAACCGGACGTCTCTAGTGACCGCAGAACTTATTTTAGCCAAGATGCACCCAATATTTCCGGCAAAGACAGGACGTATCCAATATCCACAGAAGTTATATTAGTATAGAGACACCCCATACTTCCGACCCAAGATAGGACGTATTTGATAACACGGAAGTAAATAAAGTCAAAATAGCACTCGACACTTCCTATCAAGCAGACCACAGCTTTCATCAAGGAAAGCCGCGGGCCAATCAAAAGATAGCATCTAAATAGGTCAACCAATAGGGAAAAAGCATGTGATCATCTCTCAACCAATCAGAGAGAAACGGAGTCTTGGTGTTAAATCGAAAGGCAAGGATGGTCAGTTAGTGTTTTAGCTCTCATAGGAACAACACCTGCAGTAGCGACTTGGCTCTCACCGAGTTCGGATCAGTTGCTCCTTCGCTTCCAACGAGGTGACATCGGCCCTGGACCTCTCCCCACTCAACTCATAGCTAAGTACAATCACCACCATGTGATCAGATAAGGAACAATCAAACCCGCTCCTTCTCAAGCTTTCTTCCCTCCAATCCAGTTGCCTTTTATTTTCAAACCTCATCATGTGTCCTGATTATTCCTAACTGTGTGCTTCACTTACCACTCAACGACTGCGCTTCAACCAAATCTCACCATTCGCATCCAACAATAAGAAACCCCGCAACGATATTGCCACAGAACGGTTAAGTCGACAGGATAAAGATTATGGAACTTAATCAGGATCAAGATGGAAATTAGCCCAGACACCAGCAAATCAAAAGGCAATGACAAAACCAGCGGAAAAGAAGCGGGCAAGCGGCGAGGCGACCAGACGCCTTCTAGCGGCCATCATATGGCAGATGACCGTGGCCATCCGACGTGTCAACGCCCCACAAAGTGAGACGGAATTCCGGAGCGCCATTCCCCGGGGAGGACGACGGACACAACCCCCACCAACCCCAGGCGAGTGTCACCAAGGCCGGACACCGACCACCGAGGATTCAACCACCGCCATGCCGTACACAGTCCCCGAAACCAATCCGCGCGATCCGGGACAGCCCCAACGATCCCAAAATGATCTTCCAGTACCGGACTTCACTTCAATTTCGCGGACGGTGCGAGCAGTCCCGAGCCCCAAGCCAACCACTCCAAACCAAGGCGTCCCAAAGGAGACCTGTTGAACTGAGGTAGGCACCCACCCTATGCCGTCAAGGAATTGACTTTGAACTTCTATCTAACCTACCTACCCCTTTAACCATATCTAACCTTTGTACTCAATGAATGCACGCACGGGCTAGACCAAACCTGTCCGAAAGGACTTGCACTGCAATCAAATTTGTCACACAGGACAACCCTTACCTGCATTCATTGACCCCACCACCATGTTTATCACTCAACCCAATTATCAGTACTATATGCCCTCAAATACAAGCCACAACGGTTTCAACCCTCACCATGCCAAAAAAAAAAACGTGTCAGTACAGCTCACACACTTACCACACAAAATCTATGCATGACCATACGACGCCACGCCATAAAAATGTACCTCACAACAATCCCACAAACGTATTTAGCAACAATCACAACATTCGCAACAACAATACACCGACAACATCCATCCAAAGGACGGTTTTCACGCTAGCAAACACGCACAACCCGCCCAACAAGCACGACACTCGCGCCAAAAGACGACAACCACAAACAAACGCATGCACCGTCGTTAGTAACAATCATCTCGTCTACCCAAAACACTAAGAAAATGTTCACCTTAAAAGGTGCCATATACACTAACAATAGAAATTTCGATATATGACTTTGATAAATTTGTTGTTCATAGTGAGAACAGGTAAAATTTTGTACAAACAAGGATTTCGCGTGACACCTTTTCATTCACAATTTTTTTTTTTCGATTCGTGTCACAGGTCACCCACAAAACTTTTTCACTTCAGGCCACAGACGCCTTTCACCAAGCCTGTGACACGTCTCTCACTCAACACGTGTTCACGTCGTAAGCCTCATTTTCACTCAATTCCACTCTAATATCACTGAATAGCTTTTTTTTCTAAAGTCACGACGACCATTCGATTTAATAAATGGATACAACATCCGGCTTTTCAAAATACAAATAACGTCGAACTTACACCAACTTATCTCTTCACAATGTATTGGCAGACCATAACACATGACACAAGACATCGTCAAACAAGTAAAACCCACAAACAAAACAAAATTTCGTACACCAAACATATCACACACGCACACAAAACAAACATTTACAAGACAAAAACACTTATGACAAACGACACAAGCAACCACATTTCGAAGTAGGTGATCTAGTGTTAGTAAAAAAATATCACCACCCAAATACAGGGAAACTTGCGCCATATTTCACAGGACCTCACACAATATTAGAAATTATTTCACCAAATGTGGTCCGCATAGATCGACCAAATCAACCACTTCAAAGAGACACTGACACAATCCACGTCAACAAACTTAAACTGTATACAGAAAAAATCCATTATATATCACCACCCGCCGTTAGCACCTATCATATAAAGCACAACCCCAATTACACGTTCCCTTTCAAACATTTAACACCCGAATTATTCCCAACAGAGTCATTAAGGTTCAAACCCACCAGCAGCGAACCTTTCAAGCATTTAGACCCTGCCATTTTTGCAACAAGACGATTTACATCACTCTTCCCCGACGTTAAAAACTGCAAACCTGACAACCAGCTCAATCATATCACACCACTCCCTAAAGATATCAAACAGGAGAACTGCGAACCTACCAATCATTCAAATTCTACAACTCACAAGGTTCAAGCAAATATTTCAGAGTACCCAGTTACAAAAATGTGGACGAACATGGGACAATATCCTATCTTTCATCTGATTTTTATCCTGTGTTTGTTACTTCTGCCATACAACTGTATTCCAATTTTATTCATCGATTACTTGTTTATCTATGCCATGCCCGCTCAGAAAATCTTCGAACTACAAGAGGCAGTTTTTAATTTTGGACAAACAGTTTTTCATTGTGGACAAGCATTTATAAAACTTCTCATAATTTTAGGAACCATCTTCGCAGAAAATCTAAATAAACTCCGAAGAGATAGCAGTAACTGAAAAAAAAGACCAAACAATGTCGGAGAAGCCGTACTCCAAAAACAAGCCCCGAGCCGCACCAAAAATAAATAGACGGCAGGAAACGAGAATTTGAGACACCACGACGGAAGTGTAGTTCGCAGCGATAAATTCGGCCTCTGTAAACAAAGCGGAGCGCCCTCGTCCGATCTCCAATTTCATTCCCTCTCGTTTGCCCGACACACCCCACTTCCGTATCTCTAATTACAATGAGAAGATCCCCTATTGAGGTCGACTGGGAACCTCGCTATACCACCGATTTTGATTCCAGTTCGAGTCTACATATCGATTTTTACCACCCAATTACACATCCACGAAACAACACCTAGAGCTAGCTCACACATCTCTTACACAACCGACTTCTAACATTTTTCACAACACACACACAAAGACAAAAAATTACACATAAAGGTTATATAGATTTCCATGTCTCCTGTACACACAGCATAAACGCACTTGAGGGCTAGAATCACGTTTTTCACCTAAGTGTCGCTACAGATGAGACAAAAAATTTATAGGGCATAATTGAGCAAGTAAAACATTTATAGGGCAAAATGGAACAATCAATACATTTAGATCAGGGCATGTAGATACCAAAGGGTTCCAACCAATACACCTTATTTTTCATATCAATCATTTTCATTATTTTCTCGCAATTAAAAATGTAAATATTTAATCAATTTATCAATTTATTCAACTTATTGCCACTTTTAATCATTAATTATCATTTTTTTTTCCAATTAGTTTATATTATCATTTTTATTTATCAATTATCA
Organism: Cordylochernes scorpioides; assembly: GCA_030710605.1. Taxonomy (NCBI): domain Eukaryota; kingdom Metazoa; phylum Arthropoda; class Arachnida; order Pseudoscorpiones; family Chernetidae; genus Cordylochernes; species Cordylochernes scorpioides. Next base: position 72,304,912 of record CP092876.1, read on the forward strand.
TTCTATTTACCACTTAGCTTATATTGCCACAACTCAATTATCAACGAAAACCCACTGGTTTTCGATTAAACTAAAAACATTAAATCACCCTTTGTTGTTGAAACCTTTTTATTTTTCATTTTTCTTTTTTCAAACACTCAACTTTGATTTCGCTCAAAAAAACTTTTATTTTATTTTTATTTTTGATTTCTCAAAAGACCTAATAGAATTCCTTCGATTTCATTCCCAATCTCGAATAGAATATGGTTAGGCATTTTTCCTTTTTTTTCACCATTCAACCAAGCACTCAACTTTGATTTCGCTCAAAAAACTTTTATTTTATTTTTATTTTTGATTTCTCAAAAGACCTAATAGAATTCCTTCGATTTCATTCCCAATTTCGAGCTAGAATATGGTTAGGCATTTTTCCTTTTTTTTTCACCATTCAACCAAGCACTCAACTTTGATTTCGCTCAAAAAACTTTTATTTTATTTTTATTTTTGATTTCTCAAAAGACCTAATAGAATTCCTTCGATTTCATTCCCAATTTCGAGTTAGAATATGGTTAGGCATTTTTCTTTTTTTTTTCTCACCATTCAACCAAACACACTCAATTTTGATTTCATTCAACTTCTTATTTCATTTTGTTTTGATTTCAAAGCACCTTATGAAATTTCCTCGATTCCTTTTTCTCAGAATTCGAGCAAAAAAGTAACTAAGCAGTTGTCTTTGTCACCATGCAACAAAATATTTTTCTTTTTCAACCAAACACATTCAATTTTGATTTCATTCAACTATTTTATATTATTTTTATTTGATTTCAAAAGCCTTAATAGAACTCCCTCGATATCATTTCTTATCTCGAGTAGAATTCGTTTAGGCGCATTTTCTTTTTTGCCCACTATGTACCATAACATTCATTGATTTCTTACAATTAAAAAATTTTTTGATTTCTATTAATTATACTCAACCTATATCATCAACACCATTCTATCTTACTTTTATGTCACCAGCAATGCTTGTATATAGCCCCTCAATACCTACAACTAATTTTCCCACAAAATTATTTTTCATTTTACAGAATTCTCTCAGGCTAACCCCTTCTTGAATTCTTCACATGTAGGGGGCGCATCTGTCATAATTTGTATATAATTAAATGCAACCCCGACCCACTATGTATGTACCATGTATGATTTTCAAAGACTTAATAAAGAACAAGGTAACTGGAGGGAAGCAAGTAGCATTAAGATATAGGAAGTAGACCTAAGGCTGGCACGACTATTCTGGGCACCCCTGTGTCAATATTGCAGGGGCAGAAACCGGACGTCTCTAGTGACCGCAGAACTTATTTTAGCCAAGATGCACCCAATATTTCCGGCAAAGACAGGACGTATCCAATATCCACAGAAGTTATATTAGTATAGAGACACCCCATACTTCCGACCCAAGATAGGACGTATTTGATAACACGGAAGTAAATAAAGTCAAAATAGCACTCGACACTTCCTATCAAGCAGACCACAGCTTTCATCAAGGAAAGCCGCGGGCCAATCAAAAGATAGCATCTAAATAGGTCAACCAATAGGGAAAAAGCATGTGATCATCTCTCAACCAATCAGAGAGAAACGGAGTCTTGGTGTTAAATCGAAAGGCAAGGATGGTCAGTTAGTGTTTTAGCTCTCATAGGAACAACACCTGCAGTAGCGACTTGGCTCTCACCGAGTTCGGATCAGTTGCTCCTTCGCTTCCAACGAGGTGACATCGGCCCTGGACCTCTCCCCACTCAACTCATAGCTAAGTACAATCACCACCATGTGATCAGATAAGGAACAATCAAACCCGCTCCTTCTCAAGCTTTCTTCCCTCCAATCCAGTTGCCTTTTATTTTCAAACCTCATCATGTGTCCTGATTATTCCTAACTGTGTGCTTCACTTACCACTCAACGACTGCGCTTCAACCAAATCTCACCATTCGCATCCAACAATAAGAAACCCCGCAACGATATTGCCACATATATACATTTTTATCGTTATATTTATTCCTCCTAATCCCAGTGTCTGAAACTACTATCCACCGTGATTATCATGGCCACGTGTACTAGAGATAATTAAAAAAAAAAAAACATTTTAAATCATAAAAATATAAAGCTTATAAACATTATGATGTATATAGGTTTCAAAATTGAAGGTTATTTTTTAATATATTTTCAAATATAATAACCATAGTAAAACCTGGAGTGGATTTCAGGAATTGGTTTAACCATGGAGATAAGCACCACCACCAACATAGTAAAACCCAAATACTCTTGTTTTAAAGTTTATCTTTCGATGTAAACTATTTTCTTCCATTTTATATTCAGCTATGGGTTTTAATAATCTGAAGATACACTTTAAAATACTCAGTAAAGTTAAAATAAAAAAATAAAAACAGATTACAATATGCTTCTTTTTCATATAAAATCGTCTAGGCTTCAAGCGTTAACTCGTATTTCAATAAGTTTTCATGTTAAATTGATTTACTTGTTTTTTCTTGGGATTTTATTTATAAATCACATTAGGCTTTTGAGAGCTGCACGTTTTGCCATCAAGCAATCCTGGTTGAACAATGGTTTGTGAGGAATTATCTTGTTGTCCTTTTTTAGACGTTGGGGATTACATAGCAATGTCATTCTTTAATTGGTGTATGCGTTCCAGGAACCCCGGATATGTCTCATTCTCTCTCAAATTAGTTTATAGGTATAGTAATAATTATAAATACAACAACAACAAAGCCTTTATCTAGAACACTCGTCCCATACAGGATTCTCCCAGATAGGTAAACAGAAGTAAACATAACAGTTATCTAAAGAATGTGGAGATTAACATCGACCTTTCTTCAAGTTGGATCCATCTTCTGTGTTACACCTTTTGACTGTGCTGTTCTCCAGAATTAATGAAAAGCCAATATATTGGTCTTGTTTTTGACTACTTTTGCAAATAAAACGTATAGCGAATTTTGTTTTCATAAGAATTTTTTTTCCTGGAGAATTACTTTCTCATCCTCCCCAAAGCCTGACAGTAAAACATGTAGTGTGGAAATTCCTGGCTGAAATAATTAGAAATATCTCTAATATGTGATTTAGAGTTTTTAATATCACATAGGAATACTTAGGTTCTGTATTTGATTTGGATGAATTATTTCTGGGATAAAAGTTTTATACAAATTTTGTAAATTGGAAATTTAGATATAAGGCCTACTACATACAATTGGGACGAAGAGAATCAGCATGTTGGGAAATCTTGTCAGACAATTTGAGTGAAAAAAGGGTTTTCTTCATGGATGGATGGATGGAAAGAAGAACAGGAATATGAAGATCGAGAAAATGAAATTTTGGACAATTTCAGGAGAAGACACAATTATAACATTAAAAGAGACCATCCATAGAAATTAGGTTATCTAAGAGAATAGTAATACTGCCATCCACCAACCTATGGATTGTTGAGAAGAAATAGATAGAATAGCGAAGAGGTTTGTCCGAGTAACCCGGGACAACTCCCACTTTGGAAGGTCATCTGATGGAAGGACCACGCCCTCACACTAATTGAAACTTAATGATTGGATGTGACTTTGGCCTTTCCATCCTGAGATCTGGAGAAGCTCTAATCCCAAATAACACAAGGAATTATTTGTCGGGTTTTGACAATAAACAATGGATATAATTGACCTTGAAAACTCTGTGAGATCATCTAATATATATTTGTAAGTAATAATCGGAAGATTTATAGTACTATTTCCCCATAATACTTTGAAATACCTTTCTACAGCCTCTATTCTGCAATCTGAATATTTTCATATATGTAAATAAAAGGAAAGTTACAGTTAATACGAATGGGTCTTGAACAATAGTCAGTCTTAACCTTATTTAAATTTTACCTTATAATTATTATATGGTTCTTTTATTTTATTTTTTCTTCAATCGTACGGAAAAAGAGAAGTATAAGGCCTATGTATACATTGCTGTCCTTTTTTAATATGTCTTCACAAAATCGTTTTTCCAATGCCTCACGATGGATAACTATTGGGAGGATGAAAGTAGGTCAATCCCAGACTGAAGTTACCAAATTGTTCATTGTTAACAGAAATGTGATCTTCCAGCTCTGGAAGTGATTTAGTGAAACCAACACCAGATTGCCAGGACAGAAGCGAAATAACCACTATGACCCAAGAAGACTCTGACTTGTGCATTAGCGCGCCGACTGTTAAAAGGAATTTAAACTATTTTAACGCGTATATATGATTTTTTAAAAATAAAACTATTTTCAATGATAAATTAATAGGAGGGCCTGGCTCATCATTGGTGAACCCTCCCATTAATTTATCATTGCAGTAGGTGCAGTAGAAATTTGTTTTATTTTGAAAAGACTTACACGTATCAAACAAGTTTAAATTCCTTAAGACTCTGACTATTAATATAGAATTGCAGACGTAACTAATGTAAAATATTTCTATCATTCTCTCTTCTATATCCCCATCTTTTTATTAACACAAAACTATTTTTTAAATTATTTCTAGTACACGTGGTACAGGTCATGATAATCATGGTGTGTAGTTAGCAACTGCTTTTACTGTAAGTACATCACATGTCTACACACGTGGAAAGCAGTTCGACTTTTTCACTTACGAGTGAGCCAGAGCCACGTTTAGTTACTTGGATTCGCTGGTAGGGTTGGAAATTTACAAGAATCGGGAGCGCGCCATTGAAGAATTTTTAATTAGAAAAAAAGTGCTCAATGAGGATTCGTTCCCGGGTCGTAGCGGTCGAAACCCAACAGTTTAGACCACCCTTCCACCTAACCCTCCATACATAAAAAACTAATATTTAGAAGATAAATGTAGGTTTACAATTAAATAAAATACTCCCTTGTATCAATATCAAAATTTGAAAACACCTCAAGTTTTATCCATGGGTGTATGTGACATCTTTCAGAGGTGTGTGATTGCCCCCCGCCTCCAGTTAATTTTTATATGCGACACTGCTCGGCCACGTAGGGCAGTGTTAAGCACTGATTGTACTGTGTTGAGCATTAAAGAATTCGAATATTCAGAGGATGGATTTTCCAGTCATATCTCGGGACATGGATCCAATAGAATATGTCTGGGATGTCTTTGGAATCTTCATTGGAGCCCTGACAGTTTCCATCTAGATACATCTTTGAACCAATATATGCTCTTTTGTAGATGTGGAGGATTTGTTGTTTCAAGATAACTGCTAAAGTCTGTTAATCAACATGAAAGTTTGTTATGAGAGTTGCATAGCTGGTAGAGTGAGACCATACTGCCTGTCTTTTTGGATCATATAAAATATATTAAATTTAATTCATATTTCATTTACTAAAAATGGCATATCCTGACCATGAGCACAGGTGCTTTACAGAAGGCAGAGCGCCATCTGGTGGAACAGAAATCAACTAAACATTGATTTAGCCTGTTCCCTGATATTTGGACAACCCAATTTCTTGATAAATCAAGAAAAGCCATTCACGAATCAGGGAACAGGCTAAATCAATGTTTAGTTGATTTCTGTTCCACCAGATGGCGCTCTGCTTTCTGTAAAGCACATGTGCTCATGGTCAGGATATGCCTTTTTTTTATATTTCAACACCTGACCTTTTTATCTTTTATTTTTTCTTTCATTTTTTTTTTCATTTCATTTACTATAAAATAAATGAAGCTTCCAGGGTTAAGTTTCTTGTGCAACTTTTTATTTTCAAGCTTTCGGACTTGTCAGTCCTTCAACAGGATTATCACGTTAATAAATTAATAATAAATACTATTTATTAGTATTTATTATTTACATATTTTAAATATTTATGATATTGAAAGGGAGAGAAAATATATTACATTCTTTGTGTGTGAAAAACAAATTTTGGAAAATATACTTGGTGCATGGTGAATGATACTCATAATGTAGCGAAATAAATATATATTTTTTTGTGAACAGAATATTAATTTTGATATTTTTATTCCGCTTCACTGTATACTTCCCTCATTGCTTCTCTTTTATTTTATAAATTTTGTTGTTGTTGTTGTTTCTTATCCCCTTGTGTAAAGATTACAAGAATTCCATGAGTTCATGCTCCTCGAGCTGTTTTATGATGAGCAGCGGCCTCTCCTAAAGGTCCTTTGGGACCATTTATTTTGCCGCTAGGAGGCTGATCCGACCGGCTGCGTGTCGCCTTAGCTCCGGTAAATATTTGTTTTGAAAATTGTTTATAGCATAGATATTATATATTTAGTTAATTAATAGTTATTGTAATACTACATTATTCTTTGCTGAATCTATTGGATTTTTAAAAATAAGCACAATTAAATTCACTACTGCAAACTTTATGCAAAAATTTCATTTTATAAAAATATGCAAATTTACTGCTCTTTATTTTAGATTCTTATACGAAACTAAATAAATGGAATCAGCTGTAGATTCAATTAAATTAAAACTTGATGAAGTTCTTGAATACTTCACAAATAAATTTAAAAGTACTCAAAAAAATTTAACCAAAAATGATCTGACATTTCTTGGCACAAATATAAACCAAATAAAAGATGGTATTTCCTCCATAACAGAAATAAAAAAGGAATTTGAACTAGAAACAATAACCGAAGCCATCAAAGAGGTAATGGACAGCAGGATTGATAAAATAGAAAAGGATATTTCAGTTTATAGACCTTCTTATGCACAAATTGCAAAAAGAGAAAATGTATCAGATTTGATCGTAAAACATCAGCAAATTCAAAATAGAGAATTCACGCTTATGGCAACACCAGCCAACAATGAACCTACTTCAACCATTATACAGGCTATTTCTAAGGATATAAAGAAAATTAGAGACAAGGGCACAAAGATAAAAATCAACAAAATGTTTAACACAAGAAGCGCAGTAATTATAAAATTGCCTAATATGACAGAGATGAATTCACTTCAAGAGGAATTGAACAAATCTGAGGAATTAAAAACAATAAGCAAAATTTTTGTTCCAAAGCAAAGAGATCCAACAGTGGTGGTGAAAAACGTTTCCAAACTAACTGATACAGCCACATTTGTAAATACGATTTGCAATATGAATCAGGAGCTGAACGGAATGGAAGATGAAATCAAGATATTATTCGTAATGAAATCTAACACACCAACCCAAAACATAGTCCTGAGAGTTTCCCCAAAAGCCTATCAACTTATGAAAAGAATGAACAATAAATTATATACAGACCTAGAACGTTGTCAGATACAAGATAAAATCCTAGTAAAACAATGCCAAAATTGTTTTCAGTTTAATCCAGACCATAAAACAAAAGAATGTCCAAATGTACAAATATGTTGCATATGTGGAACCCAGGGCAATCACGTCTGTACTAAAGAGCTAAAATGTCATAACTGTTCAAAGAATCCAAGACTTAGGAATAGTCCGATTAACCATAAACCAAATACAAATGACTGTCCTCAATATAAATTGCAGGTTGATAGAACAGTGAGAAGAACTCAATATCTCATCGGTTCAGAAGAGGAATGGATAACGAATTTAGTTATTTGTAGTCATGGTGATCACTGCTCTACCATATAGAGGAAACATAAAATGTTTACAACAGAATATTAGAAAAAGTATGACAGCTTTAAACGAACTTACAATTTCAACGAATAATAATCCACCCGATATTATATTACTTCAAGAACCATATGTTTTAAATAAACAGGTTATATTTGATTTAGACTCACCAATAATTTATTCAAAGACTTCAGAAATTATTTACACAGCAACAATCATTGTAAATAAAAATATAAAATTCAAAAAATTAGATAATTTTACGAATCAATTCTGTACTGCAATATCTGTCATAACCTCAAATTCGTTTGTAGTAATCGCAAATTTTTACTTTCATCCCAATTCCTGTAATGATACTCACTTAGATTTTATAAGAAACTTGATTAATACTTATTCAAATAACCCTATAGTCCTATGCGGAGATTTCAATTCCCGTCATCCAATCTGGTTCGATAAAATAACAAATTCAAATGGTTACAAATTGCAAACAATAATAAATGAAAATCACTTGTACATTCACAACGATAAAACTCCAACATGTAGAGGTGCAAGTATAGTAGATCTAACAATCTCGAATAGACTTTCAATAAATATGATCAGACATTGGACCACCTCATCACTGACGAATATTTCTGATCATTTGGCAATTCAATTTGAAATTCACTCAAAATTTAATTATATAAAAGATAAACAGAATTCTACATGGAAATTCAATGAAAAACACGCCAACTGGACAAATTTCTCCAAAAATCTCAAGTATCAAGAATTTATCAAATTAAAGAATGAGGCAGATATGGTGGAAAATTGCACGGATATTGATAAAGTTGTAAACAAACTCACGGATAACATAATAGAAGCAGCTTACATATCATTAAAAGTAAAATCAAACAACTACGCATATGATGCAGGTATAAAATGGTGGAATAAAGAACTTGAACTAATGAAAACACATTTTCATTACGTAAGAAACTTATTTTATCACAGTAAGACTATCGATGCAACAAGATTTAAACAAGTCAGAAACAAATTTAATAATATGATAAAGAAAGCAAAGAGAAATAGTTTGAAAATTTTCATCGAAGAAAATGAATCAAATGATCCTTTTGGTAACGCATATAAAACTTTCAAAAAGCTCAAATCCTCAAACAAGCAAAAAGGACTTCCCATAATAGACAACAATCAAGAATCAGATAAAGAAAAACGCATTACAGACATAATAAATGTATTAATTGCAGATGACAGAATTGATCAAGACAACCAACAACAAGAATTGGTTAGAAGTTACGAACCTTTTCTAAGGAATTCAAGCGCTATCCATATTGATACCGAAGAAATAGAATATCTAATTGACAATACCAATGTTAAAAAGTCACCAGGTCAAGATAATATCAGTAATAACATGATAAAATACTCAAAGACTCTGATACTTCCGGTGCTACATTCGTTATTAAATAAATGTATTCAGATGGGATATTTTCCAAGGGAATGGAAAACGACAGTATTAAAAATTCTAATGAAACCAAACAAATCTAACGTCGAATCAATAAAAAGCTATCGACCTATTTCGTTAACATCTAATCTGTCTAAGATCTACGAAAAAGTTATTAAAAATAAAATTTATGAATATTATATGGAAAACAATTTATTAAGTCCCAAACAGCATGGATTCATCAAGTCAAAATCTACTATTACAGCCTTGAATAATATAATCGATATAATAATGGAACACAAAACCAATGAACTGACAGCTCTGGTCACAATAGATATTGCGGGAGCCTTTGATAACGCATGGTGGCCTGCGATTTTAAAAATAATAGATGAAGATAATTTGCCGGAAAGTTTAATAAGGACTATTCAATCATATTTCAAATCGAGGAAAACGAAATTTACATATGAGAACTTAACAATAAATAAACAAATTACAAAGGGATGTCCGCAGGGTGGCCCGCTATCTCCACTACTATGGATAATATTACTAAACGATCTTTTGATCAAATATCAAGTTCCTAATAGTGAAGTGGTATGTTATGCAGATGATGTTTCAATTATATGCTGGCACAACAATTGCAAAGACCTGAAATTAGTTATAGAACAAGCATTAAATACGATTGATGTATGGTGTAAGAGTAACAAACTTGAAATAAGTCTAGAAAAAACTAATATACTCTATTTACATAACAAAGAAAAAATCCCAATCAAATTTAATAATGAAATAATCATACCAACTCTGAAGACCAAAATTTTAGGAATAATAATTGCAAATCACAGAAGAAGAAACAAAATAAATTTTACATACCACATAGAAGAAATAGTAAATCGTACAAAACGTTTTAAAAATTATCTCTTCTCAATTTGCGGGAAATCTTGGGGTCTAAGCACCCAGAAAAGGCTAACTTTATATAAATCCATTTTTAGACCAATACTTACATATGGAGCCGAAATTTGGTTCAAATATTTAAATAAAAAATGTTTACAAAAATTAAATTCAACCCAATATCAAATACTGACATGGTGTATACAAGCCTATAAATCCACATCATATAGCTGTGTTCATAGTTTGGCCAACATTCCTCTGATCTCAGACTTTATCGAATCCAGAATCATGATATCTGATCTGAGAAACTTATCCACAGATGATCAACAAATTTATGACCCATTTATTCCAGGAATTATAGATACCTTTCTCAAATCAAGAATGAATGTTCTGAAAAACGAAGCAAATAATACTTTCTTAAGCTTTTTTCCCCAAGAAATCCCTAAATACTTTCGTCCAAATTTTTATAATACTCAATTTGTTACAAACCATGGAAATTTCAAAAGTTTTTTAAATAGAATAAAGGCAGTGGAGGATTCAAGTTGCTTTTGTGGTATGGAGGAACAAACCTCAAGACATCTACTGATCGACTGCCCAGCATTTCAAGATTATAGAATGAAGAATGAACTAGTTGTTTATGAATTAAACGATTTGATTTCCAATAAAAAATCATATCTAAAGTTCAATTCATTTTGTAAATACATTCTAAAATTTCTACAAAATCTGGATCTCTAATGTTTTTATTCGTTGAATAATGTAAATAACTCATGTAAATAGACTTTTCTCCTTGTTTGGCGCAAGTATCCCTTGCGGGATATAGCGCTTTGGAAATAAAATAATTATAATTTATAAATTTTAGTTTTTGTTTGTGTCTCTCTTAAATAAATTTCTGCGTCATCCTGAAGTTTATTTTTCATAATTTTCTAGGTGACAATATTTTTCTGTTTCAAAATCACTTTATTAGGTACCACTCAACAAGACCAACCTAGTTTATGATATTTACAACAATGAATAATATGTGAAGGTTATTCATATATTAAATTAAATGTTAACGCGAGATTCAATCCCGGTTCATGGCTGTCGGGAATCGAAGGTGTTACCTACTCGTCCACCGACTTCTTTTTTTGGCACAATATTTTTAAATTCCTGAAGAATTTGTGCACAAATTTCATAATTATTCAAAATGTTTTTATTGAAACATTGTTCATTTTGGACACTAGTAAAATAGGATATGGCCTATATATACAATTTTTTATTGAATATACCACATATTTATTTATTTTGAAAATAGAGCAATCCATAGATAAATCTTTAATTAAAAAGACATATCACTTAGAAAAATTCAAGGACTCTTACTGGTAAATTATAAAGCTGGACAACACGTGAAGTAAGATGAGTTTCTTTTAATAAACGAAAACGCAAGCTTTCGGGACGTACGCCCTTCAACAGGCAATTATACACGCAAAGATACAAATCGTAGGTAGGAGCGAATATTTATATGTGCTAGTTTTTAACATATTTACAAGAATTTTGCTGTAAAATTAGCATATTAAGCTAAACCAAAGAAATGCAAAAATCTAACTATTATTTCAATTATTAAACTTAATGACGGGAACCATTGTACATATAATATTTTATGAAAAACTAAGATGTTACAGGAGTTTCAGCCAAGAGAACACCATATATATCGGGAATATCTATCTTTCTATTTATGCTATTGTGTTTGTGTGAGACTATGGATTCCAACACCAATCGTTGGTGTTGGTTGTGGATATGTCTATAGTGGATTACTGGATGGTTAACATCGAATGTATGTCCTGTAGATGCTATGTGTTGGTGGATGAGGGATTTGGGGTCTTTGTTAGTTATATTGCGGGAATGCTCTGTCATTCTGATGCCTACAGTTCTACCTGTCTCACCCACATATGTGGCAGAGCACTGCTCACATGAGACAGAGTAGACTGCTCCTGTACTTTGAAGGGGGCTGGGAGGAGTGTCTGCTTTGGTTATGGGATGTCTGAGGTGTGTGGATATGTTATTGGTGTTGCTGAAAAAGGTCTGGATGCCATGGGTTTTAAGAAGTCTGGCTATATTGACTGTGTAGGGTGAATAAGGTAAAATACAAGTGGATCTATGAGCTGTTGGGGGTTTTTGAGGACTGGGTACGAAAGTGTGTCTGTTGATGAAGGTAAGAGGGAACGCTGAGGCAGTAAGATGGGAAATTACTAATTCTTTTTCTATGGTTTTGAATATGGGGAGGGAACAATGGGTATGTATTCGTTTTGTTAAAGTTTAACTATGTTAATTTTATGGACTATGGGGCAGTATGAATTGAAGTGGGTAGAGTTGGGGGGGGGGAGTTTTTCTTGTAATAGACTGTGGTATGGAAGGAATTTGGAGTACGTATGATCAGTGTGTCTAGGAAGGGGATGACATTTTTGTGTTCTTGTTCTAAAGTGAATGAGATATCAGGGTGATAATTGTTGAGGTCTTTTAGGATGGTGCCCTCTTGGCTGATTTTACAGATGCAAAAAACGTCATCTATGTAACGCCGCCATATGGAGATGCTTGATGCATGTATTTGGTTAATCCACGCATCAATTTTGGTCATCACTATTTCAGCTGCTATGGAGGAGAGGGGACTTCCCATAGGGGAACCTTTAGTCTGTTTGAAGTGTTCACGATTATAGGTAAAAATGTTCATTTTAAGGCATATTTCTGAAAGTTTTGTCATTGTAGTAACTATTTGGGGATCTATATTAATGGAGGTAAGGAACTGGTGTATACTGTCTGTTATTAAAATGTGTGGAAGGCTAAGGTACATGGATGTTACGTCGAAGGAGCACATTATATAATCAGGTGTGGGATGTAGTGTGGTTATTTCATTGATGAATGAGGGGGTGCTGGCAATGGAATAATTTTCTCTGTGTGCATTCATGAGTGGGGAGAGATAATTAGAAAGGAACTTAGCTAGAGGATATGCTGGCGAGAGGTGGTAGGATATAATAGGACGGAGAGGTATGGAAGGTTTATGGATCTTGGGGAGGCCGTAGATGTAGGCATGGCCACAAAGGTTGGAGGTGAAGGATCTGAAATCTTCTATGGAGATATGCTTGGATTTTTTCAACTTATTAAGGGAAATCTTGTGAAATCTTTAACTGCTGTGACACTGTCTTAATTTGATATAGGAGAGAAGGTTGAGGCATCCTGTAATATTGATAGCATTTTTGAGTGGTAAGTATCTTTATCCATGACTTTATCCATAAGTGCTCCATCAGGAATGCAGTGTCTCAAGCATTGCAAAAACCTTTCACCTTACCCCCAAACACCCACCTTGATCTCAAAACACTTAATAGGTTAAAGAACGCGAAATCCATAGTTATCAGTAGATCAGACAAAGGATCCAATACCGTAGTCATGGATAAAGATACTTACCACTCAAAAATGCTATCAATATTACAGGATGCCTCAACCTTCTCTCCTATATCGAATCAAGACAGTGTCACAGCAGTTAAAAATTTCACACACAAGATTTCCCTTAATAAGTTGAAAAAATCCAAGCATATCTCCATAGAAGATTTCAGATCCTTCACCTCCAACCTTTGTGGCCATGCCTACATCTACGGCCTCCCCAAGATCCATAAACCTTCCATACCTCTCCGTCCTATTATATCCTACCACCTCTCGCCAGCATATCCTCTAGCTAAGTTCCTTTCTAATTATCTCTCCCCACTCATGAATGCACACAGAGAAGATTATTCCATTGCCAGCACCCCCTCATTCATCAATGAAATAACCACACTACATCCCACACCTGATTATATAATGTGCTCCTTCGACGTAACATCCATGTACTATAGCCTCCCATACACCTTAATAACAGACAGTATACACCAGTTCCTTACCTCCATTAATATAGATCCCCAAATAGTTACTACAATGACAAAACTTTCAGAAATATGCCTTAAAATGAACATTTTTACCTATAATCGTGAACACTTCAAACAGACTAAAGGTTCCCCTATGGGAAGTCCCCTCTCCTCCATAGCAGCTGAAATAGTGATGACCAAAATTGATGCGTGGATTAACCAAATACATGCATCAAGCATCTCCATATGGCGGCGTTACATAGATGACGTTTTTTGCATCTGTAAAATCAGCCAAGAGGGCACCATCCTAAAAGACCTCAACAATTATCACCCTGATATCTCATTCACTTTAGAACAAGAACACAAAAATGTCATCCCCTTCCTAGACACACTGATCATACGTACTCCAAATTCCTTCCATACCACAGTCTATTACAAGAAAAACTCCCCCCCCCCAACTCTACCCACTTCAATTCATACTGCCCCATAGTCCATAAAATTAACATAGTTAAACTTTAACAAAACGAATACATACCCATTGTTCCCTCCCCATATTCAAAACCATAGAAAAAGAATTAGTAATTTCCCATCTTACTGCCTCAGCGTTCCCTCTTACCTTCATCAACAGACACACTTTCGTACCCAGTCCTCAAAAACCCCCAACAGCTCATAGATCCACTTGTATTTTACCTTATTCACCCTACACAGTCAATATAGCCAGACTTCTTAAAACCCATGGCATCCAGACCTTTTTCAGCAACACCAATAACATATCCACACACCTCAGACATCCCATAACCAAAGCAGACACTCCTCCCAGCCCCCTTCAAAGTACAGGAGCAGTCTACTCTGTCTCATGTGAGCAGTGCTCTGCCACATATGTGGGTGAGACAGGTAGAACTGTAGGCATCAGAATGACAGAGCATTCCCGCAATATAACTAACAAAGACCCCAAATCCCTCATCCACCAACACATAGCATCTACAGGACATACATTCGATGTTAACCATCCAGTAATCCACTATAGACATATCCACAACCAACACCAACGATTGGTGTTGGAATCCATAGTCTCACACAAACACAATAGCATAAATAGAAAGATAGATATTCCCGATATATATGGTGTTCTCTTGGCTGAAACTCCTGTAACATCTTAGTTTTTCATAAAATATTATATGTACAATGGTTCCCGTCATTAAGTTTAATAATTGAAATAATAGTTAGATTTTTGCATTTCTTTGGTTTAGCTTAATATGCTAATTTTACAGCAAAATTCTTGTAAATATGTTAAAAACTAGCACATATAAATATTCGCTCCTACCTACGATTTGTATCTTTGCGTGTATAATTGCCTGTTGAAGGGCGTACGTCCCGAAAGCTTGCGTTTTCGTTTATTAAAAGAAACTCATCTTACTTCACGTGTTGTCCAGCTTTAAAAAGACATATATTGGATCAAAAAAAAAAATTATTTTACCAATATTTCAGCTGGCCGAACGCCAACTTTTATCAAGGTGTTATAACATTTTAAAGTGTGTCAACAATAAACTCAGCGCCACATAACGTCAACAGCATTAAGTTTTTAAAAAATATTTTGTTATATTCAATGGGGAGAAAAATTTAATAAATATATATTATGAACAAAATAAATTCTGTAAAATATGGGTGTGAATATTTTGAAAATTAACAATAACGCTTATTTTATATTTTAAAATTATTTGTACTATGTGTAAAAAGATTTTTCGTATAAAAATAAATAAAAATAACAAAATATATATCAAAGAAATGTTACACTAAAATTTTTACTGAAAACACAAAGCGTAAAAAAATGTATGAAAAGTTGGTTGAAATAAAATTTTAAAATAATTTAAATGTAAAATTGTGAAATTCGAAATAAAATATAAGTGAAAATGGGAAAATATTTTTTAAAAATGATATCACACAAATAAAACATTGAAGACATTGAACTATCAATTTATATATAAAATAATATAATATATATATATATATATAAAATAAGCGTGTGATTGTATTTGAAATAAATGTTCATAATATAAATATATTTATTAAATTTTTCTCCCCATTGAATATAACAAAATATTTTTAAAAAACTTAATGCTGTTGACGTTATGTGGCGCTGAGTTTGTTGTTGACACACTTTAAAATGTTATAACACCTTGATAAAGGTTGGCGTTCGGCCAGCTGAAATATTGGTAAAATAAATTATTTTTTTTTATCCAATATATGCCTTTTTAATTAAATATTTATTTATGTGAATTCAAAACAATTATAGACGCAAATGCTTCTTTAAAAATTTAAACAATTTTCTACTGCCCTTACTGCACTGAAAAATTAATGGGAGAGCCTGGCTAATACCATGGTAGATTAAACTGGCCAAACCGCTGGGAGGGTTCATCACTGATAAGCAAGGTTCTCCCATTAATTTTTCATTGCAGTAAGGGCAGTAGAAAATTGTTTAAATTTCAAAATAATCATAGAGGGCCTGGTTAATACCATGGTAGATTAAACTGGCGAAACCGCTGGGAGGGTTCACCACTGATGAGCAAGGTCCTCCCATTAATTTTTCATTGCAGTAAGGACAGTATAAAATTGTTTGAGTTTTATAAAGAATCATACGCGTCTATAATAGTTTTGAATTCTCATAACAGATGACGCGCTAATGTATCATACATATTTATTTCTTAACTAAATACATTTTCCCTCCCTGTCACTAGAATTTTCATAAAAACTTCATTTTTTTTTTGCGTTCGTAGAAACTATTCAATAAAATGTGTCAAATTAAGAATAAAACATTTTTTAATTTGTCAAAGACATTTTTAAAGATAATGGCATGCATCAACGACGAGGGAACCAACAAAATGCAATATATTTTAATGTCGGCACAAAATAAAAAATGGCCCTCTGGAAATGAAACTGCCAAAATTTCAAATCGGAAATTTAATATTTCAACATATTTGGGGCCTCGCCTATAATATTTGTGACCTATATTATAGACATTGGGAGCTATATAGAAATGGGTGCCAATTTCGATGTAATTTGTACCGAAATTCATTAGAATTTCCCCAGAGCAATATTTAATTTTCTGCAATTTTCTTTCTCTCTATGAGATTCGCTGGTGATTTATTTGAAATAGAAAATCATTAGACCAGATGGAATTTATTTGGATTCTTCTTTCTTATCGATCTTTTGGTTTTCTGGTGAATCAACGCCATTTTGGAAATTTTATGAACTTTACAAACAATGTGAAAAAATAGTACAAATGTGATATTATACTGGGATAAGGTACATAAATTAATAAAAAGGCATCTCCTTATCGTGCAACTGAAAGTTGCTGATGGCTTGCGCTATCTATCGGAATAAATATCAACTATTCTCGTTGATTTTTAATTATTCCAGAAATGGCCAAAAACCCATTCTTGATTAATCAAGAAAAGCTAACCACGGACGCATTTCGGGCTTTGCTTTTTTATTTATAAACAATGTAATTGTATTCATTATTACACAGGATTGAGGATTTCAACAAATTACAAAAATATACTCTTACATTATGATGCCTTAGCGCGCCATCTGTTATCAAAATTCTAAACTATTATAGACGTGTATGATTCTTTTTAAAATTAAACAATTTCTACTGTCCTTACTGCAATGAAAAAATTAATGGGAGCGCCTGGCTTATCAGTGGTGAACATTAATTTCTCCATTGCAGTAAGAACAGTAGAAATTGTTTATTTAAAAAAGAATCATACGTGTCTATAATAGTTTCAAATTTTATAAAATTATACTCATATATTAAAAGATAAATAAAGCTTCCATGGCTAGTTTCTTGTTCAACTTTTATTTTCAAACTTTCGGGTTTTCATTCCTTCAACAGATGTATCACGTTAATAAATATATGAATAATCATAAAATGCTCAAATCTTTCTATTTAACTTGAAGATAGAGTTTTGCCTGTACGAAATATATAGTTCTTAATTAGGATATTCTCTAATGAGAATCATTTTTAACGTCTTTCCCCACAAATACTTTATTTTATTCATCATAACGAGGACAAAAGTATTTAAAAAGGTTGTACAAGAATCTTAGGAACTTTCATCAGTTGCACGATAAGGAGATGCCTTTTTATTAATTTATGTACCTTATCCCAGTATAATATCACATTTGTACTATTTTTTCACATTGTTTGTAAAGTTCATAAAATTTCCAAAATGGCGTTGATTCACCAGAAAACCAAAAGATCGATAAGAAAGAAGAATCCAAATAAATTCCATCTGGTCTAATGATTTTCTATTTCAATCTTTGGAAGCTTTATTTATTTTATAACAAAAGAATTTTGTCGAAACGACGTGAAAATAAAACATTTTCTAGCCTAAGTGTGTTTCTTTTTATTTACTCGATTTAAGCAAGCTTTTGGTCCAGCCCTTCTTCATCTAACTAAAACGTGTTATACAATATAATGCGGCTTGTGATTGTAAAACGACATTTCAACAAGCCGCATTATATTGTATTATAAATTACTTTATTACGATGCACTAGCGCGCCATCTGTTATCAAATTACAAAACTATTTTAGACGCGTAATATTCTTTTTAAAATAAAACAATTTCTACTGCCCTTACTGCAATGGAAAAATTAAAGGGAGGGCTTGGCTCATCAGTGGTGAACCCTCCCAGCGGTTTCGCCAGTTTAGTCTACCATACCGCTGTTATATTGCATTTTTGGAACTTCCTTTTATAGTGATACTGATGCTTGACTCTTTGAATGGGTATTTTAAATTAACTATGGACATAAGCTTTTAGGACAGCAGAATTACATATAATTATAAATATATAATATGCTTCGAGCAATCGCTCTTCCGCAAATATCGATTTGTGTCTTTATTCAATTATATTACGATGCACTAGCGCGCCATCTGTTATCAAATTACAAAACTATTTTAGAGGCGTAATATTCTTTTTAAAATAAAAACAATTTCTACTGCCCTTACTGCAATATTCATTACTTTATGTATTATTTACGAACGGAAAAATATGTTCAGGGTAGCTTAGTGGACATGACATCTGCCCGGTAAGCGGAACAGTGTGGATTCGATTCCCATCCCTAGACACTTTTATTTTTCCGTTTATGATTACTCTTCACAATTCACCCTTTCATACCTCATCCCAAAGGTTAGAAATAATCGTTATTTCTCCTTGAAATAAATTTTGATTTTTCGTTGAAAAGTAACACATGCGGAATAGTTTTAAAATGTCGTTTTATACTAAAAACGTGTTAGCTAGTCGGTTTTACAAGTTGTGATTAGCTTGAAAAGGTCTTCGCCGAAAGCTTTCTTTAACCAAACCAATAAAAAGAGCTGTGACCCTTATGATTTTTTGTAATGAAATTGTAACTTTATTAATAACTATATTAAAAACTTTGTACAAAAAAAATGAAAAATTGTACTGCGATCTGTTGGTTAAATTAAGAAAAAGGAATCGCTTGATCGTGTCACTGAAAGTTGCTGATGGCTTGTGCCACCTTTCGGAATAAATATCAACTCATCGTTGAATTTCAATTATTCCAGAATATTATCCAGATAAACAATATAAGGATTTTTTACATGTTTCTTATAATTGTTAATAACTATAACTAATTACATTTTTAATATATAAAAGTAGAAAAAATAAACAGGTGATACTTTTTTTTATTCTACTATTGAATAAAGTAAGGTATTTTGGCGTTTCATTTATTTTTTCAGGAATAGAATAAGTTTTTAGTGTAAGACCTCTGTAAGACCAGCGATGGATTTAGAAATGTTTGCAGTCTAAGAACTCCATGTATTAGTGATGTATTTAGACATGTTTTCAGTATAACACTTCTGTGTATCAATGTTGGATTTGGATATGTTTAAGTCTAACACTTCTGTGTATCAATGTTGGATTTGGATATGTTTAAGTCTAACACTTCTGTGTATCAATGTTGGATTTGGATATGTTTAAGTCTAACACTTCTGTGTATCAATGTTGGATTTGGATATGTTTAAGTCTAACACTTCTGTGTATCAATGTTGGATTTGGATATGTTTAAGTCTAACACTTCTGTGTATCAATGTTGGATTTGGATATGTTTAAGTCTAACACTTCTGTGTATCAATGTTGGATTTGGATATGTTTAAGTCTAACACTTCTGTGTATCAGCAATGGATTTAAACATATTCCCAGTCTAACACCTCTCTGTGTGTATCAGTGATTGACTTAGGTATTTACGAAGTCTAAGACCTCTGTGTTCCAATGTTAGATTATAACATGTCTGAAGTCTAAGACCTCTTTCTCCCTATCAGAGATGGACTCAGCAATCTTATGTGTGCAGTCTAAGATCTCTGTGTGTATCAGCAATGTATTTATATATGTTATCAGTATAAGACCTCTGTGTATCAACAATGGATTTGGACATGTCCATAGTCTAAGTCCTCTCTCTACCTATCAGCGATGGACTCAACGGTCCTATGTGTGCAGGGGTCCCGGTCCAACAGCCCGCCAAGCTCTAGGTAAGTCCATTAGGTCTAGTGGACCCTGCTCAACTGCGCTCTCATTTTAATTTTCTAAACCTTCACCTCAATTTGCTTGCATAATAGTTTTACTGTTTGTTCGCATTCTATAACTACTGGGACTATATTTGTTAAATATAATTATCTGTTCCATTTTATTTTACATAAAGTGATTTGAGAAAGGGAAATAGCCGAAAGCGCTCCCGAAAAAAATATGTTCAAAAATAAAACATAAACTAGCGGTAAGTCATTTATTCAATTTGGTACCACAATATAGTATATTAAAACTGAAGTGTTTCTGATGGCTTTCGCCATCTATCGGAATGGTGTCGCTGGAGACGCGCTGGCGATTCTCCACCAAACTCTGCAGCGATGGCAGAGGCGCCATTTTCTTTGTACATAGTATGATGCATATACATGTATACACGTATCATGTATATATATATAATTATCTTTTTCAAATAGTGCACACTGTGCACTTTGCATGTATTGACAAGATGTCAATAAAATTATTTTAATTGTCAATTGTCTACTTATGAATCGCTTAAAATTATAATCTCATAATCTATCGGAATAAATATAAACCAATCTTTGATTCTTAATGATTCCGACAGATGGCGCAAGCCATCAGTAATTTTAGTTGCACGATCAGGGGATCTTTTTTTTTTTACTTATCTTTTTATTAGTATAAATTAGACAAGATCTTGGAGGTCGTACTCATAAATAAGTTCAAGAACTCTTCTTGGTTCTCTGTACAGGGATCCTTTGTCCTTTCCAATACAATTCAGTATATGTTGGGGAGTGGCCTCTTCGCTTTTGCACCTAGTGCACATGGGGAAGCTTTTGGCTCCCTCTTTATAAACTAGAGGGCGCAGGTGACCAGATTTCCATCTGGCTAACTGTGTCGACTTCCTTCTGTTTAGTTGGAGGGTCTGTTTTTTTAGGGTTTTCTATTTGGTACCAAGAATGATGGAAACTATCTCTATGGTTCCTTATAAGTTGGAGTTTCAGTTTGTTGATATGGTCCCTTGCTGAAAGGTAGGTCTCGGAGTTCACCGCATCAGGATGTCCAGCTGCTCCTTCCTTTTTCTCTCTTTTTGTTAATTTATACACCTGCTCTTAGTACACTTTAGTACTATTTTTCACATAGTGTATCCCGCAATTACCAAATTTCGAATAGAGGAGGTAATAAATAAACCTATTTCGAATTTCAAGTGATGAACCAGTGAATGATGAATCTTGAGAAAGAGCGTGCTCTTGTCACTGAGTGAGCGCTTCTCGTCCAATCCATTAAAATAAAAGTTCTGCCCATCACCAATATGGTCTAAAACAACTAGAGTTAGAAGAGGGCTGTTGAGGAATGTTGAGACCTGGAATGAAAGGTTCTTCACATCACCAATATGGTCTTAAACAACTAGAGATTGAAGAGGGTTATTGAGATATGTTGAGGCTTGGAATATGAAAGATGCTGAGCCAAAATAATCCCCCAACAGGATGTTCATCTAAACCTCAGACTTAAATCGAATTTTTCAACTCCTATTTAAATATCCATTAATTTTCACGGGTAAATCCCATTAGGGGAATTTATTAGAAAGTTGGATTTTTTTTACTACCATAGACGCGTTATCCCAATTTTTAAATATTAAAAACAACCAAGGTGTTGTTCAATTTTCAATAGACACATTCAAAAGAACCTCTAATAACTGATTTGGTATTGAGAACATAACTAGTAATTAATAGTTTAACTAAATTTAAATATGTAGAGAGAAGACGCTGATAAAATTGGGGCAAGAAGAATATTAAATTTTTCTTCCTTCTCATCCCAATAATTTCCATAAGCGCACGTAGGTGGCCTTAACTTAAATGAGACATGGCAGGGGAATTTTTCATCTTTTGGAAAAAAGCATATTTGCATAATGAATAATTCATAAGGCTTGAGAAGTTCACTAATCAAAATAAATCACCTGGCAACTCTGCGGGTGCTTTTTACTTAGGAATTAGTTCTTTTTGGGCTCGGTGTTAATGGGATTACAGCTCGGCAACAGTGGCTGTCCATTCCACACAACCCTCGAGATTTCGATGGAATTCTTAATTTCCGGATCACAAAACTACAAGGTCCGCCGACATCAAATTTCCTGGATAAAATAAACATAGCGTATGTGCCTGGGCGAAAATAAGTTCTTACATATACCCCGTTATATAAATATATAGAAATTCACTATACTCTGTGTTTATGAAGGCAATTCAGTTTTAGGACTAAAGTACGATATTAGGACAAAATACGATATTATGATTTATATACGATAAAAGAGAGAGGTAATATACTATATTAGGACTGAATTACGTTATTATGGATAAAGATATATTAGAGAGAGCCAAAGTACGATATAGGGCTAAAGTAGAATATTATAGCTAAGGTAAAATATTAGTGTTAATATACGATATTAGGGCTAAAGTACGATATTAGGACAAAAGTAGAATATTAGGGCTAAAGTACGATATTAGGACAAAAGTAGAATATTAGGGCTAAAGTACGATATTAGAACAAAAGTAGAATATTAGGACTAATATACGATATTAGGACTAAAGTACGATATTAGAACAAAAGTAGAATATTAGGACTAATATACGATATTAGTACTAAAGTACGATATTAGGACAAAAGTAGAATATTAGGACTAATATACGATATTAGGACAAAAGTAGAATATTAGGACTAATATACGATATTAGTGCTAAAGTACGATATTAGGACAAAAGTAGAATATTAGGTCTAATATACGATATTTGGACTAAAGTAGAATATTAGGTCTAATATACGATATTAGGACTAAAGTACGATATTTGGACTAAAGTAGAATATTAGGTCTAAAGTACGATATTAGGGCTAAAGTAGAATTTTAGGGCTAATATACGATATTACCACTAAAGGATATTAGAACTAAAGTACGAAATTAAGGTTAAAGTACGAGATTAAGGCAAAAGGTCTATATTAGGGCATACGTGGGATATTAGGGCTAATATACTATTTTAGGATTAAAGTACGATATTAGGGCTAAGATACGCTCTCTTTGAACTAAAGTACGATATTGTTCGATTATTTATGATGTGGAAAAATTCAGAATCTCAATCCCACCTACCTGGGTTCAAATTCCCTAATGGCAAAATTGACTTTGATGAAATATAAAAATCTCCATTTGTCTCTTTAAATAATCTTAAACCTCTCCACAAATGACAACAAAAATAGGCGCGTTATGAATTAAAATAAAATAAATTTTTCAAATGCGTATCTTTTTATCAGTGATGTTTTGTAGCCGTTCATATCATTAGAATTTAAAAGCAGGAAAATGACCTCCCTCAACAGTTTCTATATATCAGACGCAGTAATAACTAACCAGCCTTCTACAGAATTCCTCCCATAGTTTTTAATACAATCCCTTTTTACATATCGCTTTCTATTTCCTTCTAATATCTAGGTTATTGGACTTCTTTTTTGACCATCTGCTTAATACACTCATGTATAAGTCTTTAATGTCGCCGTTAATCTGTTTTTTTTTTTAAGGAGATAGAGGCAATTTTGTTCACACTTGATTAATTTCGTATGTCTTCACCTTTTAGTATGTATATCGGGATTCAGACAATAACTCTGAAAGATTATTACAGTGACCTTTATTGAAGACACACAAGATAACAAAGTGTAAACAAAATTGCCTCTATCTCATTTAAAAATATATATGACCGGCTACATTAAAGACTTCCATTTCCTTAAGTTTTGTCCATGAGTGTATAGATGAAGCGTTATTGCCATATGATGATATTTTAAATATTATCCATGCCGTGGTATAATATTCTAAACGTATAATAATTTATATAAATACACAAGTAAAATGTACAAATGTACAATATAAAATGTTTATATCGAATAACAGACGTAACTGAAGTAGAACATTTCTCATTCTCTCTCTCCACTATACACATATTTTTCTTAACACTAAAACAATATTCCAAAGATAAATATTGGTGTATTGATAAGAGGAATATTCAACCAGGTATATATGGAGAATATGTAGAAGAATAAATTGTTAAAAAAAAATTCTAAACCTTTTCCTACAAAATATAATCATAAATAAATATTGTAGCGTAGAAATCAAGCCTTGAAATATCCTAAGATGTAAAAGTATTTATTGATGACGTCACGGCGACAAGTCGACAATTATTAGCAAGTCAGCAAAAACTATTTACAGCTAGAGAATCTTGAGCAAGCAAGCAAAGAGATATTTTGATAATTATTTTACATAAAAGATTAATATATATTTATATAATCTGTTGAATAGTTTCATTGAATAATTTAATTAATAAATTATTTCTTCGTCACATAGCCTCCTCCTATAAAGAGCATCGACCCGATGCTCAGAAGGAGACTTACATCCTCAGTCTCAAGGCTCGAGAACGGGTGATAGGGCCTGAGATCTCTACGCGGGTCTGTGGTTGTTGTGTTCGTTCAGTGGGGATGTCTTCTTCCTGGAAGTTTGTCGAGTCATCTTCTGGGTCCTCTTCTAGGTGGTCCTCCTGGTCCTCTGGGTTTAAATATGGTTTCATCCTACAAATGTGAACTAAATCTTTTGTTTTACGACGACCTTGCTGGTTTCCGAATGTTTCAACTTCATAGGTCACATCAGATATTTTTCGGGTTACTTTGTATGGGCCGAAGTAACGTCTCATTAGTTTCTCCGAATATCCCACTTTACGCACAGGGATAAAGATCCATACAAGATCTCCAGGCTGATAAATTATATTTCTGTGATGGGCGTCATAGCGTTGTTTATTGCTATCTTGAGATCTCATGGAGTGGATACGTGCCAGTTTTCGTGCTTCTTCGGCTCTTGCCCCTAGAGTTTGGATGAAATCGTCGTCTTCTGGCAATAACTTGGGGAATAACACGTCCAGTGGAGTCTCGGCTTCACGCCCGTGTACAAGGAAAAATGGGGTGAACCCAGTTGACTCTTGTTTTGCTGTGTTGTATGCAAATGTAATGAATGGAAGAATCCTGTCCCAATCTTTCTGGTTGACATCTACATACATGGACAGCATGTCTGCTATGGTCTTATTCAACCTCTCCGTGAGGCCGTTTGTCTGGGGGTGATAGGCGGTCGTCTTCCGATGGGTTATTCTGCACTGGTTGTTCAGATCACTTATCATTGAAGATGTGAAGTTCCTTCCTCTATCCGTGATTAATTCCCTCGGCGCGCCGTGCTTTAAGATGACATCTTCAATGAAGAATTTGGCAACTTCCATGGATTCACTTGTGGGTAGGGCTTTAGTTATCGCATATTTCGTTAGGTAGTCCATACATACAATAATCCAACGGTTGCCACCTTCTGATGTTGGAAATCTCCCCAGGAGATCCATTCCTACCTTTTCAAAAGCAACTTCAGGAACAGGTATTGGCTGTAAGTGCCCTGAGGGGAGTTGGGGCTGATGTTTACGCCTCTGACAATCTGAACAGTGTGCCACATACTTTCTAACCGTTCTATACATTCCGGGCCAGTAATACTTTTTTCTTATTCGGTCATAGGTTTTAGTAAATCCGAGGTGACCAGCAGTGGGTGAATCATGGAAATTTTTCAGTAATTCCTGCCTTAAATGGCGTGGAACCACCAAAAGCCATGGTTTCCCCATTGGATCATAATTTTTCTGTAGAGCGTGTTATCGATTTTTACAAAGGTATTATTAGGAGTACTTTGTAATTGGTCAGCAATTTTTCTAAGAGCTTGATCATTCATCTGCTCTTCGCTAAAGTTCTGCAAAGTCATTATGCTTGGAATATCTTCCTCCATATCTTCACTGTATTCTAATGGACTTCTTGATAAGCAGTCTGCGTCCTGATGTTTCCTTCCGCTCTTATACACAACAGTGACGTCAAACTCTTGCAGCCGAAGTGCCCATCTTGCTAACCTCCCACATGGGTCTTTGAGGTTGGTCAGCCAGCACAAAGAGTGGTGGTCTGTAACAATAGTGAACGGCTGTCCAAAGACATATGGTCGGAATTTATTGATAGCCCAAATGATCGCAAGGCATTCCCTTTCTGTGGTTGAATAATTTTTTTTCTGCCTTATTTAAGGTTCTGGATGCATAAGCAATGGCTCTTTCCTTTCCCTTTTGTATCTGCACTAATACTGCTCCTATTCCGTAGTTGCTTGCGTCAGTGTGTATTTCGGTTGGGGATGAGTAATCAAAATGTCCAAGAGCGGGTTCGGAAATTAACGCTGACTTGAGAGCTTCAAATGCATTTTGCTCTTCCTGGTTCCAATTAAATGCTGAGTCTTTCTTCAAAAGGTCATTCAAGGGTTGGGCTACGTGGGCATAATTGGGTATGAAGCGGCGGTAGTAGGATGAAAGGCCAAGAAAACTTCTAACTTCCTTCAATGACCTTGGCGTAGCGAAGTCGCGGACTGCTCGAATCTTTTCTTGGTCGGGACGAATTCCATTTTCACTCACCTCATGTCCAAGAACCGTGATAGTTTTTGCACCAAACTTGCATTTCTTGGAATTGAGACATAATCCGGCTTTCTTAAGGCAATTTAATACAAGTTGAAGGCGTCTTAGATGTTCTTCAAAGCCATCTGAAAAAACGATGATGTCATCGAGGTAACACAAGCAAATAGTCCACTTAAGACCCTTCAGAAGATTATCGATCATTCGTTCGAAGGTAGCTGGAGCATTACATAACCCAAATGGCATTACTTTGAACTCGTACAGTCCATCTGGAGTTATAAATGCTGTCTTCTCACGGTCCGATTCTTCTACGTCGATTTGCCAGTACCCTGATTGGAGGTCCATGGAAGAATAAAATCTAGCTCCCCGTAAGCAGTCTAAAGTGTCGTCGATCCTTGGGAGAGGGTAGACATCCTTTTTTGTTATTTTGTTAAGGCGGCGGTAATCGACGCAGAATCTCCAGCTTCCATCCTTTTTTCTTATCAATACTACAGGTGAGGCCCACGGACTTTCAGAGGGCTGAATGATGTCAAGTTTTTCCATCTTGTTTACCTCATCCTGAATAATTTGGCGTTCTCTTGGTGCAACTCGGTAAGGTCTTTGTTTGGTCGGTAGGTGGTCTCCAGTGTTAATTCGGTGTTTAACATTGACGTCCTTGAATTGTTTTCTTTTATTAAATTCGAAAATATCTGTATAGTTTTTAACAAATTTCTTAATTTTTCTTTTTGAGATTCATCAAGCGAATCATCTATAAAAAATTCCGAGGTTTTTGGGTCTTCAGAATGTTCCGCCTCTGTTTCAACTTGGTTACAATCGGCTAGAGTACATAATTGACTATCTTCGATGACAGCACTATCGGCTACATGCATCCCCTGTGGGATTAGTTTCGGATATGGACTCCAATTCACCACCCAAAGTTTACCTCGGTTATTGGTAAGTGAAATGACAGAGGAGGGAGCCGTTAGTTCTCTTTCCAGCAATAGCTCTTTTCGACATTCTGCCACCACAATTGCGTCATTAGGAATGTCACGACTTGCTACTTCTATTAACTGAATAGAGGCGGGTTCGATTCTATATTCCAATTCCGAGTAGAGAGGTGAGCTGTTCTTAGGGGTATCCTCAAAAAGACATTTTTCTAAGAAGAGTGTGTCGTCAGCTGAATCAATTATCGCCCTAGATAACTTCAAAAAGTCCCAACCAAGAATAACTTCGTGACTACAGTCTTCCATAACGACAAATTCAAAGCTTTCCTGTAGTCATTCAAGTCCAGTTTCAGTGTGCAGCGTCCTTTTGGTCTTACAATTTTACCGTTGGCTACTCGTAATGTGACGTCAGTTTCGGCAAACATTATTTTTTTTAGTTTGAGTCTGAACCTCTCAGAAATGACAGAATATGAGGCTCCTGAGTCGACGAGGGCACGCGTCATTTTCCCTTCTATTTTAATGTCTATGTAATTTTCTTTTAATTCTAATGTAGTCGATAAGGGAGGATTTATAAATTTTGCGGCCTTACCTCCAAAATAGGACGCATCTTCTAGTTTTCCTGACGGGAACAGCGAGGCGACAGGCTGGCTCTTCTATCAGGAGACGAATATTGTCCTTTTCGGCCAGTGTGAGGAGAGGGGCTTCGGTAGCGGCGTCTATTTTCTCTTGGCAGGTCGTCGTTGGGCTCTTGGCTGCTCCGAGAATTATAGAATGTTCTAGGCTCTAGCCTATCTCTCTGTTTGTAATTCCAAGTTTGTTCTCCTTCATATTCTCTCCTCCTGTCACGGCAGTAGCGCACGACGTGGCCAGGGCGTCCGCAGTGGAAACAGATTGGCTTACCTTCAGTGGTTCGCCATTCGTTGGTATCGCGTCTTCCGTTTACTTGTTTCGGCTGCTGCGTTCTAGGTTGAAAATTTCTGGGTTGGAACTCGTACCTAGGGCTTGGTAATGGTCTTTGCGCTCTATTTTGAGGGAAACTTCTAGAAATTGGCGCAATGGTTTTTTCAATTTCTTGCTGCACCATATGTTTAATTGCAGAAATTTCTGGTTCTTCTCGAGGAGAGGCTAATGCTCGCTGTACCTCCTCACGAACCATTTGCCTAATCATAGATGACAGATCTGCCCTGTCATCATGATCACGGAGAGACGCCACATTTGGTAGGCGCTCGTATCTGGTTGGGGTAACTCGCCTACAACGGAGCGCCTCAACACGGCGACATTCTGTAATAAATTGCTCGGTGCTCTGTACATCCCTCGGTAGGAGTGCTTGATAAAGCTCCTCAGCTATCCCCTTCATGAGGTGGGAGATTTTATCTTCCTCGCTCATTTGAGGATCAACCTCTTTGCACAAGCACAGGACATCCTGGATGTAAAATTCGGTACTTTCACCTTTTAATTGTGCCCGTGTTTTAAGTTTCTTCTCCGCTTGCAATTTTGAATTTTCTTTTTTTCCGAACACATTCTCTAATTGAGATGTGAATTCCTTCCAAGTCTGTATGCTTTCTTCGTTGTTCTCGAACCATTTGAGAGCAGTTCCAGACAGATAAAAATAAACTTTAGTAAGACAAAGGGTTTCGTCCCAATGGTTGTACTTTGCCACACGTGCATACCCTTTTAACCATTTTTGAAGATCTTCACCATCCTCCCCGGAGAAAATGGAAGGGTTCCTTGGCAAATGTTGAACAACGTAGTTGCTTACCTGAGCACCTTCCTTCTTTACATTCATAGAAGTTTCTTCTGGTTCAACAGAATCAATTTTTCTTTTATTTCTTAATGGGTATCGGTCCAGTCTCTCCACCAGTTGTAGCGTAGAAATCAAGCCTTGAAATATCCTAAGATGTAAAAGTATTTATTGATGACGTCACGGCGACAAGTCGACAATTATTAACAAGTCAGCAAAAACTATTTACAGCTAGAGAATCTTGAGCAAGCAAGCAAAGAGATATTTTGATAATTATTTTACATAAAAGATTAATATATATTTATATAATCTGTTGAATAGTTTCATTGAATAATTTAATTAATAAATTATTTCTTCGTCACAATATTGATACGTCTTTATAAAACGTATTCAACTAATTTCATATGAATAATGAGGGAAGACTAATTTTATTTACATATAATATATAAACGGTTACTTTTATATGTAATATTTTAAAAATAAATATAGGTGTTAAAATACGAAAAAATGGAAGGAAAAGAATCATTTTATCAAATAACTATTTTCTTGAACGAATATTTTTGTGTGTAATAACTTACAGTTATATATTGGGCGTTGTTTATAGCATGCAGTTTATCCAGGTAAATGTGTAAATAGGCTAGGAAACGTTCTAATAACGTACACTAATAACCGATTACCATTCTGTGGATGTAAATATTCCAATTCACTAAAGGTGTTATTTATAAACACAAAAATTTCTTGTAAGGCGACTAGAATTATTGAGTCTGCCCCAACAGAAGTTTATAGCTCCTTGTTTCTGGGCGCCGCTGCTGGCTCAATGTTCTACGGTTTAAATCGAGCGGAAACTGTACATTTGTCAAAACTATCGACCGAGGGGACTTCCGCACAGGCTTCAATCTCTGTGTAGCTGTCAGTGCTGGTAGTCTTGCCATACATTACATGCCAGAGTTATAATGACACCATGTTTATAAACTCCGTTGAGAATTGAATAATCGATTTTTAGATCGATGGACTGGATGAGAAGGTATGAAGAAATAAAAGAGAGTATTTCGGGATAGAGCAGCATGGTATTACTGGTGATTAGGACCTGCTGTAGAGCAGGCACAAGCGCACAAACACACAATAGCACACACGCACAATGACACACACGAACAATAACACACTCACAATAACACACACGCACAATAACACACACAATAATACACACAATAACACACACAATGACTCACACACGCGCACAAGCACACAATAGCACACACGCACAATAAAAGGCACACACAATAACACTCACAAAAATACACACGCACAATTACACACACACACAATAACACACACGCACAAAAACACACAAACACACTCTCACACACTGTTTCTCCTATATATGAGGCAGTGCATTGTTGCCAGGATACTGAATATATGGCATTATGCTGATTTTCTTGTTCTATTTGAATGTGTGATTTGGTAATAGGTTTTATTATCATTTGACCTATGGACTGAGAGTTTCTGAATAAACATCTAATGTCGAATTTCTTTAATTCGTAAGCCATTTTTTGATGTGGTTGGATAATACTTCAGATAATAATTGGTACGATATAGTTTCAGATATTTGGGGAGGAATTGATTGTAGGTGTGCTTCTGTATGAATTCTGCATGATATTCTATTTTCTATTATTTTGATAACAGCGAGTAATGCGTAGTGATTCTTTTGGTTAGCGTCTTTACCTTTGATATTTTATCACTTATTGGACTAAGTGAATTAAAACTAAAAGGGTTCTATCACTTTTGTAATAAACTGTAGAATGAAATATTTGTTCGGTGCTAAAGATAAGTATATCTAAATAAGGTAGTTCTGCTTTGGATTATGTGTTCATTGTGAATTTAATCTGGGGATTTTAACTGTTCAAAGTGTTTAAATTTGATGTTCTTTATCTATATTTAATTCATAAAACATATTATCAATGTACCGGTACCACTTCTTTATGCCAGGTTATTCAAAGCTATCAATCCAAATATCTAATTACAACATGAATATTTTCGGAGTTATTAATGATAACGGGCTCCCAATGAGGGAACCACGAATGCGTTGGTAAATTCCATCTTCAAATTTAAAATTCATCATTGAGAGGAAAAGCTGGAATAAAATGATGATTCTGTTAATATTCTGTAATACTTTATTCAACTTTATTCAACTATAAATACAAAGCGCGATGTCCCGCCAAGGACACTGGCGCCCAAAGGAAAGCAATACAAGAGAGAGAGAGAGAGAGGGAGAATCTATTTATATATCCAAAAATATATGCACAAAGGCATTTACCATATTCTTCAAATTGGTTTCAAACAAGCATACCATATACATAGGTAATTTAATTTAAACACACCTCAAAATAAAGAAAAAAGGAAAAAAAAACATATATACAGCACATACAGTTACAATTATACCTAACACTTGAGATTATTTAAAAACTTTGATATAAATTTACAAAATCTATTGAATTCAATGTATGAGTCCCTGCTGGATATCAGTTCTCTTGGATCGGTACAGAGAATACCGTTACTGAGTCTGTAGTCTTGAAATGCTGGGCACTTAAATACAAGATGAGTAGAATCTTGAATGCGAAATCCACAAAAACAGCCCAGATCCTCCGATGCGCGGATTCTTTCCAGAAAACTCCCGAAATTACCATGGTTGGTTACAAATTGTGTGTTGTGGAAATTAGGGCGAAAATAATTTGGAATACCCCGGTTGAAAAAACTTGTAAATGTCTCGTTTGTATTATTCAGTAAGAGCAACATTCTTTCGTCTATATAGGATTTAATTATAAAGGGAATATCGATGTTGTATTTTTGCTTGTCCTCGAACGATAAGTTATTCAAGTCAAATTTCATATTTTTTGCTTCAATGTAATCTGCAATCAATGGAGTTTTAGCCAAACTGTGAACACAGTTGTACGAAGTTGTCTTGTATGCTTGTATGCTCCATATTAGTATGTGATATTGCATTGAGTTTAATTTTTGTATCGATTTTTTATTTAAAAATTTGAACCATATTTCTGATCCATATGTTAAAGTTGATCTGAATAAAGATTTATACAATGTAATTCTTTTATGGGAGCTCAGACCCCATGATTTGCTGCAAAGAGAGAATAGAAATTTTTTTATTCTTTGAGTTCTGCTCACTATTTCCTCTATATGAGAAGCAAAATTCAATTTATTTTTTCTTCTATGATTTGCAATTGTTATTCCTAAAATTTTTATTTTTTGTACTGGTGAAATTAATCCACTTTTAAATTTAACTGGGATCTTCTTTTTATTATGCAAATATAAAATGTTTGTTTTTTCGGTAATACTGAACATTTTAGAGGCGTAGAAAGAGTTCGATTTTATTGCATCTATATATTTTTAGGTTTAAATATTCTTTAAATGCCTCTTCTCATATTTTCTACTGAAGGCTAATCCTCAAGTATTTTGTAAATGGATAATCGAGCTATTAAAAAATGTTTCCATTAACACAGTACTACAGGAAACTTTAGTTTCATTTTTTTTTCATTGGAGTATTATCCAAATCATCACTGGTACAAACCATTGAAACAATTAGAAGAACTTCAAAAACTCAAAAGAAATCAACTAACAGCTCTAGCAAGATTAAGAGGTGGCCATATAAAAACTTTAAAATTTCAAAATGGACAAAAAAACCTTCAATAACTGCTTGAAATGCAATAGTGTAGAAGCTTCTCCGGAGCATGTCATGCTCAGAACGGACAATAGAGGACCTATTTTCCAGGCCTATAACTACCATCGGAAAATTGGAGAGGAGTTGACTTCAGGAATTGGTTTAACCATGGAGATAAGTACCACCACCATCACTTTAGTTTCAACACAACTCGATTAGCTTGTACTGTTTGAGTTTTTCATAATCACTGGCGTCGTTAGTGTGCGCTCCGTCACTGTCCAAGTACATTAGCTCCTCCTTTACTAACGAGGATTGATGACTGTGGTTTCTGAACAACACCAGATCATGAACTTACATCTTCAATCTTTTCACAGAGACATCTTTAATTAATGTGTTTTTTCTTGTGAAAATCTCACAGACTTAATAGTTACTAGTTTTTTAAACTCATTTTAAAAATTCAATTCAGCAATTTTTATAATAAATTGTTAAAACTTCTTTGTGTCTTGAAGCAATTATGGTGCATTGAGGTTTTATTGAGTAGAATATTGAAGGAATGTGAGAAAATCTTTACTTATTGCGAATTTTATAATGTAGCGTAGTAGAAAGAAAGTCACTGTAATTTCCGATAAGAAAGAAGGGGAATTTTCTATCTAACAAAAGTTAAATGACTAAAGTCAAACAGTGAACTCTGAAGCTAACCAAATTCTCATAAAATATGTTTCATTTTCGATAAATTGCCATCAATTAATTTACATCAAATATCTCAAATATGTTTTCGTTTTTTACAATGTTTTATATTTTCAATGCTTATAGAGATTGATATTTTGGTTATTATCCTTTCAAATAATATATTATATTTAATAGCTTGAAGAGGCTAGAGAAAAAATATAATTAGAACATATTTGAAATATATCTGAGAGGGTGTTAATTCATTTGGAGATGAAAAAGAGAAGACGTTTGTGGTATCTACACCTATGTACACCTATCTACACCTATGTACTATACACCTCGTACAATTATCATATGTATCCTATGGCTTCCCTACACCAACGTACAATTATCAAATGTGTTCTATGGCTTCCCTACACCTACGTACAATTATCAGACGTATTCTATGGCTTCCCTTCACCTACGTATAATTATCAGATGTATTCTATGGCTTCCCTACACCTACGTACAATTATCAGATTTTTTCTATGGCTTCCCTACACCTACGTACAATTATCAGATTTGTTCTATGGCTTCCCTACACCTACGTACATTTACTGTGGGTTTTTTTCGGGTTTTAAGCAAAGAAAATCAATTAAAGTGTATTTTTAACAACAATAGACTATGCCCAATTTGTGATCTGAACGAAATGACATAATCCAAGTAGGTCTGAGAGCCGGAAAAGAGATACAGATGCACTCTTATAAAGGCTTATACAACTAATCCAGACTCTCTATACCTCCAAAATAACATTTTACTCACGCTTATCATAATTGGGTATGTATTTTGTTTTAATGACGACCTGATTCAAATCTGAATATGCTCCTAACATAGTTATATATATATACGAATGCCGACTTTACCAAAGTCTTATGTAATTTCAACTTAGTTGCATATTTGAGGGGACCAAGTTCAAAATTATCTCTCTCTGTACTTAAAACATAATTGAATATATACTCTTCTACGAATGGGCGCGCCTTACCCATATCTGTATGTATTCTAAACATTTTACATATATACTCTTGTACGAATGTCCCAAATCTGTATGTACATTCGACATATTTACATACATACTATTGTACGAATGGTCCAGAATCAGTATATACGCTCGATGCCCTCTCGTACAGCCCAGGTATTCAGCACCGAAGGAATGCCATCAATATAGAGTCCGTTATAATTAAGTCCCCAGCTCACTCCGAACTTATTGCCGCCAATATTAAATTCCTGCTCCACATTCCTCGCGAGTTATTGTTTTTGTCGCCGTTAGTTTCTCCTTTGTTTTTAACTTTGTTGATTTTAGCACTGGGGACGAGATTAAAGTTGATTATCTCCAGACATCACCTGTCTTGTCTTTCACCCAGTGTGGTGACGACCGAGTGCATTATAGCCAGTAATACAGAACATATATGTACATGATAGATTATGTAATTATATCTACAAATAGTAAATTTAAATTTCCCTAAAGTTATAAAACTCATATATATATATTAAAATTCAAAACTATTTTAAAGGAGTAAGATTCTTTTTGATATTAAACAATTTCTACAGCCCTTACTGCAATGGAAAAAATTTTAATGAGAGGGCCTGGCTCATCAGTGGTAAACCCTCTCAGCGGTTTCGCCAGTTTAATCTACCATACCGTTGTTATATTGCATTTTTGGTACTTCCTTTTATAGTGATACTGTTGATAGACTCTTTGAATTGGTATTTTAGAAGAAATATGGACATAAGCTTTGAGGACAGCAGAATTATATACATTTTTAAATATATAATATGCTTCGAACAATCGCTCTTCCGCATATATCAAATTGTTTCTTTTATTAGAACATTTATAATATGATGCACTAGCGCGCCATCTGTTATCAAAATTCAAAACTATTTTAAAGGCGTAAGATTCTTTTTGTTATTAAACAATTTCTACTGCCCTTACTGCAATGGAAAAATTTAATGAGAGGGCCTGGCTCATCAGTGGTGAACCCTCTCAGCGGTTTCGCCAGTTTAAATTTTTCCATTGCAGTAAGGGCAGTAGAAATTGTTTAATATCAAAAAGAATCTTACGCCTTTAAAATAGTTTTGAATTTTGATAACAGATGGCGCGCTAGTGCATCATATCATATATATATTGATTAAAAGATTTATTTTGGATATAAAATAAAACATTTTATTTATAACAAAATGCCAATATTTCACTAGGCTATACGCCGTCAGGGCTTTTCTTGTATTCAAACTGTTTTGGATGATCACGCGATGCCTTCACGCGACGATATATAAAATATTTACAACTCTGGAGCTAAATAGTTAAAATATATACACAAAAATATAAATAAACTATAAACATTAAATATTAATAAATGAGTCCTAATAAATATAATAATACCACAACTTCCTGCGGTTCCCACTGCACCCTTGGAATATTCGACCAAATTCTGGTTCGTCTCCAAGGTGACTAACGTGGCAACGGCACCCATTTTCCAATGAAGAGCAAGATAGTGGATATTGCTGCTGCTGGGATGGAGATGTATGGAGACATCTGAGGCTCTTCTTTGGGCACGACAACAACAACAACAAAAGAATGCTATATAG
Source organism: Cordylochernes scorpioides (assembly GCA_030710605.1). NCBI lineage: Eukaryota > Metazoa > Arthropoda > Arachnida > Pseudoscorpiones > Chernetidae > Cordylochernes > Cordylochernes scorpioides. Next base: position 72,341,313 of record CP092876.1, read on the forward strand.
ATTGGAACTGTAAATATAACGGAGGGAGATCAATATATATGAAAAACAGTAGAAAAATATAAAAAGAGATATATATATATGGTATAATAAAGGTATATCAACTATTCACATATTTGAAATTAAAAGGAATTCTAGTTTATTTTATTAAACCCTCTAAATTAAGGTAAGCTTTCAAGCCAAAGATTATTTCACGTACCTAACTTTTATATTTACATAAAGTGTCAAGGAGCCTTTGCTCTAATGCTTGCCATAATTTATGGCTAAACAAAAGGAACCCATCGCCAACCAACCAAGGTTTTTAATTTCAAATCAACTTGAACGTTTTAAAGTATTTTAATGGAATATTTATAAAGATAGCAGTACGTGTGATAAATGTAAATACCGAAAGAGAAGGAAAATTCTAATTGTTACAAATGTCCATGTATTTCCTATAGAACACATAGCAAATAACACTTTAAAACACGAATATTTATTTTATACAAATAATACAAACTTTCTACTGTCTTTCGAATTCCCAACCATTTGTACAGAATTTGATCGCAAACCTTGTTTTCCTTATCTATACATATTCAAGCCGCCCATGTATTGGTGAGGACCACAGTCCAAAACTATTGTGTATAGGTTGACTTTTTGTTTCAATATGCTAAACCTGGTATTGTGGCCCTTTCATTATTCCTAACTTTGCGTTCTGCACTGGATTAATAAACAAAATTCCTTATTTTAAGTAATTTTTAAAAGTTGAGATACCTCTTTTTTTGGAACATGAATACTATCTTTCCGCCAAAAAACTTTTGTTTTATATAATATATTTTATATATGTGAAAATATAATAAAAAATAATAATAATAATGAACAAAAATATGCACCTTTCTCTTTGAAAATACATCTAAACAATGCATTTTGTTCATCTCTCCAGTATAAAACGTAGAGGTAGTGATAAAGAATGAGTTACTTCACCAATTTCAGCAAATTGAGACAAAATTCAACCTATACACAATGGTTTCGGGCTATAGCCTCATCATTACGCATTGTACTCGAGTAATAAACAAACCAAATCATTGGTTAGTGGATTTTTAAAGTAAGAGGTAATTCTTTTGGTATATGTATACCATCTTCCTGCAGTTTTATGAATAAATATTAAGAAAAAGGCATTATACTTGATCGTGCAACTAAAAGTTGCTGATGACTTGCGCCATCTGTCGGAATAAATATCAACTATTCGTTGATGTCTAATGATTTTATCATTGATCCAATACACTTTCTTGATTAATCGAGAAAAGCTAACTATAGCATTTTGGGCTGTTGGCCTTCATAAGCGTGGTGCAAGCTGTACCTCAACAACCCAAAAAAAAAGCTGTTTTTTTTGGGGGGGGGGGGGGGGGGGGAATCTTGGAGAATCATGAAACGGATATTAAAGCCGGAAGGATGTGAAAACGACCAGGAAATACCTTTTTCTTAAAAATGTATTCACCTGATCCTAGCACGATTTCACTTTTATGCTATTTTTTACATACACATATAGAATTTGAAAATAGAGCAATCCATAAATAAATCTTTAATTAAAAGTCATATATTAACACAAAGCAATAAGGCGCCATCTATACCTATAAAATGAAAGGATTTAAAAGCACTAATGTTTCTTTTATACATAATACAAACTTCTACTGCCCTTACTGCGATGAAAAATATATTGGGAGGGCTTGGCTCATCAGTGGTGAACCCTCCCAGCGGTTTCGCCAATTTAATCCATATTATGTATAAAAGAAACACTCGTGTTTTTAAATCCTTTCATTTTAAAAGGCATATATTGGATCAAAATATATGCATTTTTAATTAAACACATATAAATATATACTAAAATCAAAAAGGTCATATGCTGACCCCGCTCACATGAGCTTTTTGGATGGCAGAGAGAGAGCGCCATCTAGTGGGAAATAAATCAACTAAACGTTGATTAGCCTGTTCCCTGATATTTAGCCAACACATTTTCTTGATAAATCAAGAAAAGCCATCCACGAGCGCGTTTCGGGATGTTGGTATTCGTCAACGTGGGGCAGGTTGTACCTCTAAGACCAAAAATATTTTGTTCCCAAAGGAATTTTGAGAAATCAGGAAATATATATATATATGTGGTACTCTCACTCCAATATTGTGGGGAGCTCGACCGTTATTCAATTTAGTTTGAAATATAACAAAACGACGGAAGAAACACTCACATTGGTAACACCGGGCGGGCGATGTGCAAGGATGAGATTGATGTGAAGGGAAATAACTTCCAATATTTGAGGCGCCATTTAGAATTCACCGTTGAGCTCTGTGCCATAAATTGGGTAGAGCCAATAAGCCTTGGAATATTTCAGCCGCTTGTAAATCGTCAGCGTCGATTGAACACAAGGCGGGAGGAAATATATTCAACCCTGGGGATATTGTGGTGGTGGGACCATTGGGGAAATTTACATTGTTTTTATATAACCTTCATAACAGCGTATTTAAATTTTGTAAATCAAAGGTATGTATGTGGTGATTTGATATATTATAACGTGTGGTTGCTGACGTGAAATAAACCTATAAAAAATTCTTCAATTGTTTTTGTAGAGAGCGGTACTGACATTTTATTCTTACATATAAAATGAAAGGATTTAAAAGCACGAATGTTTCTTTTATACATAATACAAACTTCTACTGCCCTTACTGCGATTAAAAAATATTTTGGAATGTGGAATGGCTTGGCTCATCAGTGGTATACCCTCCCAGTGGTTTCGCCAATTTAATCCACCAGACCGCTTCTCGGAGCTCTGATACTGTATTGGACGATTCTGCTTATATACACAGCACTGAAGGGTGGAATCTCAGAAATGGTTTCAAGAAAACTATGGACATAAGCTTATAGGACAGTGGTTTGTAGAAGTTAGTATTATGTATAAAAGAAACATTCGTGCTTTTAAATCCTTTCATTTTATAGGTATAGATGGCGCGTTATTGCTTTGTGTTAATTTATTCTTACATATATACTGCTATATAGGATTTAAAAGCACGAATGTTTCTTTTATACATAATACAAACTTCTACTGCCCTTACTACGATTAAAAATATATTGGGGGGGCTTGGCTCATCAGTGATAAACCCTCCCAGCGGTTTCGCCAATTTAATCCACCAGACCGCATATACTGCTATATGCAAATATTATGGTACAAAATGATTTTGCTGGTTTTTTTTTTTAATTATTAATCAAAAATTGTTTAAATCTTGATAAGTTTTTTTTTTCACACTTAGAGTGTCTTATTTATGCTTAATTATATATAAATATGATCATTAAATATATAATTTTGCGACATATTTCAATTTTGTATTTACATATTACTCTTGCACAGATATATATGCACATTTTATTTAATAATTGTTGTGTAATATCTTTAAATATATAATTTAATTTATTTTTGTTTTCCCTTAACTTTTGCGCTCCAATGTATATTGTTTAATATGGGACGAGTGTAGTAGAACAGCTTAATTCGTTAATATATATAAATGGTTGATGGCTTATATTGAGTTTTTATATCAACAGTTCTCAAATATCTTTATTTTTCTCAACGTTTCGATGATTTCCCGTCGAGAAATGTATAAATTTATGAGCGGTATATGTGTTAACTGTTTGCTCTTTATATATATATAAACAAACTCCAAAACAGTAAAGGACTTTTACAGCATATTTTAAGGTGGTCGGTGGAAGGAGGTCTAAACCGTTGGTTTTCGACCACTACGACCCGGGTTCAAATTCTACATATAATGGGCACCTTTTTCTATTTATAAAATTGCTCCAATGGCGCCAGAATCTTGGAAAAGTCCAACCCCACCAGCGAGTGCAAGTATAACTAAACGGGGATCTGGCACGTTTGTAAGTGCAAAGTCGAACTGCTTTTCACATGTATAGATATGTGGTGAACTCACAGTAAAAGCAGTTGCTTACTACCCTCCATCATGATTATCATGGCCTGTACGACGTGAACTAGGAATAATAATTAAAGACAGCGTAACTTTATGGATTTAAAAAAAAATATATATATATATATATATTATATATAATCTAAAATACAATTATTTTATTTTTTTTAAAAACATATATTTTATTTTCATTCATTGACTGTTTTACATATTTGACCATATATTCAAAAAAATACCACTTTAATTATTATTGTTGTAAATATGTATATTTAACCCTACCTATCTTTTATTCACGATTATAGAATTCATTTAATAAATTCTATATTCCTGTGATAAAAACAATTTTATATGTATATTTTTACTTCAAGAGATTCAAAATAAAAATCTGCTTGAAAGGTAAATAATTATCTTTACTTTTCCACGACTGCACCTCTTTTCAACAATCAAACACACAAAAAAATTCTAATCTATAATATATATATATATATTTTTTTTTTTGCTAAAAAATGAAAAATTTAAATTCCATTAGTCAAATATAAAGGATAAATATAAATTTCGTTTTGTTTATTGATTCCTATATTTTGATTGAGAAATGGTTTACGTTGAATACATGGGCGTATATCAATAAACCCTCTTTATGATTCTATATGAATTTTAGGAAACCAACAAAAGTCGGGAATAAAGATAGAGTTTGAATAAGGACGAACGGTTCTATTTTAAATAAAGAGCACTCAAGTGTGCAGGGACAACAGACGGGAATGTATAGCGGGTGTTTGAACAGAGACAATTACTTCTATCCTAAATAAAGGGACATAAGTGTGCAGGGACAAAAGCCAGGAATAAAGAGCTGGGCACACAAGAGCAATATATCAAATAAAGGGACATAAGTGTACAGGGACAAAAGCCGAGATGGAAGAGCAATATATCAAACAAAGGGACATAAGTGTACAGGGACAAAAGCCGGGAATAAAGAGCTGGGTACACAAGAGCAATATATCAAATAAAGGGACATAAGTGTACAAACACAAAAGCGAGGAATAAAGAGCTGGGTACACAACCAGAGCAATATATCAAACAAAGGGACATAAGTGTGCAGGGACAAAAGCCGGGAATAAAGAGCTGGGTACACAAGAGCAATATATCAAATAAAGGGACATAAGTGTGCAGGGACAAAAGCCGAAGAACGACTTATCTGCCATGTTCAACGCGACATTGTCCAAGCAGAAGACAATTAGCTGCGGCTCTGTTAATTTCCTGACGCTCGCTTCTAATTAAATCTTCCCGCCAATTTCCTCAGTAGAGCAGCCGAACCTCGCGGCACTTCTTTTGAAGCCTTTTTCCCCTGCGGGAGAAAAATTCTTTTGGAAGTTAAGTAAAACGGTCGACTTTTTCCAACCTCCTTATTTTTGATTTAAATTGTAGGCGCTTTTTATACTCCTTTTTTTTTAAAGCATTCCTTAATCCTGCTTTAATTCTTTCCCGCTATAATAGGAAGTTATTTTTTATTTAATGTCTGTGTGTCTTTTAGTTTTTTTTTATAGCTGGTGTTCCAAAGTTGTGGATTTAGAGGTAAATTTTGAAGAATTGATTTTAATATCATCTTGCCTCAAGGGTATATCATCGAATATATTAAAAAACTTTAAACTTTAAAATTCTCGAATTTAGAAAATGATTTTTTTATATAATAGTTACTAATTTACATATGAGGTTTTCTCTCTCCACACCAATATGAATATATGTTTGAATTCCAAATATGAACTATTTGTACCAAACGGTTTGTTAGATCTATAATGAAAAATTAGTACAAATGTGATATTGTACTGGGATAAGATGCATAAATTATGAAAAAAGGCATCTCCTTATCGTGCAACTGAAAGTTGCTGTTTTTTGAATAATCAAGAATGGGTATTTGGCTAATTCTGGAATAATTAAAAATCAACGAGAATAGTTAATATTTAATCCGATAGATGGCGCAAGCCATTAACAACTTTCAGTTGCATGATGAGGAGATGCCTTTTTTTCATAATCTATAATGAAGTATCCTGTCTTTTGCGCCATATTTCATATTAAATTGGAATGTTTTTTTATTGTGTATTTATAAAATAACAATCAGAAACCCAGATATGACTAGATCCTACTGTAACTGCAATAACTGTTAAAACACCCAACTCACTCCGGACCATATATACCCAGCTATCCTTGCAGCCCTCTATGTGACAGACATCAATCTAGAAGAGAACATCCATACGGACAAGGCACCTCAGTTGGACGGTATCGTGATCAGGGTGCACTGACCGATCTGATCTGCTCCATGGACAAGACATTACCACCAACAAATAATAATCAAATATTTTTACTTTTTTACTAAAATAATCGACAGAGTCACAAGGAAATAAGACCAAATCCAAACAAATAAATAGTGTGTAACGTTTCGGTAACAGCGTGGTTACGGAAACGTCACACACTATTTATTTGGATTTGGTATTATTACCTTGTGTTTATAATCTATAATCCAAATTGTGCCTTATAATCGACAGAGTATGTATTATTTTATTATATTCAACACCAGTTATACTAACCCAGACGGCTATACTTCTTGAACCTTGGACTCCACAAACACATTAATCTGTTGAATCCAACAAAGAAAGACTGAAGACACTCGGTGAACTGGTTCACAAAGGCTAGCAAGACAGACCTCTTAACTGCAGGACAACACTGGTAGTTGAAGATAAGTATATTTTTATTTTATTAATTCAATATCAAGCTTTCAGACATCTCTACCCTTCTACGGGAGAACATATATAATGAATAAAACTATGCCTGATGCCAAACTATTAGAAAAGCTATGTATATCTATATACTAGCCGAATGGCCCGGGCAACGCCCGTGTTTTACCCGATTGAATGTTTTGATTCAAATACTATTTGTTACAATTATAAATTGACGCCTTAAATAAATGCATATATTAGTTAATAACTATAGCCTATGTGCTTTATCTGTCTATGTACTGTTGGCTTCCTCAGGCGTCTCTTACTGGGAAAAGGAAATTGAGGATTCCATTTTGTTATTAACTAAATATGCATATATGCATTTATTTAAAGAGCGACCCGCTCCAAAACAATAGTTACAAAAACGAAAGAGCGAGTGGGGGGGGGGCATGATGGGGGGAGGGCAAAGGTGGCGTGACCGTAGCCAACCAATAGGAGGGCGACATTCCAAAAAAAAAGCAAACGGTGACAGAGAGAGACGACTGATTAGGAAAGACGCTCGTAACTGTATATAGAATACATTCGGATATTGAACGGCGTTCAACAAGTTTAACCGCAAATGTTTCTTTTTACAGAACAAAAAATCGTAATTTTCATTATTTAAGGAGAAATAACGACTATTCCTATCCTTAGGGATGAAGTATGAAAGGATGAATTGTGAAAGGTATTGATGAAATTTCCATCCCTTTTATTTTTCCATTCATCATTACTCTTCACAATTCATTCTTTAATACTTCATCTTTAAGGATAGAAATAGTCGTTATTTCTCCTTAAACAATAAAATTATGATTTTTCGTTCTGTGAAAAGAAACATTTGCGGTAAAATTTGTTGAAAGTCGTTCTATAAGCATAGCCACATTATATTGTATTATTCAGATATTTTGCACATTGTTTTTAATTAGAATATTTACTTACCTAGTTGATACTACTAATCTCACCACGCATCTCTTTGAATTTAGGATGGTCAATTTTCTGGAGGATTCACAGACAAGAAAAAAATTGGCTCACATCAGCGATGCAAGAAAATAAATATATATCATAAATTTTGGTCGCAGTGGTACAGCCTACTCCACGCTGACGAGCGCCAACAGCGCGAAACGCATTCGTGGATGGCTTTTCTTGATTTATCAAGAAATTGGGTTGGCCAAATATCAGGGAGCAAGCTAAATAAACGTTTAATTTATTTTTGCTGCACAAGATGGCGCTCTGCCATCTAAAAAGCACATGTGCTCGTGGTCAGGATATGCCTTCTTTATTTTTAATATATAATTATGTTTAAAGGTAATTACTTCATTCTCTACTCATTTATCTTGTTGAAATATAGAAACTCAACTCCTGTAACGTATATTAAAATATAATTATTCCGTTCTTTACCTATTTATCTTTGTGAAAAAATAGTACAAATGTGATATTGTACTGGGATAAGCTGCATACATTATGAAAAAAGAAAGTGGAATATCCTTATCGTGCAACTGAAAGTTGCCGATGGCTCGCCTCATCTATCGGAATAAATATCAACTATTCGTTGATTTGTAATTATTCCAGAATTAGCCAAATACATATTCTTTATTAATTAAGAAAAGCTAACCACGTGCGCGTTTCGGGCTGTTGGCCCTCATCCGCGTGGTGCAAGATGTATGTATTTGGCCAATTCTGGAATAATTGATAATCAACGAATAGATACTATTTATTGAAATAGATGGCGCCAGCCATCAGCAACTTTCAGTTGCACGATAAGAAGAAGCCTCTTTCTTTTTCCATCATTTATCTTTGTTGGATCATGTAATCTCGATCCTGAAACGTATATTAAAGGCAATTATTTCGTTCTTAATTTGGCAGGACACATCCACGAGTGTAACCAACCCTCTTACCTACAACAATTTAGCAATTGCTAAAATTTCAAATATTTACATACGTTGACATATATATATGTGCTGCGGTATGTAAATATGGTATTTGCACCCGCCATATAACCACCACACAGCAGATGCCATCCACCTTGATAAACGAGAGAGAGAGAGAGGTCGGCATATTCTCCTGGGAAATTAGGCCGAGCCCCTGGGTCATCTTAATTGCCGTCCTGAAGATTTCTTGTGGGATGTCGACGTATTTTACCTCATAGTACCACCAGGGTGACAAGCCTTCGCTTCAGTTTCTTTCTGAATATTGTTTGCCTGATTCTTGGATCTAATAACTTTACATTTGAAATTTAAAATTTCTTATTATCATTATATATCAAAGAATAAAAAGCATTCATCTTCAATTATAATGTGAGTAGTATGGAAATATGGATGATAACGCTATTTGCACTTGCTCAAAAATCTTCCTTTTTTAACACATAGCCTATTGTAGCTGGTTAGGATAAGAAAAACCTAGGTTCCTAACGGTGCTTAGAGCATTGCACTCCTCCTGGAGCGTGGAGGTGGGCGTGCGTGTGACCTCCTTGGAGCGTTGGGAGGTCGCTTGGTCTAACGAGGGGGACTGGAGCCCCGCCGACGTCCGGGTGGAACCTCTTTAGGGCGGGTGTGTGGCGTCCCCGTTCGGCCCGGGCAAAAAAAAAGAACCAGCTTGTTTAGCCAACTTGTCCGACACCCATAGTGGATAAAGATATTTCTGGAGGGATGTATGAAGGGAAGACAGGAAAGTGGGGTCTCAGTAAGGAATCCATGGACAATTTCTGGAGAACACCTTACAATACCATCAAAATACTGGCAATAGACTTTGAGTTTGAGGGTAATTAGATGTCGAATGAATTAGCAAAGGAATCCAGGAAGTTGAGCCAAAGGAAATAACAAATATCAGTATGAAAAAATAGTACAAATGTAATATTGTACTGGGATAAGGTGCATAAATTAAGAAAAAGGCATCTCCTTAACGTGCAACTGAGTGTTGCTGATAGCTTGCGCCATCTATCGGAATAAATATCAACTATTCTCGTTGATTTTCAATTATAAATCAATTAATATTAAAATCAACGAGAATAGTTGATATTTATTCCGATAGATGGCGCAAGCCATCAGCAACTTTAAGTTGCACGATAAAGAGATGCCTTTTTCTTAAATATCAGCATTTGATGCTAATGCTTTGGAAAAATCCAAGATAATTCAACAAAAGACAATGGAAGGTCAAATAGGCGACATAAACCTTGAGAGAAGAATAACAAAAACAGTCACAAGACTCAGAATGAAACATTATAAAGGAATGACAATACATCCAGATGGCACAAGAACCTACAAGACATTTAACAATATCCTGATGTGGAACTATTAATAATACCTACTCACATATTCTCATGTCCATCAATGGCCGCAGCCTTGCAAAAAAATTGACATAAACCCAGAACAGCGGCTTTACATACCAAAGATAGAGGATATCGCGAATGCTGTGATAGAGCTGCATGGAGACATATGTTCATTGGACACAACAACAACATCTGGCCATGAAAAGTAAACTCTTATCCAATCAATCTAGGGTCACCACGTAATGGATAACACTCCATAATACGCACCAGGTGTCAGTACTGTAGGTTCTTTAATCTAAATTGTCTCTTTACCCTTGTTGTGTATCTTTCCTGAGCGTGTTTTTCAAACATTACACTAAGTTAACTCGGTGAATTCAATTGCCTGAAATATACAAATGGCCTAAACTTATAAAAGTTTCATATTTTAATGTCGCTGTTCCTCTATTTTTTTTTTTTTATGAGACGGGGACAATTTTGTTCACACTTTGTTTATATCGTGTGTCTTCAATATCAGTGTCACTGTGTATCAAATATATTTTTCAGAGTTATTGTCTAAATCAAGATATACATGTTAAAAAATATAACTTCCGTAAGTTTTGTCCATGAGACTGTCCGAATTTATGTTTCCTCAGATATATTGAGGCTTTGTCTTCCTCTCCCCTGACTCTTTGAGACAGAGTCCATAGCATCGACAAACCAGTTCCTGGCAGGGGTTGGATCATTAGCTCGGCCGAATCATCTCGAGCGAGTTGGATGCTCTGGTTGTGCCAGAAGAGTGGAATAGGGCTTCTACGAGAGGCGAAGCGCCACTATAAACAAAGGCTAACGAGTCGAACCAGTCGAGTTGAGTTTATCCATGAGTGTAAATTAAGGCAATAATCTATATATAAGTAATAAAACTACCAAGCCCGAATATTTCTTGTCCAAATATAACAAATAACGTATAGAGAAGTGGATAATATCTCCGTCGTTCTTAAACCTTCCCGTTATAAATATCTAAGTCGATTATTAATTAGGAAATACTATTTGATTTTTAATTATTCCACAATGTTGACCTTTCTTAATTAATCAAGAAAAGTTAACTACGTTTCAGAATGTTGGCCTTCGTTACCCTGGTACAAGCTGAACCTCAACGACCAAAAAAGCTGGTTCTAAAGTCTTCCTGAAAAACCTACGAATGGGTATTTAAGTTCATAAATGCATTGGAAAATTATTTAAAAATCAAGGATTAGTTCAAGATAATAAGACCAAATCCAAATAAATAAATAGTGTGTGACGTTTCTGTAACAGCGCTGTTACCATCTTCAGACAAAAGTACTGAATGAGATATTTTATCACAGCATGTTTTAAATAGTTACTGTTAATATCTTATTCAGAACTTTTGTCTGAAGATGGTAACAACGCTGTTACAGAAACGACACACACTATTTATTTATTTGTATTTGGTCTTATTACCTTGTGTTTATAATATATAATCCAAATTGTGCCTTATCAAGGATTAGTTGTTTTTTTTTTTTCGCAAGATGGAGCAATTCATCAGCAATTTTTAGTTGCACGATCAGGAGAAATTATTTTCACAGCTTATCAACCTGATCCTGGTACACTTTGCTTGGACATACAAATCTTTTATATTTTCTCAGACACACTTTAGTAAAAAATAATTTTTATAATAAATATTGCCACGTATAGAGAGAGAGAGAAAAAATTAAGAAAGACATCCCCAGGATGATACAGCAATTTATTTTTTGAAAAGGCACAATAAAAAATTAAAATTAATAAAATACCAGAGAGGCATTGAGGGAAGTTTACCTAATAACAAAATATAAATATCAGAATTATTAATTTGTTAATAAAATGATAAATATTTTGCTACATAGCTTCTTTTCAATGGGAGCTGTGACTCAAACCTTGAAATCCTGTTGCTACTGGCATAGATCTGACGTATTTCTGTCAAGTATTCCCTCGGTGTCTTGGAAGTTTGTCCCTAGTACTTTTTCGTTCTTTTTCATGCGACGTGAAGAGCGGTCGTATCGTCTATATGGACATCGTCATCTTTGAGGGAAATCTTTGCTTTAACATGGCGGTGGAATTTTGGAATCAGTCGCAGAAAAATGTAGATCACAGCACTAATAGCTTCAAGGTTTGCTCGGCAAGCTTCAGTTTCTCTAATCTATTAATTCTTGCCCGAAAGTTTCTTTAACCAAGCAAATAGTAATAGTTACAACGTCTTAATTCCTTTTTTGTAATTTGTCGAAATCCGGAATCCTGTGATTATAAATACACCCATACCTCGCTTTGCGTCGGGGTTACGTTCCAAAAAAATACGACGCAAAGTGAAAATAAAATTTTGATGGCATAGCGCAATCAAAAACAAAGGTGTTACCATATTTTAGGGAAAAAAAATATAAAAAAAAAGATTAAAGACTCGAATCCAAAACAACGCAACTTCGAAAATCTAACGACGCACAGTGAAAATCAGTAAAAATTAAGCAGCGCCGCAACTTTAAAAAAAAAACGCAAAACGAAACGACGCAAAGCGAGGTATTGGTGTATAACTTTATATAAACTTTGAATTGGCCTTCATTCTAAATATCTTCATAGAACAGACGTTGATGTATAGCATACTAAATACCACCCACACATTCTTGTATTAATATTTACCATCTTAAAATTGCATTTCTTAAACCATGAAATATCGATGAGTTCCCAATGCAATTAGATGTCAATGGTATTAAATATATTTTTATATATTTTCAGATTTTTGTAGAATTTAATGGAATAAATAATCTTCTTGTTAGTTATTAAAGGGTTTATTGCTTCGTTTTTTGATAGGTAAGACAATTATTTTTATAATTGCTTCTGAATATATTATATGTGTGTATTACTTATTCCATTAAAATTTAGGAAAATCTAAAAAGGCGAAGAAATCAATTTAACAAAATTGGCTTTTCTGAACTTCTATATGCAAATACACCTCCAATCCCATATACCAATCTATATGCTCACTTATGCCATCACACAGATGTATGAAAAACACCTATAATAGCAACTTTTTACTATTTCTCTTTGTCCTATCTAAGTATACCGTTTTATATAGATTAATTCGAAGCTCATTTAGTTCAAATTAATAGTTTATATGAATCATATTAATATATATACGTTTATATTAATATTTTCTTATATGCATTTAGTTAAATCATGAAATGGGGGGTCGGTGGAAGGCTGGTTAAACCGTTGGTTTTTGACCGCTATGACCCGGGTTCGATTCCCGCATTGGGCACTTTTTTTCTGATTTAAAAAAAATGCTCCAATGGCCCCCGATTCTTGCAAAAGTCCAACCCCACCAGCGCGTGCAAGTAACCAAACGGGGCTTTGGCACATTTGTAAGTGCAAAGTCGAACTGTTCTACCCACCATGATTATCATGGCTTGTACCACGTGTGCTAGGGATAAGCAAAAAAATATATATATAAATATATATCCGTTTATATTAATATTTTCTTAAATGCATTTACACCAATACCTCGCTTTGCGTCGTTTCGTTTTGCGTTTTTTTCGAAGTTGCGTCGCTGCTTAATTTTTACTGATTTTCACTGTGCGTCGTTAGATTTTCGAAGTTGCGTTGTTTTGGATTCGAGTCTTTAATTTTTTTTTTTTTTTTTCCTAAAATATGGCAACACCTTTGTTTTTGATTGTTCCTTCACATATTTTCACTTTGCGTCGTTTCAATTTGCGTCGTGTTTTTTTGGAACATAACCCCGACGCAAAGCGAGGTATGGGTGTAGTAAATTGATGAAAACAGATTTAATGAAATTTTATAAGTTCGCGAATTCTTCATAACGTCGTCTAAACAAGTTTGGTAAGTATTTACATAATCTGAAAAAGATATTATTTTTTCTTTTTTAAGAACTGAGCAATAAACGTCTATTTAAAATGTTCACTGCAAAAAGAGGCGCAATAGTCATGGATCGATTCAATATACAGTTAAATCTGTCTATAGCGCCTCCTCTAAATAGCGCCTCCCTCTCTATAGCGCTCGATTTTAAATACGTAGTATAATGCGATTTACATTAAAAGTGACCTGTCTATAGCACCCTATTTTGGTGAGTCCCAAGAGGGGGCGCTATAGGCAGGTTTAACTGTATTTGGAAACGAAAAATGTAGGTCATAAATTCAGTTTGAGCATCATAAATCTGGCATTTTCGACTGTGAATTTCTTTTAAATGATACTTAATAGTGGAGTAGGATAAGTCATAACAGAAAACTTTCAATTCCGTAAAATTGAGAAAAGAAATTTCACCATTTTCCGTGACATCAAAGACTTTCCACTTCCTTAAGTGTTGTCCATGAGTGTAGTAGAGTATGGATTTGAATTTTGTTACGTATTTATATTGACTAAAAAGAGATTTTAAAAAATATCATTTAAAAATCAAGCTAATAACGTTTTTACAAAAATGTTTACTGCAAAAAAGACGCAATAACCATGGATCAATCCAATGTATTTGAAATTGGAAAATATAGGTTTTAAATTCAGTTTTTGATCATCAAAAATCTGGCATGTTGGATTGTGAATTTTCCTTTAAATGATACGTAACACAGTGCAGAAGGATAACTCACAACAGAAAACTATTATTTCTGTAAAAAATATACGCTTCGGCCAGTTAAAGTTTTATTTTATCAATGACAAAAATCTTTTGTCTTCGTCAGGAGAAATAATATTAACAATAATAAATTTATTTTTCAAAAAGGTTACAAGTTTTTCTCTAAAAAGTGTAGCGAATGGTCAGTCTATTTACATATTTTTATTAAAACTTCAATAAATAACAACAGTAAAAGTAAACAAAGATATTTACATTTGCTATCTTGACTCCTGGTGAGTGCTGTGACCCTCACAAATATGGTCCCCTGATGTCCTGCAGCTCTCCAGCAGTCTTTCTATGACCTCTCCTGGTGGTTCCTCGAATATAATAATAAATAAAACAACACTTGAAGTTTCACCGCATAAGTTTCTTTTCTGTGAAAAATCAATATTTATTTCAAAGGGAAATATTTACTATTTCTAACTTTTTTGGATGAAGTATGAAAGGGTGAAAATATGAAGAGTAATGGCGAACGGAAAAATAAAAGTGTCCAGGGATGGGAATCGAACCCACAACGTTCCGCTTACCGGGCAGATGCCATGTCTAGTGGACATAATCACTAGTGGACATGGCATCTGCCCGGTAAGCGGAACGTTGTGGGTTCGATTCCCATCCCTGGACACTTTTATTTTTCCGTTCGCCATTACTCTTCATATTTTCACCCTTTCATACTTCATCCAAAAAAGTTAGAAATAGTAAATATTTCTCTTTGAAATAAATATTGATTTTTCACAGAAAAGAAACTTATGCGGTGCAACTTCAAGTGTTGTTTTATAATCATACGCCGCAGTCCTTTATAATATAATAATAAATATTTATTTTTCCTGACGAAGACAAAAGATTTTTGTTAAAACGTTAGGAAAATAAAACTTTAACTCTGGCTGAAGTGTCTATTTTTTATAGAAAGATTGTCACGGTAGATTTAACAACATCGAAATTACTTGTCACGGTGGAGAAGACGAGTATTCCAAAAGCTAAATTAAAAAATAATTTATTAATTAAACTTATATATTACAAAATGTGTGAATTGATTTTTACCAGTGGTAATTTACAAGCATGGGGTGATGACTATGCAAATATTTATGATGATAAACAACAGTAAATAATAATTATTGAAATGTATATATATTTAATCCCAGTATAATTATTATTATTTATTTAAGTAACCCAGGTTCCTGGAGCGTACAGAAGTCGCCAATTACCCGGGATGTCCTTCTGACCTAAGTCTTCTTGGATTTATATACAATGCCAGTGGAAGTCCCCCAGTATAATATATTTTACTTTAGCTGGAAACAGTCTGATGCACGCCCGCGAGAGCACATGCTAATAACAAAAGTTTTCAATTATTCTGTATAAATATTATTTAGAGATTGTACAAAGAACATCAGCCCGTTGAAGAGCAGTATATTTGCTCGAAAGCTTTCAAATTTAAATTAAAAGAAACTTTTTACCTGATATTGAGTTTTACTTTTTCAAATAATTTCTGGGTAACAATTGCTCACATAAACAACAGAGTATTCAAAAATATATATTCAGTGACAATATGAATGCTGGCCAGGCAACCTCCTTCTATCTTCAAGAAAAACTTTTTAATTCCGTAAATTGAGAAAAAGGATTTCTCTGCGACCCCCAAAGAAGATTTACCAAGAAGTCCTGGGGCAGATTAAACGTCATGTTTTTATGACAGCTTTCTAATCACACATTTATCCACAAGTTAAACTATTTAAAACGTGGTAAAAAATCCCGTTTTACTTTGTGTTGAATTTAATTGGAGATTTTTTTTTTGGTTTAACATTCTCTATGTCTCTAATTAATATTTCTTAAAATAAAATTTGATAATAGGCATTTTTGTTGGTGTTATTCTTACTTTGAGAATTTTATAAAGAATTGAAGGCCCTTTAATTGGGAACTTGTTATCATACTGGAACATTTTTGCCCATAGTCTTAACACTTGAGACGGACTCTTTCAAGACTAAATTTAAACATAAAATACACTTGAGACGGACTCTTTCAAGACTAAATTTAAACATAAAATACACTTATAGACAAGATTTAAGTATTCAATCCCCTGAAAAGAGTGACAGGAAGTCACTTGAAACGTCGGGAGTTGAAGTATACTATTGGTTGAAGTGGCTATGTTTCTCTCTGAAAACTTAAGGTGGAAAGTCTTTGATGTCGCTGGTATTTTTTTTTTTTTTTTAGGAGACAGAGGCAATTTTGTTCACACTTGGTTATCTCGTGCATCTGCAACAAAGGTCACTGTGTGTCAAATAACTTCCAGAGTTATTGTCTCAATCCCAATATACATGCTAAAAGGCACAACTTCCTTAAGTTTTGTCTATGAGTATATCTTTCAGAGTTATTGTCTGAATCCCGATATAGATGCTAAAAGGTACAACTTCCTTAAGTTTTGTCTATGAGTGTATCTTTCAGAGTTATTGTCTGAATCCCGATATACATGCTAAAAGGTACAACTTCCTTAAGTTTTGTCTATGAGTGTATCTTTCAGAGTTATTGTCTGAATCCCGATATACATGCTAAAAGGTACAACTTCCTTAAGTTTTGTCTATGAGTGTATCTTTCAGAGTTATTGTCTGAATCCCGATATATATGCTAAAAGGCACAACTAACTTAAGTTTTGTCTATGAGTGTATCTTTCAGAGTTATTGTCTGAATCCCGATATACATGCTAAAAGGTACAACTTCCTAAGTTTTGTCTATGAGTGTATGTTAACATAATAAAATCTATTTTTACGCATATGAAACTGATCATTACAAAATAGAATTGCCAAGTGTCAGATCTCTCTAATACAAAGAATATGGTCTTGATACTTATCCCAATATGCCATAATAATCATGGTGAGTAGTAAGTAGCTGTTTTTACTGTAAGTGCATCACATGTCTAAACAGGTAGAGAGTAGTTCGACTTTTGTACTTACAATTCGCTACAGCTATCAACTCCCAACAGACTCTGAGTTGAAACTACAGACAGACATGGTATTTATAACTTTTTTATCCCTAGTACACGTGGTACAGGCCATGGTAATCATGGTGGGTAGAAGTAGGCGACTGCTTTTACTGTAAGTGCACCACATATCTACACATGGGAAATAAGTTCGACTTTTGCACTTACAAATGTGCCAGAGCACTGTATGGGTACTTGCACTCGCTGATGGGATTGGACTTTTACAAGAATCGGGGACCATTGGCCCTAGTACACGTGGTACATGCCATGGTAATCGGTAATCATGGTGGGTAGAAGTAGGCGACTGATTTTACTGTAAGTAGTATGTAGATATGTGAAAAGTGTTCGTCTTTTGCACTTTAAAATCCTCCAGAGCCCTGTATGATTATTTGCACTCGCTGGTGGGATTGGACTTTTGCAAGAATCGGGGGCCATTGGAGCATTTTTTTAAATCAGAAAAGTGACCAATACGGGAATCGAACCCGGGTCGTAGCGGTCGAAAACCAACGGTATAGACCATAATTCCATCTACCCCCATTTACAAAGTAAGATAAATAAATAGATAAAGAGAGGGGAGAGTTATAAATAAACTCCACCAATCTGCGCTCCATTGTTTATCGCCGCCATTTGTAATTAGGCCTCCCACAGTAATTATCAATACAAATTGACCATTTGTTATCAACTGCCTCTGATTGCCTATTAGACCTGCGGCACGGTAGATGTGGCCTCGGGAACTTCCCTTATATATGTTGATGATATTCAACTTTTATTTCTTTATATATATATTCGTGGATGGCTTTTCTTGATTTATCAAGAAATTGGGTTGGCCAAATATTAGGGAACAAGTTAAATCAATGTTTAGTTGATTTCTGTTCCACTAGATGGCGCTCTGCCATCTAAAAAGCACATGTGTTCCTGGTCAGGATATGCTTTCATTATTTTTAATATATATATTTATATATATTAAAGCCCTGTGTTGTTATATAAAATGCAAATATCATAAACTAGGTTGCTCTTGTTAAGCGGTACCTAATAAAGTGATTTTGGAATCGAGTTTGGAACCGTTACATAAAATACAAAACCTTTTTGATATCTTAAATAATATTTATCTAATTTTTTAAACTTTCAATACTCTTTTTCTTATACCAATTATCTTTCATATATATTAGATATAGCTCTACATATATATATAGAACGAATTCCTACAATTAGTGAACTGGAAATGACAAGGAATTCGCTTGGATCATCTGTCTTGAAACCTTCACAGTGATTTCGCCCATTTAATCTACCAGATCGCTACAACTATTCTATTGACACGATATATACTCTATAACAAAAAAATCGACGCACCAAGAAGCAGTTGTCCGATTTATATGAAAATACGTATACAAAGAGGTTTCGACCAAACATGCAAATGATTGAAATTTGGTGGCCGAATTATGCAAAGCAAGAGCTCCAGCGCATCTGAACTGCGCATCCAGCACGAGCATTCTAGACTCAATATTCGGCGCGGCACGAGCTGATTTTCATAATTTCCGTTTAATATTTTAGCAGTACGCCTATTTCTACTGTATGCCTCGCCGAAAGATTCGTGCTCATTACGAACATATGTCAGAGTTTGAAACTGGTCGTGCCATTGGATTGAAAGAAGCTGGTTGATCTAATCGACTAATCGCGCGACGTCTGTGTCGAAGTGATGCGGCTATTAGGCGATGTTCGCAAAAGTGGGTCAACAACGGAAGTATGCAACGTCAGGACGGCAGCGGTCGACCAAGGGCAACAACAGAACAGGACAGAGCAATTGTCAGAATGGCTGTCGCAGCACCGGAAACCACGTTACCTACCATCCAACGTGTGACCGGCACACAAGTGTCCAAAATGACCATCAACAGGCGACTGAGAGAGCGGAATCTAAGAGCTCGCCGACCGTTACGATGCTTACCCCTCACACCCGTGCACCGACAAGTCCGACTACAGTGGTGTCGGGAGCTATAAACTTGGAACTGCGCTGACTGGGGACGTATAGTCTTTAGTGACGAGTCCCGTTTCTTACTGTGTCCTGACGACCGTCGCAAACGTGTCTGGAGACGTCCTGGGCAGCGTGTGGATCCTGGCCTTACTGTCGAACACCACACAGGTCCACAACAGGGCGTTATGGTCTGGGGTGCCATTTCATTTGATAGCAGGACCCCATTGGTAGTCATTCCTGGCACCCTGACAGCACAACGGTACGTAGATGACATTCTACGGCCTGTTTTGTTGCCGTTCTTCTCACATCATCCCGGGCTTACTTTTCAACAAGATAATGCCCGGCCACACACGGCACGTGTTAATATGGTAGCTTCAGGTCGCCTGAACTCTCGCCCATAGAGCACATCTGGGACGTGATGGGAAGGCGATTGCAACCATCCCGGAATGTTGACTATTTAGCCCGACAGTTGGAGACAATTTGGCAAGAAATCCCGCAGCACACCATCCGGAATCTTTATCAGTCCATGACACGCCGGGTGGTAGCCTGCATCCAGGCCAGTGGGGGTCCAACGACATATTGACATTCTCAATTTGTGATGATCAAACTCTGAAATAAAATAATTAATTGTCCTGAAATTTCAATCGTTTTTTTCCCCTATACATGCTCTTTACATACACCAATTTTTGTCTTAATCTGACAACTCCCTTTTGGTGCGTCGATTTTTTTGTTATACAGTGTATATCAATCAGGATAATAACTTCTTTTTTTTACCCACGGAAGCACAGGACGCCTCTCCCGTCAAAACAAACGTCAAAAGCTAACGCCATCTATTGACCGTCACCGCAAACCAGCGGTCTCGGGTCAGTGACAAAGCCACAACACCAGCTTTGGCAAACTGAGAAGCGTCCACCTAGAAACCATAGTTTCGGGCTAATGGCCCTCGTCAGCCTAAGGCGGACTTTATTCCATGAGATCCACTCGGGATATAATGAAATCTTCACAATCTACCAAAGAGGTGTTTTGCTGGCAAGGTGGCTGGGCCAAATCTATGGCTAGAATATAGATGGAAAATATAGACGAGGCCCATTAGCCCGAAACCATGGTCTCTAGGTGGACGCTTCTCAGTTTTCCAAAGCTGGTGTTGTGGCTTTGTCACCGACACGAGGCCGCTGGTTTGCGGCGACGGTCAATAGATGGCGTCAACTTTTGACGTTTGTTTTGACGGGAGAGGGGCCCTGTGCTTCCGTGGATCAATTTCCTCCCGGCAAATTTTCCATCAATATTTTTTTAAAATTAAGATAAAATGTAAAGCTCTTTTCAAGAGTTAGCTCCTCATCAGCTCCGATGATGTGAAAAGCAGTTCAACCTTTGTACTTACAAATATGCCATAGCTATGAGAAACTATTATAGACGCGTTTGATTCTTTTAAAAATTAAACAATTTTTTACTGCCCTTATTGCAATGGAAAATCAATGAGAGGGCTTGGTTCATCAGTGGTGAACCCTCCCATTAATTTTTCATTACATTAAGGGCAGTAGAAATTATTTATTTTTTAAAAAGAATCATACGCGTCTATAATAGTTTCGAATAATCATAACAGATGGCGCGCTAATTTATATTATAAATGACATAGCTAGGTTTAATTACTTTGTAATCACTGATGGGGTTGAACATTTACAAGTAGCTGGAGCCATTGAAGCAAATTTTTTATTCAGAAAAAAAGTATTAAATAAGGCCACGGGGGATTTCTGGAGATGAGTTTCTTTTCATTTTTATTGCAATCTCAAGCTTTCAGGTATTTCCACCCTTCTATAGGAGTACAAAAAGGAAGAATGATGGTGTTTCATTATTGACCAACGCCATAACACGTACTTATTCCAATACAATAGAATATAAGACTGTGAGATTAAACTGAAGAAACCGTTGGAAGGGTTCATCACTGATGAGCCAGGCCCTCCAAATATTTTACCATTATACACTCATGGACAAAACTTAAGGAAGCGGATAGCCTTCAAAATCGCCGATCGTCTTTTTTTTTTTTTTTTTGAAGGAGATAGAGGCAATTTTGTTCACACTTGGTTATCTTGTATGTCTTCAATAAAGGTCACTGTAATATATTTCAGATTTATTGTCTGAATCCCGATATACATGCTAAATAGTACAACTTCCTTAAGTTCTGTTCATCAGTATATAGACACACATTAGGGAGTTATTTAAAAAAATTGAATAATCCAAATAGGCTATTTTCTTATATTAGGAATAAACTTTAAAATTGAATTAGGTTCTTTTACCTCTCTTCAACACAAAATTGCATAAGTTTCTTCAATTCCATAATGATGAGGTTTACAGTAGTTCTTTCTAGTGTATGTGGCATCTAATCCCCAGCCAGAAAGAATGTTCAGATTGTTGGAGCCAAGAAATAGAGAAGATGGCAAAAAACGGCCAGAAAGTTCTGGCAAAGAAAGAAGCCCACAGTGCTAATAACTTATTTACACACCTGTCCGCCGGGTAATAAGTTAAATTGCCTCCAGTGTAGAAATTATCTACAATGCTTGACGTGTTGGAGAATGTCAGTAGGGAATATTCAAAGCTCTGAGACTTTTATTACTTCAATTATATTCCACATCTCTCATTTTTCAATTTAAAATATTTGATAGTAATAAACAACGTTCAATAAAATATCCCTTATATCAATATTCCTACATCTTGTTTATTGTGCTCCTCTATCTATTCAAATTATTTTTTTATATTTAAAATTTATTTTAAACAGATTATGTACTGTGAAAAATAAAATAGTACAAATGTGATATTGTACTGGGATAAGGTCTATAAATTATGAAAAAGGCATCTCCTTATCGTACAACTGAAGTTGCTGATGGCTTGCGCCATCTATCGGAATAAATATCAACTATTCTCGTTGATTTTTTAATTATTCCAGAATTGGCCAATTACCCATTCTTGATTATTCCTGGGTATTTGGCCAATTCTGGAATAATTATAAATCAACGAGAATAGTTGATATTTATTCCGATAGATGGTGCAAGCCATCAGCAACTTTCAGTTGCACGATAAGGAGGTGCCTTTTTCATAAGATTATGTACTATAGTATTGTTCTTCTCTCATCAGTCGCTCCACGGTTCAACATCTATGTCATCTCGACATGTGTCTGGGAAATTCAACCTATTCCATAACCCATCTCGTAGAATGTTATAATATTGTCACAAAGTATTTTAATTCAACTATTTTGTAGATATGTAAATGTTCTAACTAGTTTTCTATTAATTCATTTTGTTTGTTTGTTTGGGTCTATGTAAATATTTGACGTCAATTGTTGCGCCTTCTACTATGTAAATATTTGAGAATTAGTTTTCATTATTAGGCTGACTGTCTAGAGTAAGATAGGATAAAGCATATAGTTGTTGTCGGCTTTTTCTATTTGACAGTGTGTTGAATAAAACTTACTTTTGAGTTTGCTTCGTGATTCCGTGGCTTACCAGCGACAGAATTAAAGAAAAGATCGTAACAATATCGAAGCTGTCCCTGTACTGATGAGGGCCATAGCCCGAAACTCTGGTAGACAGGTTGGGTTTCTATGTTTGAATTTGGAAAAACTGGTATTGTGGCGTATTATTATTCACCGTTAATAAAGTTTATTACTAGACTGATGAATATAATGCATCGTTCTGATATGTATAATTAAAAGTAGAGATCTCTCCTTATGTACAATTCCTCAACATTGCCATTGAGCATGTTGGGGACAACACAATAAACAAGGTCCACACTCAGGGCGGTGGCTTGTAGCTCCCGACGTCCCTTCAGAGAAGTCTGGTGTAAATATAATTAAAAGTAGAGATCTCTCCTTATGTACAATTCCTCACCATTGCCATTGAGCATGTTGGGGACAACACAATAAACAAGGTCCACACTCAGGGCGATGGCTTGTAGCTCCCGACGTCCCTTCAGAGAAGTCTGGTGTAAATATCACAATAACAAAGTAGAGATCTCTCCTTATGTACAATTCCTCAACATTGCCATGTTGGGGACAACACAATAAACAAGGTCCACACTCAGGGCGATGGCTTGTAGCTCCCGACGTCCCTTCAGAGAAGTCTGGTGTAAATATCACAATAACAAAGTATTTTTCTCTAAATTTTTTATACACCCATTCCTCGCTTTGCGTCGGTGTTACGTTCCAAAAAAAAAAAAACACGACACAAATTGAAACGACGCAAAGTCAAAATATGTGAAATCACAATCAAAAACAAAGGTGTTGCTAAATTTTAGGGAAAAAAATTAAAAATAAAATTAAAGATTCGAATCCAAAACAACGCAACTTAGAAAATCTAACTACGCACAGTGAAAATCAGTAAAAATTAAGCAGCGACGCAACTTCGAAAAAAAAACGCAAAACGAAACGACGCAAAGCGAGGTATTGGTGTATTGCTATTGACTAGGAGTTAATAAAGTTGTTAATTGTCATTGTCTCCTTATGTATATACCATGGTACTTAGGTGCGTGGTTAGCAATTTAGTGATTGTTCCATATTACTGTGAAAAAAATAGACACTTCGGCTAGTTAGAGTTTTTTATTTTCGTAACGTTTCGACAAAAATCTTTTTTTTTTTAAT